>CM074737.1:102413347-102993842 GCA_037367245.1 Phrynocephalus guinanensis
AGAATTTAGCCAAATTGTTGTTGTTGTTGTTGTTGTTGTTGTTGTTGTTGTGTCATACAGTCGTGACCGACTCTCTGTGACCCCATGTCCATGGAGTTTTCTTGGTAGGAATAGTGGAGTGGCTTGCCAGTACCTAATCCAGGCACCTACAACACCTGGTATTTGCTGGTCGTCACCCGTCCAAGTACTAGCCAGGCCCGACCCGGCTTAGCTTCCAAGACCAGGCAAGATCGGATGTGCTCAGGGCATCTAGGTATTCAGGATGGAAATATCCTGAAGTAAGCAAGGGAGAGACAGACAGAGAGAGAGAAGCCCAGGCAGACAGAGAGAAGCCTGGGGGATCATATTATAGCTCACTGAAATATGTCTTTTACACCAGGGATACCAGGTGCTGTAGGCACATGAAGTAGGAACTGGCAAGCCACTCCAGTACTCCTACCAAGAAAACTCCATGGACATGGAGTCACATAGAGTCAGTCATGACTGTAACGACATAAACACACACATGCAGACAAAGTTTGATTCCCCACTATCCTTCCAGAGAGAAGAGGCAGCCTGTGTAGCCTTGGGCAAGTTGAATAGCCCCAAGGAACCCCAGAAGAGAAAGACAACTCATTTGTGAGTACTCTACACCTATAAAACCCTGAAAAGGGTTGCCATAAGTTAGAATTGGCTTGCCAGCATGTCAATGTTAAGGAGATTATGCATTTCCTGCTTTTGATATGTTTGTCTTTCCATGCTGGGCTTCTTTCCCATCTGCATGCCTGCATGTTTATCTATCATGACCAATAACAAAACCAAGCAAGCTGATTTGCAAGCTTGCATTTGTGCTAGGTCAAACAGACATCTTTCACCAATTAAATGAGTCCAGTTTCTAAATATAGTACTGTCCCTCTTGAACTCGACTGTGAATCCCTGTTTATGTTGAGTTTAGGTTCTCCCCCCCCTTATAGATACTGCACATACCATATTTTAAAATCTGTATGATAACATGTAGAAAGTATTGTGCCTATACTGTACCAAAAACAGCTATACAATTGGGAGGGAGATTTTTTTATTTGCTTTTGGAGAATTTTATCAACATTCACATTTTTTAAAAATGTGACAGAACAGCCTGAAATTTAGAAAACTTCAAGGAACTAACATATATTATCATTCTCACTTTGAAAGAAAGCTGTGTTCCCATTTTCCTACCTAATAGGACTGATGTTAGCATTGCCAATGTTTATGTTATTTCTCCAGGACTGTTCATATATATAGGTTATGTCAGAGAAGGCTCGGTTTCTCTGGACACAAGGGGCAAACAGACCCTCAGAATGCTGGCTGTGTGCCCAGCAGGCCCAATTGTATGGGCCAAAGAAGTGGTTGAGTTCCAGACAAACAAACAAGGGCCAGAATGGGCAGAGCCAAGTGTGGGGTGAAAGCCAACATCCAAAGCATTAGTAGAAGGTCAAGGAAAACATGAGCAATAGATCTGGTCAAAAGCACATCAGAATGTGAAGCAATATGTAGGCAGTGGGGAGAGGGGGCCCAGTAGAGACCTTGTCCATCGGACACATTGCTCACCTTATGGGGGCCAGGTAATTATATGGATATGGTGTGATGTGAATGTGTAATGCATTCCTAGGAAGATGAAATCCAGAGCATTGAACTCCCTTTGCCAGGCTCATTGTAAGAAAATGTTGCTGATGATGCTAGAAGTAACACCCCAGCTCCAGATTGCTAAGACCAACAGTTCATGACTCCCATTCAGAGCCTGGAAAACTTGAATTTTAAACTCCAGTATCCCTAATGCCCTAGCCAGAATGGCCATTGGCCAGCACTTATCCTCGTTCTACATTTTGTCTCCACTTCCAAGTCCTGTGCAAAAAAGTAAAATAACCATTGGACAGGTTCCTGCTGAGAGGAACTAACAGTCAAAATAGTTTCAGTAAAATGTTATATGATAAAAATATAGAACAGTGACTGGTCAGATAGGAAGGTTTATTGGAGAAATGTGTAGTGGTACCTCTTAAGACAGATGGCTTGTAAGACAAAAAAACTTGTAGGGAGAAGAGACTTTGCAAGACAAAAAACTGTTCCACGTGTACCCAGGGAAAAAACTGGCTATTTTTGTCTTTATTCTAGCCTCTGGAACAGATTAATCCATTCCCAGTGTATTCCTATGGGAATCCATGTTTCGTAAGACAAAATTTTCGTAAAACGAAACCACCCATAGCCTCCGGAACAGATTAATTAATCCATTTTCAGTACATTCCTATGGGAAACTGCATCTCATAAGACAAAATTTTCTCGAAACAATTTGACTCATAGAATGAATTAAATTCGTTTTAAGAGGTAGGTACTACTGTATTAGGCATATGTGGCACTCTCCAGAAACCCTAGAGTTCTGCAATGTTATATGATGGTCTTCTAGTTTAGATATATATAGCTGATGAAAAAAATAGCCAGGCTTTTCATTTATCCTTACTCTCAACAGCTATTCCATACATTCAGATATAGGAATTGTCATCTAGTGTTCACAAAATGTAAATAAAAATTCAACATGCATTGGGGACTTGGAATCACTTTGTGCCACTCAAATCAATGCTCTTAGAGTGCATTATTATGCAGGTCTACAGCAAAGTAAATTTGATTACATTTAAGAGGCCTCAGTCCCAAATAAGTGGATATGGGATCATGATAGGTTCATTGTGACATATGGACAAAGGATGTCATGTTTGTGACAAGACACATGAAGGGGCCTTATAGAAAACAATGTTAGGAACCCATAGAATTCAACTTTGTCTCTTATTCACCGTTTACAGGATGAACTAGGTCTACATCAGTTAAAATCCCTTTCATCGATACTATGTTCAGTCTTTTTGCAAAGCCCAAGAAATGTCATCTCAATCAAATCTCCCTCCTCTTAGCACTTGATCAGCATAAATTGGCTTTCGTCACGTCAGACCACGCACAATCCCCCTTTCCGGTTTACAGCTTGCTTGGAATCTGCTTGAATCATTACATTTCCTTCTGAAAACATTTACTAACAGAATTCAAAAGGGATAGATACCTTTTTAAAGTCAGCAGAACGCATGCCTCTTCAGCTGACTTGGAAGAAGCAAGCCTGGTTGATGTCCATCCTGCCTACAAGCTCAGCAATGCATTCTAGACCAGGCGATAAAGGTCTTTTGATGCCACACACACACACACACACACACACACACACACACACACACACACACACACACACACACACACACACACACACACACACCACCCCTTGCTGTACGTTGCCCAAACCATACAAAGCTTCCCCTTCCACAATTTCTCATCAGCAGCAAAAAGCAATGAACGACAGTAACTTGCGTACTCACCATATGGGACCTCCATCTTAGCACTAAGCTGAGTGATTACATTGACCATTTCTCATCTATGTAAATGTAAAGAAAAGCAAGAAAGTGTAAAATAACAAGAAAAGAAGCTGGGAGAAGGGAGGGAGGGAAGGAGGGAGGGAGGGTGAGGAAACCTGCCTCGCCTGTTATCTTATTGATTCGCTTAATCAGGCCTAATATGGGTGGAGATGTTAAATAGTAACCAAACTCATATGGAAACCAACTTGCAAGGTTCCGTCTGCCACGGTCACTATAGTAACTGCTCCCAAGCTTGAAACTCAAACATGACTTTATGGCACACTTTGGGGACTTCCATTGACACCTGGTTTCAGGCCCCAAGTGACCCCCCCCTTTCCCACTGTTGTAAGTTTGCTTTCCTTCTTGTCCTTCCTAGATGTATGAGCTTAAAGGAATTAGCACCCCAAAGCTCAGCAGATGCAGAGAGCCACCCACGGGGAGGTGTGAGCTAGGTCAGTTTCACAGCGGCTGAGACATGGGACAGTTTTACTGCCCTCTCTGAACAAACACAGAGAACAAAGGCGTTGTGTCTGTAAGTAAACAGCCTTGAGCTTCCCGCCCCCCTCCTGGTGCCTATGCCCATGCATGTATTCCGAGTTGTAAATTTGTTCATACGTAAAAACATAGATCGTGGTGTATGGATTAGAGTACAGGTACAAAGTAAATACATCTGAGTGTGCATGGTTGTGAATGAGCCTATCAGATGGTCTGTCTGTATGGGCATTTGCATACACCACCTGGAGTTGTTCTCTGAATTAAACTTTGTGGTATATAAATACAATACAATACAATACAATAAATATTGGAAACATATCAGTTTAGAAATGTATAGCCTGCGTTTTGGCCATGTTCCACTGCAGTTTATATAAAAATAAAATACCGTATATACTTGAGTATAAGTCGACCCGAGTATAAGTCGAGGCCCTAATTTAACCCCCCAAAACTGGGGAAATGTATTGACTCGAGTATAAGCCTAGGGTGGGAAATGCAGCAGGGCCTGGAAACTCCTCCTTTGTGAGCTGGGGGAGTGGTGTGTGATGTTTAAAATGACATTTAGCCACTGACCCAAGCACTTGCCAGGCCCTGCTGCATTTCCCACCCTAGATTCCCCTGTGATGCAGAGGGGGGGTCATGAAAAGTGGCATGCAATGTTTAAAATGACTTTTAGCCACCGACCCAATCACTTGCCTCAGTGGCTAAAAGTATTGACCCGCATGTAAGTCGAGGGCACTTTTTTCAGCTCAAAATCAGGGCTGAAAACCTAGGCTTATATTCGAGTATATACAGTAATACACATATTCTCCAAGAGCCAAAACCAAAGCAGTAGGGATGGAAAAAATTGAAAGACTCCCCCCCCCAAATAAATAAATAAATAAATAAATAAATAAATAAATAAATAAATAAATAAATAAAAATCCAAGAAAAAGTAGGATGAGTGCCAAGGAAATAAAGTACAGTTGGTGCAATGTTGTGTCTTCAACATTTTATTTATTTATTTATTTATTTATTTATTTATTTAATGTTGCCTTTCTACTAAGGATTCAAGGTGGCTTACAATACTAAAAGAAGAAATGTTAAAAGCCAAATAATAAATTATTACAATACTTTAAAAGCATTAAACAGATATTAGAACAGATATTAAAACAGATAACTGATTTGCCCACCAATAATGGTACATATACACTGTTTTATGTCACTTTAATGTTATTTTTATTACATTACTGTATTATTGTATCGTATGAATTATTTGTGTTGATTTGTACTCTATTGTACTCATCAATTGTTGTTAACCACCCAGAGTGACCTCGCTGCCAGATGGGTGATATAAAAATCAAATAAATCAAATAAATAAATAAATATTACATAAAAGCCCATGAATAAGAGCAGTATTAAAAGGTGTTGTTAATAATATTAAATATTATTAAACATTAAATAATATTAAATATTTAATATTACTAACAACACATAAAACAATCCCTTTTAAAAAAAATCCCATTGGTCAACCAGTCATTTAGAGCAAAGCTTGCCTAAAGAGATACATATTTGTCTGCTTTCAGTCAGAATGCCATTGAATAGCTGAAAGGCATCACCAGCTAGCCACCTGCAGCGTGGCACCTACTGGGGTCAAACCAGACAATATAGTTTAAGTTTGTCATTAAGCTTGCTTGGGAGACAAAAAGATACTTTCATACAAGCCTGTCACATTGGCATGCTGCCAGGTAGCTTCCTTCTGTTTTGTTTTTGACCATGAGGTGATCATCATATTTACAGCTTTGATTGCTCAGGTACACCATTTTAAAGGGAGGCACAATAGAATGGCCAGAAATTAGCATTTCTCTTAACATATGATTTGACTCTCAAATAAGCCAATAGAACCAACTTCCCTGTGAGATCATATACAGTTTACTCTTTTAATGTTATTCTTTTGATTTTATTGTTTTTACCAACCTTGTGTTACACACTCTGGGTTAAAATGTGTAAAACAAATAATAGACTACTGCTCTAGGACTTGGGAGGGCCAGATTCAAATCCCAGATTGACTATGGCTGCTTTTACACGACCCCTAAAATCCACTGGCAACTTAAATGCAGATCCCCCCAACGTGGTCTTTGTTCTGCTTCCTTGTTCCCACCTCCCACCTCCTGCACTCTGATTCTATTGCTTCTGTTTGCGGTGAGGGGAGAGAGAGAGAAATGCAGGCTCACCTCTGCCTGCCCTGGCAGCAGCTAATGGTTCCAGCCTGTTAGGATTCCTGTCTGTTAAGGGGGGGGCACCCAACAAAAACAAAAAAAAAGCGGAGGAGAGCCAGGCATGCAATGCTTTAAAACAGCAAGAAGGATCAGCAATAAGGATTTTACTTTCTCCAGACCAGGTACTTGTAAAATGTGCTGGGGTGCGCTTAAGTGGACGTGGTTGTACTTATTTTTTTTTTAAGCGCGCTGCTGGTGGGAAAACAATTTTATGCTCCGCATCTACGAGCATTTTGCAGCGGATTTTAGGGGTTGTGTAAAAGCAGCCTATGACAAGGATTATGCTGGGCCAGTCCCTATCACTGTCCATCTTCTGTATCTCACTGAGTCATTGTGAAGGTAAAATGAGGAGTGTATCTGTGGTGTACATTGGGATGTAATCTCCCTGATCCCATTCTTGCAGGTGACAAAGAAAAAATGTAATAGTTTCTGCTCCTTACACTGAGAATGGGCAAGCTATTCTTCTGGGGAGATAGATTTAAGATTTTTGCACAAATGGTACAATTTCTGTATCTTACACTATTTGCCAAAAATGACAAATGTTGTTCCCTTGTTGCGTGGACTTTAAGAACTCAGAGACAATAGATGGGTTGTTTGCTTCTTTTCAAGCAGCAAGGTAGACTTTTAAAAATAGACCCTTTATTATTATTATTGTCTGCACTGTGAGTGCTTGTCTTATCCTTGCGGGCAAGGATATGTAACTACCACATTCTTTTTACTGGCAGGGTCGGCTGAGATTTCTTACTGCCTATTAAAAATTGATTTTATTGTCTTATAACTTCCAGGATCACTCATCAACATGGCCTTTTTGGCTGGAGAATTCTGAACGTTGTAGGCCATTGGAAGTGCTGGATTACTACCAAGCAGCAAAGAACAAACACTTTTCAGCACATAACTCTGAAATAAAACCAGCAGGAAAACAGAAGCATTCTAAGATCCAATAAAAACACAATAAACAATTCATAAAATCCCTGGGAGGAATAAAGAAGGCCTTCACTTAGCACAAACAGACCGCAATAGAGGTGTCTAGTAATTCGGGTTTTCCACAAATGGATGCCGCCTTCTGGAAAATTCAGATGTCTTGTTGTCATTATCTGTTTTATTTTGTTCGGCAGAGATACCTGGAAGCAGGCTATGGACAGCAGATACATATGGGAAAATACGTTGTTTTAGGTAACCTGGTCACAAGCTTTTAGAGGGTAAAAATATTAAAACCAGCAGTCTGAATGGAGCTCACATTGTAAAAGAAGGGCAGACAGTGCCAATAGCAAAATATTTAGATAATATTTTTAATAGATGACCTATTTCAATAAAACTGCCTTATTTTTAGGATAAATTTCCAAATCGTTTCCCATGGCAAAACCACATGTCTTCAGATGATGTTACTAAAAGCACAGAGCAGCAAATTTCTTCTTCTTCTTCTCCTCCTCCTCCTCCTCCTCCTCCTCCTCCTCCTCCTCCTCCTCCTCCTCCTCTCTGTCCCACTTGGTGGCAGGGTCTGCTATTCTGGTTTTTGTCTCCACTTTACAGGGTCACAAGGTACCCAGGACAATTTCATGGCATTGTCAAAGGTGTTTATCCAGCAGTGTTTTGTTCATCCCCGTGGTCGGGATCTGCTGACCTCCAGAGTGAGACCCTTTTTGGCCAGAGTTTCTTCATTGTCACACAAGACGTGTCAGTAGTACCATGAGTTTTACGTATCTGGTTGGTGTGATGTTGTATTTAGATCAAATGTTGTGCAACTCCCCAGGCCTAAAACTGCAAGTTCTGTTTATAAAGAGTATGAATTGTGGTCCCTATCCACTTTAAACTGTATAGGATAGTCTCTGCACTAGATATGCATCAATAAAATAAAGTGTTGAGTCAGAGCTGCAGAAGGCAACATGTTCACACTTATTCAAAGGCTAACTGTGGTTTATTATAGGAACACTACTGAAGGAAGAAAGATTTGTGCAGCTCTCGCCCTTTTAAACCAGACTTGCAAAACGAATTGTGGGCAGCAAATTTAAATTACAAGCAGAAAGCTTTTGATTAAACATTAGAGTGAATTTCCTGAAGGTAATGGCTGCTTGATAGCAACAGAGACCAGCTAAAAAAAAGTGATAGGCTTTCTTTAACTGGGTATTTTCAAAAAGAAGTTTGATGGCCATCAAGGGTATTTGAACTAAGAGTTTCCTGTATTAGAAGGGTACAACTAGATGACCTTTGCGGTCCCTTTTTATTCTCCAGTTCTACTATGTGTAGAGAGATTTTGTCCCAGCTTCCCTGCCCTGCCTCTGAGTGGGGACCCGCTGGAAGAGGTGGGGCTGGGAAGCACCAAAGATGTGTTTGTCTGCAGGACAAACCATAGCACATCTACACAGAAATGATAGAGATTTCTATCTCTCAAGAAAAAGAAGTCCAGTTGCCATGACTCAACTTCCAGATACTCACCTGGATGACTGAGAATCTTCACAGAGATATTACATAATATCTACAAATTAAGTCTCGGAGCTGCAGTTAATATACCTAAGCAGAATCCCATAATGTAATCAGTGGCCACCAGGGTATGTGATGTTGCACAAATTAGATCAGGTTAATGCCCATAGCAAAGAACTGGTGGGCTCATAAGCCTGAAAAAGTAATTGAAAATGAGCATGCAAAATTACTTTGGGACTTCCGAATACAGACAGACAGGGTTTTGGAGCATAATACCCTGGAAATTGTGATTGTGGAGAAGAAAAAAGTGTGGATCATTGATGTTGCTATATCAGGTGATAGTACAGTCACAGAGAAACAACTTGAAAAAATGACCCGATAGCAGGATTTGAAAATTGAACTTCAGAGACTCTGGCATAAACCGGTACAGGTGGTCCTAGTGGTAATCAGCATGCTGGGTGCGGTGCCTAAAGAGTTAAGCAAGTATTTAGAAGAAATTGGAGTTGACAAAGTCACCAACAGTCAGCTGCAGAAAGCCACCTTACTGGGATCTGTTCGCATAATTCACCAATACTTCACACATAGTCCTAAACGCTTGGGAAGCATTCGACTAGTGATTTGTATTACAAAATCCAACGTAGTTATCTTGTCTGGTGTGTGATAATAATAATAATAATAATAATAATAATAATAATAATAATAATAATAATAATAATAATAATAATAATAATAATAATAATGCCTTCTCCAGTGATTGAGCTCTTTCCCAGAGCCTAGGATGAGAGCATATAGAATATATGCTGTTCCTAACAATGTTGCCATTTTGTAGTTGACCAATGTTGATCTTCTTGGCATTGACAAGATCAACGTTGGTCAACTACAAATGGTGACATTATTAGGAACAGCATATATGCTACGAAGATATCTCCAGTCATTCTACCGGTAGGCTCTTGGAAAGAGCTCGATCATTGCAGAAGGCCAACTGCAGCTTAACACCTGGCAGCTGTGTTCAGAAGATCATCATCATCATCATCATCATCATCATCATCATCATCATCATCATCATCATCATCATCATCATCATCATCAAGGCAATTCTGACTACTATTCCCTTCTTCTGAGGGATCTTTGGGACTGCACAACTTGTCCAGGGGCACACAAGCTGGCTGTATGTACAGGAGGCACAGTGAGGGATCAAATTACCAACCTCTGGCTCATGCCTTAACCAGTGACCTATCTAGCATGAGTTCTTCAATAAGACAATTTTTTTAAAAAAAGTTGGATTTATTCAGCTATCATTTAAAAGCCAAAAATCTTTTTCTTTTTTTACTGTCGTAGCAATAAAGGATAACAAATGCCTTCTGGTTGCACAAAGAGTTCTGGATAATTCAGACAAAAGATATTGGAAGAAAAAAGTCTGTCCATGAGCCCAAGCAATTTTCTGGAAAATGCATGAGCATCAATGAGAAAACAGTTCAAACATCAAGAATGCCACACTGGGCCAGAAAAAAAAACTATTTTGCCTTGGAAACAGGTTGGTATTTCTCCCACCATCAAAGAAAACCTAGGGACAATATCACCAGACACAGCTATTTGGAGAGAATTGAGCCAAAATGTGGAACCTTTGAAACAGTCATCCAGATGGTGATTACACTACAAGAAATTATGCTGGCCCCACAAATAATATACTAACCAGAATAATGGGGTACCATATAGTGAACTTCTACTTTAAAAAAAACTATATGGACTGGAATCTGGCTTGTTGTACACAAACAGATGAAGGAAGTATACTTGAAGCTTTAGCAGTGTATGGGGAGGATCTATATGAACAGATAGGGGGGATTACAGATACCATAATCCTTCTGTTACACAATGCAGTATAGTCTGGTTGCTGTGGTTCTTCTACCCAGATTCTCCAGCTGCTTTGAAACTCATAATAGACAGGCTGTGTTCAGAACCAAGTCACTTTGTTGGATCTTACTCCAGAGTAACACATGTTGTTGTTGCAGGTCCCTCCATAGCTAGGTGGGCAGGCTGAGCAAGGTTTTCCCATTTTGTAAGGTGCTTCTCCTATCCAATTTCCCCTGGAAAAAGAGAGAAGGGCAAGGTATGAGGCATGTTCCATTCCTGACAAGCTCCATGGATTCACGTATACCCTTTGATCACGTAGTTTATATCCTTTTTATACCTTCAGTTTATGCCTCTTAGAGGAGTCTGCCTCCGTAAAGAAGAGACATGCTGAATCAGATCCTATCTCATTGAGCATCTTGTTTCCCGAAGCGGCCATTCCAATATTCTTGAGAACCATAAATGTTCTACAAGTTACTTTCCCAAACCCTATTAAGTTTTAAAAACACACACAAGTATCCTCTTGTGGCAGTTAGCTCCCTAAATGACGTGTAGGCCCATGTTTCTCCATTGTCTAACATATCGTCTAACTTCAGGGAGTCAAGTCCAGGACAGCGGTTGTGCTGTGTGTCTGTTCCAGGAGAAAATGAATGATCCAATTTACCCAGTGTAACACACAAATGGAAATGAAATGCACCCAGGAGAAATTGCCTTGAAGAAGACTAAATTGAAACTGCAAATCAGGTAGGGATGGAATGGCCAACCTCCCTAGAGAAGCTATTTTCTCTGTGTATCTCTTCTGGCCCACTGTGGCAAGTGCAGCTGGTAGACAATTTGGCAAGTGCTGAATTAGGATATACAGAATATCCTTTGTTGAACACTCCAGAGTCTTGCTATTCTTTCTACCTTAAATGCAACAATGGTTATCTTCTTTTAGTAACAGGAATGAAATGACGAAGGATTGGCCCGTTTTCAATGATCTTTTTTTAAAAACAGAATCTCCTTGGCTCACTAAATACATTCTATATTTTAGGGGGGAAATGGGTCAGGTGTTGTGAGTCTTGGGGGCAGTTTGGCCGTCTTCTGGAAGTTTTTCTTCCTGACGTTTCGCCAGACTCTGTGGCTGGCATCTTCAGAGGGCAAGGAGCTCAGCCACAGAGTCTAGCGAAACATCAGTAAGAAAAACTTCCAGAACAAGTCCAAACAGCCCCCAAAAACTCACAACAACTAGTAGGTAATTATGTTGGCGGGGAAAAAAATAAGCATTGAAAGGGGAGTTTTGTTTTGACTTCTCCAAATTCTATCAAGAATTCCTGATGAAGTACATCTGACTCAGTAGTACAAAGAGATCCTGCATATGTGTTCTTGCTTAAGAACATTCCATCTTTGATCAAACCAAATTCCAATGGCTGTAGCATGAAAGCGATCAGCAAGCACATGGTAATTTAGCACAAGTGGCCAGTGCTCCCCTGTGGACTGCAGTCTGTATCAGGGGAAACCTGTGACCTGATTCCTGTCATCCCTGACCATTTGGCATGGTCACTAGGCTTGATGGGACCTGGAGTTGCTTTATAATACTTTCAGCTTCCCTGTCCTGGTCTACATTCAGTTCATTCCTATACTAAAGATGCATTGATCCTTCTTGTACCTGGATGCTACCGTGCCTGCATCAGGATAAATTCTCATTTGGGTTACAGTACTTACTTGATGGCATAGTTGCACACTAAGTAGACCACCCGCCGCCACGTGCTCCCCCAAACATTCATGTTGGTGCAAGTACGGATGGCGCAGCCCACTCGGTTGCTAGAAGCCCACACCATCTGTTTGGGAGACATTGAAACTACTACGATAAGAAAAAAGACAGACCCTTTAACCAGAAGACCTCTGCTTCCACAGGACATACCAAAGATTCTTCTAGGACTTGGTCTTATACACAAACCGACAGAGCTGCATGCACATTTTGGAGTGTGTAACTGGGCTAAACGTAGTCGATCTCCTTATCCCCGTCCTTCTGGTGGTCATAAGAACATAACATAAGAACATAAGACAGGCCATGCTGGATCAGGCCAAAGGCCCATCTAGTCCAGCTTCCTGTATCTCACAGTGGCCCCACCAAATGTGTCTGGGAGCGCACGAGACCTGATTTCTGTCTCCTAATACCACTCCCCTGCATCCGGTCCTTGAAGTACCCTGGTTTTAAGCCTGGAGATTACTCATCCCTGTCATGGTTTGTAACCTGTGATGGACGTTTCCTGCAGGAATCTGTCCAATCCCCTTTTGAAGGCATTCTCTCAGCCTGTGAAACAGAGGTGGTGGGGAGGGAATCCTCAACTGTTAGTCAGAGGCATATTCCATAAGTAGACCCCTTTTGTTCACAGAAGGTGGAGTCCAAATCCAACCCTTTACAGCAGGGATGTTCAGTCATGATGGACATAGAACCATTTCCTATCCACCCAGCCTCCTTGTTCTGCATCTGCTCAGGTTCTGAAATTTCTTATTTAAGGATGTTGTTGTTCCCACCCCAGTGTGTGTGTGTGTGTGTGTGTGTGTGTGTGTGTGTGTGTGTGTGTGTGTGTGTGCGCGCGCGTGTGTGAAATAGTAATAAAATAGATCTAAGGGGTCATTTTTCTATTTTATGCTGCACAAGAAGCAGCAGTGAGAGTAGGAAGCAGACGATGGCCTCTATTTAGACAGACTTCATCCACCCCTGCCGTGCAGGACTGATGTATGAAGGACAGTTAATCATTATCAATAAATGAACTCTGCGAATTCCGACTCAGTATGCTATTCAAGGGTAGACTGGGTATCTCACGGAGAGCCTCCCTGGAGAAGAGCAGGAGTATGTGGCCTTGAGTCCCAGCAAGATCCATAAAGAAGACAGTGGTAAACCATTTCTGAGTAACTTTATACAGTACCTAGAAAACCATAAGAAGGGTTGCCATACGTCAGAATCAATTTGTTGGTGCACAATTATTCATCATTATTATGCCACTAAATACTTCATACTGGGACAAGAACAGAACTTCCTGGCTACTCACTAGCTAGGAGAAGGATACTGGACACATATACCCTTGGTCGTATCCAGCTGAGCTCATTTTCTACTTTTATTATGGCATCTGATAGAAGCCATTCTCTGGCCCACCTTTCTCAGAGCTGTTGCCTTAACTATGATTCCAGTCACTGCTAGCCAGCATGGGCAAGGGCATCTCTTGCCCAGTACCTCTGGTGGGTATGAGCCTGAGAAAGGTAGGTCAAGATTTGGCTGCTAATAAATGGGCTTCAAGGGTAGTAGTGAAGCTGCCTGAGAAATTTAGTCAACCTCTGGGACCCAAGGTTGGGAAACATTGCGCTAAAGAAAGCACCAGTAAATCAGGGAAAGCCAAGAAGTCACATATTTTATCTGCTGTGCTAGACCCAGCAGAAGTATCAAAGGTTAGCACTGCGTGAAAAATTAGCAGGATCTCAAGTGTATACGTGTATAAATGCAGCAGCCAGATTACTGACCAGCCAGTTACAGGGACCATAATACACCCTTGCTACAACAACTGCAGTGGCTTCCAGCCCAATTCAAAGTTACCTAGAAAGCCTGATATGGCTTGGGTCCAGGCAACGTGAAAGACTGTATGAGTCTTTTCCTTGTATGTGTCTATTTGGCACATTAGATCATCAGAGGAAGTCCTCCTCTAGTTCCCATTGCCAGCACAGGCATGGTTCATGCGGACACAAGAGAGGGTCTCCTGTGCGGCTGCTCCCAGATAATGGAACGTTCTCCCTTGGGATGTTAGGTTGTCTTCCACCCTTTTATTCTTCCACCAACTGCTGAAGAACCACCATTTTAGACAAGCTTCTAACAATCATGACTGAGTCCTTGAATGTCATTTTTAAGCTAAGACAGTTTTTAATGTTTTAGATACTACCTGCCCTGTGTGAGCAGCTGAACGTAATTCTCAGTTTCAAAAATGGAGGTCTTATTTCTTCATTCCTAGTTTGCTTCCCATCTCTCTTTATTGCCCTTTCTCCAGACACAACACTGGAAATGAGACAGTTTAGGTCTCAAAAGATCTGTAAAAACAACCTAGACAGCCAGGCAAATATGGAGCTCGGTGCATTTCCAAAAGCCAAACTGGCAGGGCAGAAACAAGTCCATTCTAGAGCTGTGTAGCATACTGTTCATTATAGCTAGAAAAGCTTTGCCGCAGCCCACTGTGGGAGTAGAAGTACTACCACCTTGGGCTGGTGTCCTACACACGTGGGGAAGAGCAAATGAAGGGCCTGCATTCACAGAGATGCTGAAAGTCCCGTCAGGGTGGAGGAGATTCAGTGACTGGGGTGAAAAGGAGATTTTTCACACCCTTGAGATGTCGGGCTTCTTATAACCACCCAGAGTTCCCGTTTGAAGAAAATCAGTTTGCAGTATATAAATATAAAAATAAATAAATAAATAAATAACAACAACAACAACCATGTGGGAAAGAAGAATGGGGAAAGCTGGCAAGAAGGAATCCTGTAGCTCATCTCAGGACCCAGTGATGTTCAGCACACTATAGAAGTGAAGAATCCTTAGGACTTGTTATATACAAACAGTGTTTAATGCAAAGCTTGGGAAAAGTGGTTCTTTTGAACTACAATCTGGAAGTTGAGTCATGGCAACTGGACTTCTTTTTCTTGAGAGATAGAAATGTTTTGGTGCTCATCCAAACAGCTTCACCCGTTTGTTTGGATGAGCAGCAAAACGTTTTTCTATCTCTTAAGAAAAAGAAGTCCAGTTGCCATGACTCAACTTCCCAATAAGCTCACATGAAAGACTGAGAATCTTCACAGACATTTGCAACTACAACTTCCCAGAGCACCCCCCCTACTGGTTGGGGAGTGGGGGTTTTCAGGAGAAATTTGGACTACAACTTTTTGTCACCTTGCATCTTCTTAGGGGAGAAAAGCAGAGCCTAAATAATAAAAGTGAATGAAAAATGAAAATGTTATGTTTCCAATTCTAGTTTCCTTAAGGGCTTGTGATATTCCTTGTGAGTTGCCTTGGAAAGATTTATATCTTGAAAAAAGATCTTGGAAATTGATTTTTGAAAAAGTAATTAGTTCCTGTTATTGTCTTAAGACCTCTGACTAACTATACAGTGGTACCTTGTATAAAGGAATTAATTTGTTCCACATGAAATTATGTTAAACAAATTTTCCTTTATACAAATTTCCCATAGGAATGCATTGAAAACAGAGTAATCCCTAATCGCGACCATTTTCATGTTGTACGGCTTCGCCCCATAGGAGATTCTGTTAAGCAAATTTCCCCTATCTCCAGAATTTTTTATGTTGTACAGATTTTATGTTATACAAACTGGTTGTTATATGAGGGTACACTGTATTTACTTATAGGCATAGTTCCAAAAGCAGAGTTAATTATTACTTGCAATTTTCTAAAAGGCAACTCCATGTAAACTATATTTGCTTTAAACAAGCACATATACAATGGCATTAGCAGACGGACAATGCTACAAAACACATCTCAGAACTGACAAGACACCTTCCTGAATCTATGTAAAGTAACTAAAAGTGTTTCAAAGCCCCACCACCACAAAAAAATGCCACCTAGGAACAGGTGAAACGAACCAAGCCAATGTCCTGTGGTGGTGAGAAGGCTGAGCTGGGATTTGGAAGGCCCGAGTTCTACTCACACAATTAAGCCATGAAACTCACACAGGAATATTGGGCCAGTCCCTCTTTGTCAGCCTTACCTATGATGGAGTTGTTGTGTGGATAAAGAGGGAAGAAAGGGAGCTTTGCAAACCGCCTTAAGCTCACTAAACAAAAAAAGAACAGCAGACATGCAATTAATTAACTATAGGAATAGATCTGGAGTTGGCAACACTTTCCAGGAACACCTGTGTCTTTTAACAAAAGCAAACTCTTCAGGCATTAGGGTGTAATAATGTTTATGGTAATTTGGATTGAATTTTTTTCCATGATGATTTTTGCAGAGAAAGGTGGTGGCAAAAAACAGAGGAGCAGGTTGGGTTGGCTCTTTCCTGGTCAGCTGGCAATCTGAGCTGGACCTCTTTGCAGCTGTACCATTTCTTGGCCAATGTTAGGAACCTGATGCTCTAAGTTTAATGTTGTCCTCACCAGGCAATGTCTTGGGCCGCGGAACGTTATGATATGAAGCATGTCCCAAAGTCTTGGAGGAAGCTGCTTCTACAAATATTAAATTCTGCACTCCTTTGGCCTCATTTTGGGGATTTAACTCACACTGTCTCCCTCAAAGGCCAATTTTCTTTCTTCTCCTTCTCCCATCGATCCAGCTCGGCTGGAAAGGATGACCTGCTATGAACCATGCAGTGGCAGATGGTGCAATGGAAAAAGCAGACACAGCTTCTAGGAAAGAAACTGAGATTTAAACAGTGCAGTCATTTTTTACTTCAGGATAGACATGGGCACGACTCGGTGAAATTTTCGTTTCCGTTTCCGTTTTTCGTTTCCGTTATGTAACGGAAACGGTAACGATAATTAAGCCGTCAGAACTCGAACTCGAACCGAAAAAAGAAAAATTTGGTTGGGTTTTTCGTTTTCGTTTGTGACATCGCGGCAATTGCGCAGGAGGTGGCAACCTCCCTTGACGCTTATTGTTGCCTAACAAAAAAACAAACCGCCACCTTTCTATCGTGTCCTCTGGAAATCCTACTAAAGAGCCTCGATTGTTTTCGCTTTCCCCCCATTAGTGAAGGTGCTTCTTCTGTCCTCCCCCCCTTCCCCAAAAGCCTTAATGGCAAAGCGGATGAGCAGCTCCGGCCTCCCTTTTCTCACCAAAGCCTCCCCCCTGCAAATGCCAGCAGCGGGACAGGAAGGGCGCAACGCCAAGCGCCGGTGGAGCATTAAGCGAGGAAGGCGGGTTGCTCGGAGGGAGATCTTTGATCGCCGCTCTCTCTCTCTCTCTCTCTCTCCCCCCCCCCCCCGCAGCCCGCAAGGTGGGACAGCGGCGCGCCTTCCTCCTCCTCCTCCCAACATGGTGGAGGTGTGTGTGCATGCCGGAGCCCGGGCGCGCATGTGTGCGCGTGCATGTGTGTTCGCTCCAGCCGGGGCTGCTGCGCTGCGGCTCCTTTGTGTCTCCCTGCCTTCCAAGGGCGGGCGCGTCCAGCCTCTGCGATGACGAGGAACCCGCGACGGCGGCGGCGGTGGCGGCACCGGGAGGAGGGATGAGCAATCCCAGTCTCCCCCCTCGCTGACACGCGTGTTCGCACGTGGCTCATCAATGGGACTCCGGGCTCGGCCCGCTTGTGGGTTGGTTTATACTGCAAGGCACGGGAACGCGCGTAACCGCCCTCCCTGGGTTGCAGCTCATTCATCCCAACCAACCGTCTTGCACCGCTGCCCTCGCCTGGGCAATTACCTGTCTGCCTGCTCCGCCTCCCTCGCTGATTGATGGCCTGGATCACATGGGGGGGGAGAGGCGGAGGAGGCGGCGGAGGAAGAGGCGAGGACGGCGGGGGCGGGCGCTCGCACCTGGAGCTGGAGGAAAAAGGAACACCCAACGGGGATGCGCTCTGCTGGGTTGCCGAGTATCCGTGGTGAGCTCTCCGGGTAACCCCTCCCGCCGCTTCCATCTCTCCCCCTTTCAATGCTAACAATGGGCTCGGCCCGCCACTTCCATCTCTCCCCCTTTCAATGCTAACAATGGGCTCGGCTCAGGCGGTGGAAACGACAAACGACAAACAAAACGACAAATTTTTGAAAAATTTCGCGACAAACGGAAACAACCCGAAACGGACCCGTTCCGACAAACAAAAACTCAAAATGTCATTTTTTCTGGTCGTGCCCATCTCTAATTCAGGAAACTTTAACAGGCAGTGATATGTTGCAAACTAAAGGGGTGGGATCAGCAATGCTCGAGGTAATAATCTACACTGTCCCTTGAGGTAGATATCTTTTGGCCCTCTGTGCTTTGAGCTAAAATCATTCCCACCCAGCATCTTCTGTGGTAAGACTATGTAAGAGTGGCCATCCAAAATAACAAGAACATGGCTGAAGATTCTATTCTCCTTTTTAAAAAAAATATATTAGGAATTATAAAACTACAATACAAAAAACACATAGAACAACAAAATACCATAAAGGAAAGGAAATATTAATCAAAACATTAACATATTTTTAAGATCCTCTTCTCCTGTAACTAAGGTTTATGTTCAAGAGTTTCTTGCTTTTGAATCCCCGTTTTGCACTTGTGTGTTTGTGGAGCACTAGGATTCACACCAAGACCTATAGGCTGCCTAGCCCTTCCTTGTGTTTCACCTAGCCAGTGCCTTAATTTGAATTATACAAGTCATTGTCTGCCATTCATGGGAAGTAATAGCCAATCTAATGAAGAATGATGTAATAGCTACTGAAATAAGGCAGGTGAAAGATTATGGGAAAGTGCCTGTGAAGATTCTCAATCATCCAGGCAAGGTTATCTGGAAGTTGAGTCATGGCAACTGGACTTCTTTTATTGAGAGATTGAAACATTTCACTACTCATCCAAGCAGCTTTGTCAGTCTGAGGAAAGTTAGTAGTGAGGCCTCCATTTTATAGTTCACCTTGATTTTACATCACCCTGGTCTGAATAGGCTCATAAGTTGGACAATGGCATGAGTAGGCTCTTTGGTGTACAATGGCCTGCGAAGCATGAAAATCCCACTTATGCAACCATTCCCAACACCCAACTAAGTATGAGTTGTTAGCTGTCACCTTGCTGGTGGAGGTGTGAAGTGCTACTTATCAAGCTGCTCTTTCATCAATTCCCAGTCCCACACAAATCAGAAGCACTTCACACCTCCACCAGCAAGGCCACATCTAAGGACACCTACTTAATGGGTCTTGGGAATGGTTGCATAGGTGGGTCTTTTATGCACCCCAGGGCATTGTCCACCTAATGAGCCTACTCAGACCAACTTATGAGCCTATTCAGACCAGGGTAATGTGAAATCAAAGTAAACTATAAATCGGAAGCCTTGCCACTACTTTCCTCAGACTGACGAAGCTGCTTGGATGAGTAGTGAAACGTTTCAAACTCTCAAGGAAATAAGTCCAGTTGCCATGACTCAACCTCCAGATTATGGGAAAGTGTTATATGGACGCACACTATTAAAAGCAAATGCAAAGTGTTCTGCTTACAGTATATACCACCCCATAGCACTTAAAGCACTCTCTGGGTGGTTTACAATTTGTTTATGCAGGTTACACACACACACACGGTGAGCTTGGTATTCATTTTACTGACCTCCTTGGAAGGATGGAAGGATGAGTCAGCCTTGAGACTGCTACCTGGGATTGAGCCTCAGGTCGTGAGCACAGTTGTAGGTGCAGTACAGCAGTTTAACCATTGTTCCACAATGCTTCCTAGACTTAATTCACCATATTAATTGTTCCCCATAAAAATATGTATGCATTCTCTGGAGAGCTGTACAATACATGACAATAATGGCTTTGGTCCAGTTCTAGTCCTACCTAATTTTATGCATACCACGCCAGATGATAAACCCACTTTTGCACTCAGTCATCTCAATGAGACTTAATTGTGCATTTTAATGCAGATATAAATATGAATCTAGGATCAGCAAAAGCCACATGCATAGAACCTTATATGAATCCTCCCAGAGGAATGGCGACCATAATCCTCTACTGCTATTACCCCTTTATTCTACGTACAGTCATGCAACATGTAGTCTTTGGGATGTTACAAGACTACCATTGGACCCCAACTCCCAAACATCCTAGCCAACATATACAATAAGAGACTGACTGTAACAACAGTGAAAAATCTGTGCATTTGAAAAAGTAGGGTAATTTTGCAAAACCTTAATGTTAGTCATTTATGAAACCACAAGTGGTTTGCTATTTTTAGCATCCACAGGATCATGATGACAATCCACTAACTCAATATCCTTCCCCAAAGCTAAAGATAAGTAATTTACATTCACTGCGTATATAGTAATGACTTAGTTACTTCATTAATATGAAGTGCATGTAGATTGTCCCATTCATTCCAACAGAACTGTATCCCTAGAGCAGTGTTGGTGAACCTATGGCACGGGTGCCAAAGGTGGCACTCGCAGCCCTTTCTGTGGGCACCTGACATCGCCTTCACAGCCACCTACATTCAGATTAAATTGCTGTATTGGCACTTTGCAACAACAAAAAAGTGGGTTTTGAATCACAGTTTGTGCACTAGGTCTCTAAAAGGTTTGCCATCACTGCCCTAGAGCTTCCTCCATCAGAAAGAAAAGAAAGGAAGGAAGGAATTGACTCCTTTAGGTCTGCTGTGGACAAAACCCATGGAATCACCTCTGAACATTGGATGGCAGTATTACATATGCATGCCACTGTGCCAAGTAACCTCAGATTGAAAAAGTTACCTTTTGGCCTGTGGTCACATCGGCTACGGCATTATTGGAGTTGTAGTCAAAAACAGTAATCTTTGAAAGCTCTGAGTAAAAGCATGGAAAAATGACTCACCCGTGACTATGTGTTATATGGGAAGTGAACCACCAATGATTCTTATACTAAATGCTCTCTCTAATACTTAACTGGGGTACTCTAATGTTGTCACTGGTACATACCTGAGTATAATGGGTGCAGACAGAACCGCTACATTTCAAAGGGCAGCTGGGCCTGCATTCATAGGGGTAAGGATAAGAGTACTGCTGCTTCTCGTAATGCCACGATTTCACAAGGTCCATCAATGAACGGTACCTGCAGAGAGCCATGCCAAACTACAGGTTATTGATGCATCTCCTAAATAAAAGCTCTGAGCAATGAAAAGAAATTTCCTCAACCAGGATTCCACAAACTATCATACAGGAGAATAAGGCACCACCTCCAGAGTTCTAGCACATGGGTGAAAAACATGTCGTGATGTCATCCCATTCGTGTTTCCTCCATCTGGTGCAAGGGGGACAGTGAATGAAATTAAATGAGTTGGGGGTGGGGGCATTGATATGTCATGTCACCTATTTTTTTCAATAACATATTATCAAGGAAGCTATTGATGGCAATGTCTCCTGGATTATCCAGGAAAGCCTTCCACTTTCCATTTTAAAACTAAATAAATGTGAGAGCAGGGAGCAAAAGGGTGCACTGCCTTCAGCAAACGGCAGACTAAGTGGGCACACAGGTTCCTATGCTGAGATATAGATATTGTATTTAAGCTCATGTCATTCTTTCAGAAATGTTCACCTGTACACATCAATTGTTACCTCTCTATATATATTTACAAATTTGCACACGATTATCATAAATCTGGAATTTCCCATGATTCATCCCCTAAGGAATATGCATCTTGGAAACAACTACAGTGGTACCTTGCATAAAGGAGTTAATTCCTTCCAAATGAAATTATGTTAAGCAAATTTCCCTTTATACAAATTTCCCATAGGAGTGCACTGAAAACAGAGTAATCCCTAATCACGACCATTTTTATGTTGTACGAATTTGCCCCATAGGCGATTCTGTCCTCTATCTCCGGAATTTTTACGTTGTACAGATTTTATGTTATACAAACCATTTGTTATACAAGGGTCCACTGTACTTGCCTAAGTTGCCTGTCATCAAGTGTAGCTTTGCTGTTGGGGCGGAAGGTGGCAAAAAGGACTTTAAAGGTAAGTCTATGATCGAATCTGGGAATCCTGGATGGTGTTCGATGTGTGTGAGTCTAATTGTGGCTTTACAGTTTTAAGTGCTTACTAATCAGTTGGGAGGTTTTCAATTTTTTACCAATAGCTTTTTAACCTTTAATTTATTGTGCTCTTAGCATCACTTGCTTTAACATTGTGAAGGGAAAAGTAGCTACTAGGGATGAGCCTAGACTAGTTTTCCTCAGTTTGTAAAGGCAGTACTACAAGTGCTGTCATTCCCTCCCCCCACCTCCCCATCCTCAAATAGCTGCTAACCTGGTCCAGTTTGCTAGCTTTCATCAGCTACTCAACACTTTCCAGTCCCAGCAACAAACTGGTAGGGGACCTGAGCAGAGGCGTATCGGGGAGGGGGGAACAGAAAGATGCATCTGCCCACGGGCACAGCAATCTGGGGGCGCCTGGAGGGGAAGCAGGAGGAGGAAGCCGTGCACCCTCCCGCCACCCCCTCCTCCGCCTCCGCCACCGCTCCACAGAATGTATAGTTCTATGGAAATAACTAATGATTTATATTTTTTAGAAAGAAGCTTCTTTGGCACGAATATGTTCCATTTGATATAATATTCTCTGCTTCTTACTTAACAGGGGATGATCCTTTATTTGAAAGGGCCAAGGCAGCACAATCTTCTGTTTGCAAGCATGAATGAATTACCTGAAGGGCTATTCAGGTTGGTTTAAGTATAGGTGACACAACCTATGGAAGTGTTGGCAAATCTATGGCATAGGCGCCAAAGGTGGCATGGAGAATCCTTTCTGTGGGCATGCGACATCACCCCCTCACAGCCACAACACTTCCCCCTCCACTTGAAGCATGCCATGGTACTCCGTTCAGACAGCTGGGTGAAAGGAAGGCAGCAGCTTGTGGCTCTCTTCATGGAGCTGTTTCAAGACCGCCCAAATGGCTCCGTGCAGACAGCCAGGTGAAGGGGAGGCAGTGGTTTGTGGGCTCCTTCGTAGCCCCAGCTTCCTCTCCAGCCACACCGCGTTAGGGATGCCCAGAGCGGCGTGGATAGAGAGTAAACTGGGACTATGAATGAGCCCACAAGCCACTGCCACTCCCCCTGGCTTTCCTGATGGTGTAGCACCTCATCTGCCTCTCTGCCCAGATCAGAGAGGTGGATGGGGTGCTACTCTTTGGGAAAGGGAGAGCTGAAGAGCAGGCCTTTGAATTTCCTGTGGCCACAGCACCCTCACTGTGGCTGTGGGAAATTCAAAAGCCTGCTCTTCAATTCTCGCTTTCCCAAGGGTGCTACCCTACAGGAAAGCAAGGATCGAGGAGCAGGGATGCTACCCTTTGGGAGAGTGAGTATCAAAGAGCCTGCTCTTTGATCCTTGCTTTCCTGAAGGGTACCACTCAAAGCATTTGTAACCCAGGGTACCAGTGTATTCAGATTAAATAGCAGTATTGGCACTTTGCGAAAAATAAGTGGGTTTTGAATCACAGTTTGGGCACTCGATCTCCAAAAGGTTCGCCATCACTGAACTAAGGCCTTTGATAGCCATAGGACACTGCTTACCTGCCAGAATGAATGGCAAGGTTTTGACCAATGAATTTCAACAGTTGTGGTGGGCCGTGGTTCCATATGCACTGTTCTGCCCATGCTTCTGCAGATCGGGCGAGCCTCTCATCCCATACCTTTTCAGGAAAGAAGAAATTTGAAGACCACGTGAGACCTCACACAGTAGCCAGTAGGTTGCTGTTCAGATACATTGACCACCATGATGCTTTTAGTGGAATACTGATGTATGTCAGAAAGGAATGGGAATGGTAGAAATGTTAATGACCTTGGAGCTAGGGGGAGTGGGGGGGCATGTGCCCTGAGTGCCAAGTTGGGAAGGGGTGCCAAAATGACAAAGCAGTACTTCCCTGCTTGGTTGGGGCGGAAAGCACAGAATCCATGTTTGTCCTGGGTGGCTCTGCCCAAGGATGCTGCTGACTAAAGCAGAATGGTAGGTGGGGAAGCTACATAACAAGCATAAGCAAAAGTCAAAAGTGGGGCTACTCCTTTCCCTTTTTCTTTCAGCTTGCTTTCTCTCGTTCTAACCCATTCGAGCTCTTGCTTGAAGTCTGAACTACATTGTGTGCAAGTGGCTTTTGGAACTGGGTTAAGAACTGCATGGCATTAGACTGAGAGATGCCTGCTGGCCAAGAACCTAGAGGTGAAGTGGTCGGCTTTCAAGTGCCAATATTCATCATGTCACTTTCCACATCATGTACCCCAAGGCCAAATAAGGGGAATTCAAGCATGCAGACAGCTGAACTAATAATTGGTAAAAATGTAACAAAGAACAGGTCTTTTGTAAAGCCAAAGTTCTTAACTGCCCATCCAAGATCTAACATTCTCTCATACAGTACTTTGTATTACACAGGTATAGCTTGCAATAACATTACTATTCCTGGAAAAATCTGTTTCCCTCTCTCAGGTACTGTGGGAAGTGAAGCTAAAGTCTGAGTATGCAGAAAAACCAAAGGGGGCTGGCAGGTAATGTCATGGTCCCTTCTACTCAGAAGATCCCAAGAGTTTAACCCTACATGCTCTAGGCTAGTGGTGTCCAAACTTCGGCCCTCCATATGTGTTGGACCACAACTCCTTTGTCATTGGCAATACAGGCTTGGAATTCTTGGAGTTGTGGTACAAAACATCTAGAGGGCTGAAGTTTGGACACCCCTGCTCTAGGCCCACCACAGTGAGGGCCACCAATTTTTGCATTCAGGCGTTGAGAAACTTTATTGTCTTACCTGAACCACATTGTTTCAACATGATGATAAGAACGAACATGCATACATAGAAACAGAGCATGTCAGGAAGATGTGTAAAAATCTACGCTTCTGCCTGGTGTGCTACCTTTCCATATACAGGCTATCTTTTCCCAAGGGGGGGAAGTGTTTACACATATATATTGCCACAAACAATTTTAAACAGTAAAAAGGCAGACAGGGGTGCATATTTAGATTTTGAACAATCTGGATTCCTGTTTGTGTGAAGGACGCATTCTCTCTTTCAGACTATTGCCAAAGGCACAAGCAGTAGAATAGAATAGATACTTTATTGTCATTGTACATAGTACAACGAAATTGAAAGCTATCCCAGGTGTGAAAAAAGACTAAAATTAGAAAGAAAGAAAAATACATTTAAAAGGTAAAAACAATTAAAAGCACTCATATACATCCATCACAACTCCCCAAGGTCACGCTATTTGGTTGCAGCATTTAAGATGGTTATGGCTCTTGTATAAAAACTATTTTAATCTGTTTGTTCTTGTTTCTGTTGCTCTGTGTCTTTTGCCTGAAGGCAACAGTACAAACAGATTATGGGAAAATGAGAACTGACCCATGGCAGCTAATGTCCACTTTGGCTGGTGAGTAGAATGCACAGCAATCAATGATGGACAAAACCAGATGCAAAAGTGGCTGTTTTTTTAAACATGGATGCATGAACACATACATATAAACAGAAGCAAGCATTTGGACACATACAAATATCTACTTTTCCTATTGTTAAACACACAGAGAGAGAGAGAGATCATGTGCCTCTGGTAGGAAAGTCGGTGGGGTTGGAATGGAAAGCGGGATCAGCGGAGCATAACCTCAGTTGCTCTGATGGACTCACTGCCGTTTGAAATGACTGTTGCAGGAACAATTTGGATCTAAGTTTAGAGAGGTTTGGGCCTAACTTGGAATCAGACAAGGCTTTTCACCCTGGGGAAATCTGTAATTCCAAAGCCCCTTGATTTCATGTACAAACCATTTGCCACTCTTCACCTTTGATTCCCAGCTTGAATAGAAAAATATCAACAAGGGGGGGGGAACTCACCATGTACTCCATGTTGGCTGCAGGTGGAGACACTTGTGCCCGCACTTGATTATGGTAGTCCAAAAGCGCGCTCATCTCCCTAGGTGAAATATAGCGCTTCCTGCGGTTCCGTGGTACTCCAAGACTAACTGTGAGGTCTGCCGTGGTGCTCCTGGTTGAGGAAAGAAGTTCGGTACTATTGGGAAGCATGAAGGAGCTGGATTTTTGCATCATCCAGAAGACCGAGCCAGTAAAATATAAGTGCACGTGGAAAAGAGTCATTTTGGGATTTCTATACTTTTTCCTCCAAGCCACTGGTGGTGGATGATTTTTTTTAAAAAAAATGCAAATGGATGTGGCGATGGCGAGTCTTCTTTTTTCCCCTTTCTCACTTATATATCTAAAAAATAAAAATAGAGCAGATGTACAGTTTCAGTTTTTTGGATGCCATTGTCTTTGGAGACAATGGAGAGAAGAACTGATATATATTGAAAAGACCTTTCCTAAGAGAAAAAGAGTTTGGCTAAGCTGCATTTATAAAGAATGAAATTCCAAAGACCAGCTGTGAAGCTGCCAGAGGTGTTTCATTTATCACGGCTGTCCAAGGAAGGCAATGTGTCCTTCCCAGCCTGCCTTCTTGTGAAAAAAATCATTCCGAGTGTCCGCAAGTACATACCAATGGGGTGCTAATTAATAACATGCCGCCACAGTAGCGTTATCTCCTCCTGACTACTTTCTCAGATACTCAGTTAGCCAAGCAAAACTGCTCGATAAATGGACATCTTATTGACTTTTAAAAAGGGAAGGAGAACAAGTGGTAAAAATGATTTAAT
This sequence comes from Phrynocephalus guinanensis, assembly GCA_037367245.1. Taxonomy (NCBI): domain Eukaryota; kingdom Metazoa; phylum Chordata; class Lepidosauria; order Squamata; family Agamidae; genus Phrynocephalus; species Phrynocephalus guinanensis. The sequence goes on from CM074737.1 coordinate 102,440,055, forward strand.
ATTTTAACAACTACAGGGGCCAATTGTTTTTCGATTTTGGCAAGCTCCCCCCACCCATTTCCCCTCAGACAGAAAGAGGGGACCTCTTCTATGCTTTTTTTTTTTCAGTCCTAGAAGAGACTGCAAAGATATGCTCTAAAGAATCTAAGAACAGAGTGCCCAGACTACATACCTTGAAGGCTGAGCCAAGAACAGCTGAGAGATGTTAGTTGCTGCAGCCGCAGTAAACTCAGAGAGTGACCTTTACAAATAACCTGTGTTCAGGCGGATGGGGCAGAGAGATTGCCAAATCCAAGGAGTCTGATGGCAATCTGATGCAAGATTCAAACTCTTCCCATGGGGAATGTCTTAAAGTCTGACAGAAGCACAACCAGGCAATGTATGGCCTTTCCTCTGTGTACACATGCCTCTGGCTTTGCTTGTTATGAATTAGAGAGTACGGAAAGCTACAGTCAGTTAATGTATGGAAGTCCATCCCCTCAGAGTTTAGAGCAATGTCCTAGAGGCACAAGCCTTTCTTACAAAGCACGGTTGAGGAAACAATAAATGGAAAGCACCGCATTTGTAGTTCCCCTGTGTTGTTCCTTAGACTGGGAGTCACATAAAACTATAGATCCCATGTTCACTTTGTTTGTTTGTTTGTTTATTTCATGGACTGGCATACATGTTGCTCACCTGCATAGACAGGAAGCAAAGCACTTGTAATTTCCACTGCCTTATAATTCAGTCTTGGAGACAGCAAACCTACAAACATCATGTTCCCTGGCAGAAAGCGAGTTTTTCAGCATAGTGAGGAGTTATTTCTACTTAAGAAAATTAAAAAAAAATAAGTAGAAAATTTCTACTACTATCCTATTTTCTACTACATCTATTTTCCCAAGTTTTTTCCATACTCCACGGAAATCAATAAAATGGGCAAAGAGAGTTGATTGATAGAAGGAAGTTTCTAGAGATGGGCACGAAATGAAAAAAAATAGTGTTTCATTTCATTTCATTTTGTTTCTAATGAATTTTTAAAAGAATTTTCAGAACAAAATGAAATGATTAGTTACTTTAGAAAATGGCTCCGCTGGGTCCTAGAGGCACTAAGTATGGTAGGTAGCTTCTTTGGACTCTTCCATTTAAGCCCCCCAAATTTGGAAAGGTTTGGGGTTCAGGGGGCTGAGTTATTAAAATCCAAAATGGGTCCCCCAGGAGAAAATCATTTAATTAAGGGAAGTGCTTTATTGCTCCCCGCGTGGGGGGGGGGGCAGCAATTAAGCACTTCTGAATCAATTACAAATGATTTTCTCATGGCATGAAAATCTCAGGGAAGATTTTTTTGGCAGCTGAAAGTAAAGATTGCAAAGAAGCTACCCACCAAATTTGGTTCCTCTAGGACAGGGCTGCCCAACAGGTAGACCACGGGCTACTGGTAGCCCACGAAGGGTTCAAAAGTAGCCCTCCGGCCATCAATAAAAAAAGTGAGGGGATAAGTTCTCCACCCCTCCCTCCCCCACCCCAAGGACCACCACTGCCCCAGCAAAGTTCTGGGTCTGCCAGCCCACCGTCTCACCTGAACGGGGCAGTTCAAGGGCCATGGCACATTGAAATACGTTCCCTCCAGAACAGATTAATTGGTTTTCAATGCATATGGGAAACCACTGCTCTACTTAAAAAAGTTTTTACTTATGAGCATGTGCTCGGAATGGATAAAAATCATAAGTAGAGGTTTTAGTGTAGTAGCCTTCAGGCACTATGAGCCGGAAAAAGTAGACCTTGGCCTGTTCAAAGTTGAACAGCCCTGCTCTAGGATGAATCGTTTCATTTCTAAAGGGGAAAATGCCATTTTGTTTCATAACAAAATGTGTCCCACTGAGAGCCCTCCCACGAGATTGTCAGTGGTGGCAGAGTTGGAGGCGGCGGCAGCTGCACGGTCTAGAACAGCCCATCTGCTAGATCGGCGGCGGCAGAGGTTGAGGTGGAGGACGCAGTTTCACTGTCCAGGAAAGCCTGCCAGCCCAATAGGCCGCAGCAGTGGAGGTGAAGAGGAGGGAGGAGGAGGCCACACGGCCCGGGAGAGCCCGCCCGTGTGATCGGTAGGTGAGGTGGTGGAGACACCACAGTGCCATGGCAGGGTTTGCCGGGCTCTCCACTGCTTTCACCCCTGGCACTCTCTGATCAGAGCATTTGCTCTTTTCCATGGATTTTGTTATCCACGGGGCAGCCAGGAAACAATTCCCCCACCCCCCAGATACGGGGGTCCTACTGTACTTTATAATAGATGGGAACCTGGCTATGGAGCCCAAGGTCAAATGTTCTCACTTGTGACTCCTGGGAGAAGAGCCAGCCTATGTGGCCTTCAGCAAGCTGCAGAGTCCCTGGATACCGTCAGAATGTGGTACTGGTTTACATCCATTTATCTTCCCCAAAATTTGAGAGGGGACTTTTGGTTTCTGTTTGAGAAGATGAATGGCCTGAATCAGGACCATCCCACCTGTGGCTGTCTGTACTACAAAGGCAGCTGACTTCAAAGCATCTTATTACAGCTGTGCCAGGTCTAATATCCAGCTGCCCAGACTGTCCCATTTGCCAAAGCATGTGGTATCTGAAGAAGGCACTTCACAGTGAACCAAAAGGCATACATGGTCAGCATGGCAGCAGTCCTGATGAATTATCTTTTCCTTTAATGACTAGAGAGATACAGAGGAAAAGCCAACGAGAGAAGAGATGAAAAATCTTCCTCCTAATATGTGTCATTTTGCACAGACCACTTAACAGTGCTTGAAAAGTTGACAGACAGGAAAAGTAATTTGCTTCTCCAACACACTGTTTGCAGAGCTGGCAAAATTACACAGGGAGCTCTGCTTGAAACAACCCTGAAAGGTCAGTCCAGTCTAAAAATCTGCTTCTAGTTTCAACCAGCCAGCCAGTCAGCCAGATGCTTCTGGGAAACTCATAAGCAGTGCAATATGAAAGCCAAGCACCAGTCTTTCTCCTTCCTTATTCCCAGCATCTGGTAGTCCAAACCTGTCCCTGTTGCCCAAATGTATCCCACATATCTGATGATTTTGATGTTGCCAGATCCTCTGACATTTTCTACTCTCCCCCGCCCCACACCACCACCACCATGTACTGGTTTTTTTCAATTGTTAAATAAATTTTAATGCATTCTATTATCAAATGGCTTAAATAACCAGCCATGGTCCTACCATTATACAGAAAGAGGTCACCATCTGAGGTAACTGATGTTGGAAGGACAAGGAGGTATAATAGGATCTTATAGCCAGAGCTATATCTCCCAGGTATCCCTTAAGGCATTGGCACACCAGATGTTTTGGACCATGACTCCCAGAATTCCGAGTCTAGATTGCCAGTGACAAAGGGCTGTGGGAGTTGTGGTCCAAAACATCTGGAGTGCTAAAGGTTTGCCACCACTGCGTAAGCTGTTCTATTGCCCCAAGGTGAGGTGAAAAATAATGTCTCATCACCAATGCTGCAGAGAAAATTCTGTACCTAGCTGGAGAATCAAAGTAGCATAGTAATTCCCTGAAACTTCTGCAGCCCTGTGTGTGACCACACAGAGATTTGGTACAAGATAACACAAACTTTTCTATATTGCATCCAGCATTTAAGTTGCTGTTGCCATTCACACAGAAAAGCTTAACTGTCACCATCCTATTACCCATCCCATTTGCCAGCATTCATGTGCCTTCCCTTTTTAAAATGTTTAGTAAATGAAATAGCCCTGAACTGACAAGAAAGGAGATAGAGCTGAGAGATGGAAAACTTCTGTATGAGATCAACAGAAAAATATTTCCTGTATGCTGTGTACTAGAAGAAGACAGAGATACCAAAACAAGAGGAACTGATAGAAAAATGTCTGGAAGTTGTGGAAATGGACATATTGTCGGAAAAGCTAAAGGACCAACCAACGGAGAAAGCATGTGAAAGCTGTTCTACAGAGGATTCTGCAGGAAGTTATGAAAGAGAACTGGAATAAAAGTGGGGAAACTAATAAAATAGTTGACAACAAAAATTATTACAGTAACCCCCCACCTATTGCGGGGGTTAAGCACCCGACCTGACCTGTGATAATTGAAAATCCGCGATATGCAGATGCTGGGTTGGGTTGGGACCGGGGTGCTCTCTAGGTGCTCTTGTACTTATCCCAAGCCTGGTGCTGCCCCGAACGGGCCTGCAAGGGGCTTTGCAGTCACCCAGAGGCCCCAAAAGTGCTTTCTAGTGATCCGGAGATCATTTCCGGTTCACAGGGAAGCACTTTGGGGGCCTCTGATGGGCCTGGGAAACCCCTTGCAGGCCTGTTCAGGGCAGCGCCAAGCCTGGGGTAAGTACAAGCGGCCTGAAACAGGCCTTTGCTCCTTTCTCCAGGGGGCCTTTTTCATATACTGAGGACCTGCAATATACTGGGACCACAGTATATGAACTGCGAAAGGGTGGGGGACAACTGTAAGAGCAAAAAGCAATTGAATAGGGCTAATTTAGGACAGTATATAAGCAATATAATTATTTTACTGAGATCTAGAGATGCAACAAAGAATGTGATTATACTCTTCTCCCCTTCCCTTCCCTTTCTTTTGCCCTTTCCCCTTCCTCTTTCCTCTCCTACCCTATGGCTGTGTTGGCGAACCTATGGCGCAGATGCCAAAGGTGGCACTCAGAGCCCTTTCTGTGGGCACCCAATATCGCCTCTTCACAGCCACACCTGTATTCAGGTTAAATTGCTGTATTGGCACATTGTGAAAAATTAGTGGGTTTTGAATCACAGTTTGGGTACCCAGTCACTAAAATCACTGCTCTATGCTCTCTATGCCCTACCTTCCCTCTCCCTGACTTAATTAACCTTGGTCCTTTCCCCACTCCCTCTTTCCTCTTTTTCTAATTTAATTTTTTTAATAATAAAAACATTTTAAAGACAAAGAAATATTTCTAAGAATGTAAGGCTTACAAAAATATAGATTGAACTCTACAGCAAATAAAAAAATGTCATACTATGCCTGAAATTCAGAATTTATATTCCTCAAAGCACATGTTAATTATGTGATAGGAATTATATCAAAGGGGGCCAATTATTCATATTTCTTGTATAGATGAATATATTCTACATCAAGCTGAGCTTTAGTTGTAAAGAGTAGGGGGACTATATAAAGATTAAGCTTCTGTATTGGAATGAGGAAGCTATTTTATCACAACTTTTAAAGTTACAGTCTTCTGGAGGCATCATTTCGCAGCACATCACCACCCAGAGTCTCTTCCTTTTCTGTGGATTTTTTATTTAAACTAATTTCTCTTTTAACAGATTCTCTGGATACATATTGGTGTTGCCTCCCCCCCCCTCCTCTCCGGCCTCCCCCCCCTCCTCTCCTGGGCTGCGCAAAGTGCGCATCCTCGTCGAGTTGCCAACTCGCCAAGTAGCACGGCAGAGAAAAAAAGTTTTAAAAATAAAAAAAAACTTGTTCCTGGCGGCATTGCAGCGATCGCGTGATGCCAAGCGGCTCAGGAAAAAAGTTTTAAAAATAAAAAAAAACCTGATTCCCAGCCAAAAAAGCAGGCGAAAATATGCCTGCCTGAGGGCACCTACCAGAGGGGTGGTTTCTGGGGGGGGGTCCCCGGCCTCCCCCCCTCCTGGGCTGCGCTTCCTCGTCGTCTCGCCAACTCACCAAGCGGCGCGGCACAGAAAAAAAGTTTTAAAAATAAAAAAAAACCCGATTCCCGGCCAAAAAAAGCAGGCGAAAATATGCCTGCCTGAGTGAGGGCACCTACCAGAGGAGTGGTTTCTGGGGGGGGGGTCCCCGGCCTCCCCCCCTCTCCTCTCCTGGGCTACGCATCCTCGTCGTTTCGCCAACTCACCAAGCGGCGTGGCACAGAAAAAAAGTTTTAAAAATAAAAAAATCCCAATTCCCAGCCAAAAAAGCAGGCGAAAATATGCCTGCCTGAGTGAGGGCACCTACCAGAGGGGTAGTTTCTGGGGGGGGGATCCCCGGCCTCCCCCCCTCCTCTCCTGGGCTGTGCATCCTCGTCGTCTCGCCAAGTCGCCATTTCCATGCGGTGCGCGCGGGGGATCCAAAATGGGGCGACCGCAAGCAATATTTAATTTATTTATTTTGAAATCGTGGTGGTCCAAAAACACACCAAAGCACCACAGAAACATGTGAAAATAGCTATTTTAAAACTGCCTGAATTTTCACAGTAGCAGCAGTGGGTTTTTCTTGCAACAAAACGTCTCCATTGATTTTATTTTATTTTATTTTTATTTTTTTATTTTTACACCTGCGCAATGATGGGCTGGCCATGGGAGTGGACCATGCAAATTTTTGGAGCCATTCTACCAATTGCATGGCCACTTGACCAGGTTTTGACCGAGACTTCTGGGATGTGCCTGTTGGGCATAAAAAGCCCACTAACCGTTGCCCGAACCCTAACCCTAACCCTAACTAAACCCATACGCCAGTACACTGTCCTTCTTAGTGGGTCAGAGAGGCACCCAGAGGTGCACCCCACGAACTCACCCTAACCTTACCTGTAACAACCCTAACCCTAGCCCTTGCACTAACCCCCCTAACCCTAAGCCAAATCTGTACTCGCATTGCACTCACGCAAGTACAGTTCCCTTCTTGGTGAACCACAGAGCGCCGAGACTGAGGAGGAGCCTTCCCCCAGTGTGCGCCCACTGTGACACTGCAGTTAGCAGTGGGCCTGTGGTCAACAGAGAGAGGTGCCTCAAGTCTCAACTTGGTATGCATATCCAATTGGCTATGCATGCCATTTTGTAGCGGGCCAGAGGAGGCACCCACCCCAGAGAGGTGCCTCCAGGAGCCCGCTTTCCCTTCATGGCGGGCCAGAGGAGGCACCCACCCCAGAGAGCTGCCCCCAGGAGCCCGCTCCCCCCCAAACCAGTACTAACGACAGACGAAAAAAACGACAAACGAAACGACAAATTTTTGAAAAATTTCACGAAAAACGGAAACGAGCCGAAACGGGCCGGCTCTGACACAAGACAACTCGAACACGTCATTTTCCCTGGTCGTGCCCATCTCTAGTTGCCACACATAAATAAATGGGACAATGGAAGAAAGACAGTTAGACCACCACATGCAGCATGGGAATCACACTGTTAAACTACAAGTGATGTAGTGAATGAGGGTGGACACTTCCTTCAATAATCAGGGGACTGTGCTGAAAAAGGAACCTTTCACAGAAAGTGAGCCAAGATGCCCCATGGTTATTGACCTGGGTCTTGGAAGATTATTTTGAAGACGTATGTTTATTGATTCTGAAGAACATCTTTACTGATCCTCCACCCCACCTTGCATCTTAAATCTCGTTAGTGGTCAGTGTCTTCTAAAAACATTAGGGCAGATAAATGATGTGTCCTGACCAAGGTTTCTGTTACTCAAGACCAACCCACAATATGTGATGTGGTACACCTTGTAAACAGGCAGGGGCCGTGCAACTGAATATTTCACCTCTGCTGTAGCTACAGTGAAGAATGAAGGGTGTCAGAAATTGGGCCATGTTACAGTGAAGGTGACTCAGAAAATTAATCAAAGACACCCAAATCTGGAAAGTGACATTCCAGACAGAGGGATAGCAACTCTACTCCTAATGATGGGTCTTGCAAACCACAGCACATGGTTTAGGAGAAATGGTTGCAAGAAAGCGACAGAATTAATTATATACTTGGAAAAAATGAATAAATGACCATGTATTCCAAGAAGAGCCAGTTTTCTATATTTTAATGCTTGCTACCTCAGCCTAATTTGTTTTAAACTATGGCTTCCAAAATGCCCACTGCCACAGAATATGCTGACTTCATGGTTATGTGAATTTCCATTTAAAAAGTAACGTTTACAAGTTTTCTTCCTTGCTATTAATTGGCAGTTCTTCTTCTTCTTCTTCTTCTTCTTCTTCTTCTTCTTCTTCTTCTTCTACTACTACTACTACTACTACTACTACTACTACTACTACTACTACTACTACTACTACTACTACTACATTTAAAATATTCTCCTCAAAAGGACATTAGATGTCTTATAATATTAAAACAGGAAGTGGATCCGGAGTGAATGTAGATGAAGAATAAACAACCAATCTGGAGGTGGATTGAGGCTGAATGTAATGAGGTGGACCTGAGTGAGAACTTTAACCTTTTACAGTCAATATACAACACCCCTTCCTCCCCAGAGGAGGCATTAGTAAAATGCATAAGGGTTTCAAAATATACAAGTGCATTGCTTAGCCATGTTCCACAGCTATGACACATATTACCCCTTCGCTTACTGCACATAGTCTTTCAAATAAGCTGCATGCCTTTGAGCCCGGCCCAACTGTTGTGGGCCTGTGCCCGGTGCAGCCTTCCCACCTGGGTCCTCATTTGGGTTTGGTGCAGTCTGAGCTTCTAGACACTATAAGCTCTCTCTTCCAGGCTCTGTAGCCATGGAGGAGGCTGTGGCAACTGGCCTCCCTGGAAAGCCTGCCATCAGAGTTGGTGGGATGCTTTCCAGATCAATGTTCCTTGTCATGTGCACAGCCCGCAGTGTGGGTTGCCGAGGATTGCTGTCCGTCGGTGGATGTTCAGTCTCTGTAGGCTTGGGCAGAGAGACTATTGGAGGATCTTTTGCATTCTCCAAGTCCCCAGCCTGATGTCATAGCTGATTGATGTGGCGGTGCCAAAGACGGCTGTCCTCCAGTGCCACCTGATAAGAGCGGGGGCCAGAGGCACCCACAACCACTGCCAGCACCCAAGCTTATTCCTAGCAAAAACCCAGTTCACGGGAACAAAGGTTCATGGCACGTCAGCACAACCCATAGGGTCAGGGGCAGCAAAATCTGGGAGCAGCCGGTCAAGTGGAGACCTCAATCGGTGCCCCATGAGTAGTTCTGCAAGGCTCTGTCCTGATGAGGCATGAGGGGTGATATGCTGCACTAGCTTTAATGCATTCATATGGGAAAATGAAAAAAGAAGCACATGAAATGGAAATTTCCATTTTGTTTCATTTTGATTTTCTTTGATGGCTCCTTTCGTTATTCATTTCATTCCGTAATGAAATGAATAACGAATAACAAAATGAAAAAAGTTCATTTCATGCCCATCTCTACTCATTATCACTGATTTTTATGTGCAGTGGTTTGTAAGTGAACTGAGCAAAGAGTTTAAAAATGTGTTGAATGCTACTGTTCTGTACCTCTGCTGATCAAAGGCTAGTTTAGTGTCTCAACATAGGCCCATGAAAGTGAAATCAGGACATGCTGGCAGCATTTAATGTGCAATTTTCATGCCTGAAGCATGCCTCAACTGTGCTGTAACTGCTTGGTATTTGTTTTGCTCACTTTCTTAATAAAATTTAAACTTCTGTTAGAAAATGCATGCTCTACTTTCCTCAGCTAGTTTGACTGTCCATCGCTTATAATAGTGATGGCAAACCTTATAGAGACTGAGTGCCCAAACTGCGATTCAAAACCCACCAATTTTTCGCAGTGTCAATACTGCAATTTAACCTGAAGGCAGGTGGATGTGCAGGGGTGATGTGGGGTGCCCACAGAAAGGGCTCCGAGTGCCACCTTTGGCACCTGTGCCATAAGTTTGCCAACACTGGCCTATAGAAAATACTCATTTTATCCCTGAACAATATTGCTATACAATTTCTTTAAAAGATACTGATTCCTTAAGAGTAGTGGGATTGTAGGGATAAGTGCTGCCAAAACCCCTAGTGATATCCATACCTTTTGGGCATCAACCAGCACAAAGCAGGAATGAATAAGTGCTCCATCTGAATAAGACCTTTAAGGGTCTATCCAGGTGGGTAAACAGATCCTGGTTTCAACTGCTGCTGGTAGAGTTTGGCATGAACCAAATTATAGCATTCACACATTTCTAGTTAGATTGATCCATCTAAAAAGACCTGGCTGTCCCAGTGGTGGCATTCCTCTCTGAATTAGGAACTCTTTTCCGGTGGAAATTTATTAGATTCACAATCTTGGGATCCAGATGGGAGCTCACTGTCATTTCAGGGTGCAACTACACAACATGGAAAATCAGCTTAGATTAGCTGTGATCCATCATTTCCCACCATGTCTGTCTCCTGGCTTCCGTGGGTCAAATCACTAGGTAACTACAAGTTTTTCTCTTCACTCTAACTCCTGGTACCTTTGATTTACCAAGGTACTAATTGACCCTTTCCACGCAAACCCAATTCCTTTCAGATCTGACTTTTTACCAAACAGTTTGGTAAGGGCAGATGCTCACCTTGCAAGGATTTCTTTATATGAGATCTGGCAGGCACACAGGGTAGAAAACAGAGAAAAGCAGTGCTATGTTGGAGTAAGCAAACAAACAAACAGAAAGTGATTTCCCACTTGTAGTTGATTCCTCATAGGGCTTCCTTGTGCTGAGCATTGCATTGTGTAAGTCAACAGTTTTTAATTCAGTTTCTTTCTTGTCAGAGCTAATGCAAATTGTACAATAAGTGACCAATGTAGTGACCCCTTAGAGAAATTGCAGGCCAAATTGTCCGATTCATTATTGCACTTTGTGATTGTGTTGATGTGTTGTTGTTATTTACAGATTTTATTCAGTTTTGCATGTTGCTGCTCACGCTTTAACCAGCCAGTAACACCTGTGGGATAGAAAGGAAGAATATAAATATTTCATAAACCAACGAGGGAAAAATCTTTCATCTCAAAGCATAGCAAAATAAGCACCATGCAATTAATAATCCGACAGATATCAATCCCTTCCCTTAATTTGCTCAAACCTAATTACTCCTGTAACTTGTATTTCTATCAGTGATCCACTTTCGCACAGAATGAGCAGTGCTTTATGCACTTACCAACTCAGACCAGTTTAGCCACAGGTAATTATTTTCCTGCATGCGATTATATGAATGATAGCATTAAAGACAATGTGATATGGAAGTAGATTATTGACCTCTGGCCACTCTTTTCATGACTAGCTCCAAAAAAAAAATTCAAACCAACACATTCCTAGAAATAATTATACAGTAATAGTCTTCATACACAGGTGATTTTTCAACCTGGTCGTATGCCCATGCCCATGATCAGTAAGAAAATAACCAAGTCTTATATGTGTGAGTTGGCCCTTGCTACTCTCCAGTTTTCATTTCTTGAAGAAACAGTTTATTTCTGTGACATCAGCTAACACTTTGAAGTCATTGAAATGTGGCATGCAGCTGGATCCTATGAAAGTTTACTCAGAGCAAATAAGTCCAGTTTTATTTAATAAGACAAAATGCCAAATAAATTGTACATAAGATTGCAGTCTTAGACTCAACAGCCTTTCCTTGAAAGTCTGACAATATTTCTAGTGTCCACAACTTTGCAGACATGTCATCATCATCAGTCTATGCCAGCCCAGGCGCTGGATGATCCTTTTCTGATTTCAACTTTTCTCCACATGAAAAATGCATCTACAGTGGACCCTTGTATAACAAACAGCTTGTATAACATAAAATCTGTACAGCATAAAACATTCTGGAGATAGGGGAAATTTGCTTAACATAATCGCCTATGGGGAGGATCTGTACAACATAAAAATGTGATTACTCCGTTTTCAATGCATTCCTATGGGAATTTGTATAAAGTAATTTCATTTGGAACGAATTAATCCCTTTATACAAGGTACCACTGTATATCCACCCACATATACACTCAAACATACATGCTTCTGGCTATTTTTAAAAGGATTTCTGTGCAATGTTGCAAGAGTGAGTGAAATCTTTTTCTTGAGAGACAGGAACATTTCGCTGCTCATCCAAACAGCTTCATCAGTCTGAATACAGCTAGTGCAAGTCCTCCATCTTACAGTCAGCTTAGACCTCTTGTCACCCTGGTCTGAGATAGGCTCTTAAGATGAACAATGGCATTGGCCATTATTCATCTTAAGAGCCTATCTCAGACCAGGGTGACAAGAGGTCTAACATGACTATAAGGACTTGCTTGTATAACATAAAATAAAATAACATAAAATGGAGGACTTGCACTAGCTGTATTCAGACTGATGAAGCTGTTTGGATGAACAGCGAAACATTTTTGTCTCTCAAGAAAAAGAAGTCCAGTAGCCATGACTCAACTTCCAGATAAACTCATCTGGATGACTGAGAATCTTCACAGACAAGAGTGAGTGAAATGCACAAGACAATGAAGGACATAAACAACTTTCTTAAAGTCCTCATATGGTTGGGGAGAAAAGCAATCAGGTGAGGAGAAGCTCTCACAGATGCACATAACCTTTGTGATTTCAACTGGTGTCAGAGAGACTTACATGAGTATAAAAACAGAGGTTATCTTAAACTGCACATTATGTGTTTTACAGTGCATAGTTTACCCTTTCATGCAATTGCCACTTCCAGAGTGACATTAGGGATTTTAAAAACCCAGAAATCTAATCGTAGCTGTATTTGTTTTAGTTAATATATCCAGAGCTTTAACTGATTAATCAATGCATTAGGGAATTCCACAGTTTGACTGTGCACTTTGAAAAGCAGCACTTTTTCAGTCTGTCACTCATTTAGTTTCATTGGACAAGCCCATTCATACTATAGTTCTGAAGAGAAAATCTCTGCTAGAAAGAAAATCTATAATGCCACAAACACATTGTTAGTGAGCTGAAGCAACTAATGAAAGGTTACAATATTTGGGAATTTTTAGTTTCAGGGGAAAAGTGCACAGAATGGGATAGATGATACAATCTATGCTGTTAAGCGAGTTTTAACTGTTGATGATCTTTGCCAGAGGTGCCTAGATATAAAGCAGGCATGTCCAAACTTCGGCCCTCTTGATGTTTTGGGCCACAACTTCCAGAATTCTAAGCTTAGAATGCCAATGACAAAGGACTGTGGGAGTTGCGGTCCAAAACATCTGGAGGGCCGAAGTTTGGACATGCCTGATATAAAGCATTCAGGAGTGCATAACCTGCTTCTTGTAATAGACTTGGGCTTGCCCAAGGCTAAGTAGGTTACCGTTTCTCCTGGGAGACACTGTGCAGAATTGAATTTACAACCCAACAGACCAATAATCCAACTCTCTGCTATCGGGCAGCAGGGAGACATGAAAGAAATGTGTAAAGAAATGTATAAAATGGTAAAGGTTCCCCCCACACATACATGTACTCATGTCCGACTCTAGGGGTGGTGCTCATCTCCATTTCTAAGTTAACAAACCACTGTTGTGCAAGTCAGACTGTGGCCATGTGGCCAGCATGGCTGAACGCATTTCTGCACATGGAACACTGTTGACCTTCCCACTCTTTTTACGGCAGTACCTATCTATGTGCATTTACATGCTTTAGAACTGCTAGGTTAGCAGGAGCTGGGGTTAACAACGGGAGCTCGCTCCACTGCGTGGTACCCAGGATTCAAACCGCTAAGCTGCCAACTTTGTAGCCAATAGTTTCAGCGGTCAAGCCCACTGAGCCACCATGCCCTTTAAAGAAGTGTATACAAGGATGCATATTTTGGGGGGAAATATTGGCTACACAGAGATTTCCCACCTAGATCTCATTATAATCATTCTGGTTGTCCTCCTCTGCACTTTTTCCAGTTCCATAATATCCTTCTGGAGGTATGGTGACCAGAACTGTACACAATACTCCAGATGGGGCCTTACCATAGATTTATAAAGAGGCAAAATGACACTTTCTGACTTATTTTCTATACCCTTCCTAATGATTCCTAGCACAGAGTTTGCTTTTTTCACTGCTGCAGCACACTGAGTTTATACCTTCATTCAGCTGTCCATTAGGAGACCAAGGTCCTTTTCCTGGTTTGTTGAAGAGAGTTCAGACCCCATTAGTTTATAAATGTAATTGGGTTTTTTGCCCCAACGTGCATCGCTCTGCACTTACTAATGTTAAATCTCATTTGCCACTGATTTTCCCACTCTCCCTTTTCCGGATAAACCACCAGCTATTGCAAAGCCGGGAGCAAGCCTTATAGCTTGGAGGCAGAACACTCCCAGTGTCAAGAGATCTCTCTGGAGCGCCTCACAATTTCTCTCAGTTTTTACTATCCTGTATAATTTAATGTTGTTGGCAAATTTGGCTACCTTGCTATTTACTCCAACTTCTAGATCATTTGTGAAGAGGTTGAAAAGCACGGGTCCCAGTACTGAACCTTGGGGGGGCACTCTTTACCTCCCTCCACTTGGAGAAGTGTCCCTTTAGTGCTACTCTCTGTTTCCTGCCCCTTAGCCAGTTGCTGATTCAGGACAAGACCTGTTTCTTGATTCCATGACTGGCAAGTTCAAAAGCCTTCTGAAAGTTCAGATAAACAATGTCATCTGGATCTCCCTTATCCACATGCTTGCTGACACTCTCAAAAAATTCCAACAGATTAGTGAGGCATGATTTGCCCTTGCAGAAGCCATGTTAGCTCTCCTCCAGCAGCGACTTCTCTTCTATGTGTTTATTAATTTTATGTTTTAGGATGGTTTCCATCACTTTACCTGGGATACATGTCAAACTGACCAGTCAGTAATTTCCTGGTTCACCTCTGGATCGTTTTTTTTTTAAAGATTGGTGTTACATTTGCTACCTTCCAGTCATCAGGCACAATGCCTGATTTGAGGGAAAGATTATATATTTTGGCTAGGACCTCGGCAATTTCATCTTTAGGTTCCCTGAAAACTTGTGGATGGATGTCATCTGGTCCTGGCGATTTGTTAGCATTTAGTTTAACAAGTCATGCAAGGACCTCCTCCCTGGTTATTTCTATCTGACTTAATTCTTCAGTTTCCCTCCCTATGAAGATAGGCTCTGTTTTGGGCATGTGGTCTCTGTCTTCTTCTTCAGTGAATACTGAAGCAAAGAATTCATTGAGCCTCTCTGAAATCTTTGGGCGCTTTTACATGGTATCTAAAATCCAGTGGCAGCTTAAATTCGGACCAAAGATCGTGGGGTTTGTCCCTCTTCCTGTGTTCCCACGCCTCCGCACTCCATCGTTCCTGTCTGCATGAGGGGAGGAAGAAAATAAGGGAGAAAAAAATGCAAGCTCACCTCCTTCTGCCGGTGGAAGCAGCCCTGAGCAGCCCCGTAGGGATTCCTGTCTTTTAAAGGGGCGGCGGGGACAAAAAAACAAACAGAAGGCGAGGGAGCCCGGCATTCACAGTTTTACAATCCGCATCGGAAGATTTTTTACCTCCTGGAGGCCAGGTACTTGAAAAGTGCGCTGGGACGCACTTAGGTAGGCGTGGTTGTACTTAATTTTTTTTAAAGTCCGGAGCTGGTGGGAAAACATTTTTAAGCTCCGGATTTGGGAGCCCTTTGCCTCGGATTTTAGGGGTCGTGTAAAAGCACCCTTTGTTTCCTCTTTAATTATCTCATGCCTTCCATTGCCATCTAAAGGTCCAATGGCCTTCCTAGTGGGGTTCTTACTTCTAATGTACTTAAAGAACTCCTTGTTATTTCTTTTAGTGTTTTCAGCTATATGTTCCTCAAAGTCTTGCTTTGCTTTCCTGATTATTGCCTTGCATTTGTTCTGCCAGAATTGATGTTTCTGCCTGTTGTCCTTGTTTGGACAAGCCTTCCATCTTCTAAATGAACTTTTCTTGCTTTTGATCACTTCCCGAACAGCTCCCGTAAGCCGCATCGGAGTCCCCTTGGACCTGGCAGTGCCCTTTTTCCTTTTGGGTATGCATTCCAATTGGGCCTCTGTTATTGTTTTTGTGAGCAGCCTCCATGCCTCTTGGAGTATTTGGACTCTCTCAATTTTCCCTTTCTTCTTCTTCTTCTTCTTCTTCTTCTTCTTCTTCTTCTTCTTCTTCTTCTTCTTCTTCTTCTTCTTCTTCTTCTTCTTCTTCTTCTTCTTCTTCTTCTTCTTCTTCTTCTTCTTCTTCTTCTTCTTCTTCTTCTTCTTCTTCTTTTTGCTAGCTTCCTCGTCTTTGGGAAATTTCCTTTTTGAAAATTTAAATTTTAAGGCCTCTAAAACAGAGGTTAGGGTTAAGATACCAAAACCACTGAGCTTTTGCCCTTGCCAGTTTACTAAAAATACAGTGGACCCTTGTATAACAAACAGCTTGTGTAACATAAAATCTGTACAACATAAAAAATTCCAGAGATAGGGGAAATTTGCTTAACATAATCGCCTATGGGGAAAATCCGTACAACATAAAAATGAAATTACTCCATTTTCAATGCATTCCTATGGGAAATTTGTATAAAGGAAAATTTGCTTAACATAATTTTATTTGGAACGAATTAATTCCTTTAGACAAGGTACCACTGTACAAAGAAATACTCTACTTTTTTCTCTAGGAGCTAATTCTGATATTGCACCTTAAAGATACTTTTAAAAGACAAAACAGTGAATAAAACAATGGGAAAAATCCTGTTGGTGTAAAGTTATGCAGTGGAATCTGATGATGACATAGTAAAATTATGTTTAAATTAGTCCCCCCTCCCATATTAGGTTCTTAAGTTTCCCGGGGTTCCAGGGGAGGTCTCTGGAAGCCTTGGGGTTGGGTGGGAGTCTTTGATGGCCAAAAGTACTGATGGACTGCCACTGGTAGGATTGGAGATGCCAGTGGGGAACATAAAAGTGCAGTATTATATATACAATACAATTTGCACTGCATATTTTACATAGTACAGTATCTAAAGAGCCACCAGAGATGTATTGAAAAGTGCTTGAAAAATATTTAAACTCTGGGAACTGTTCAAATAATCATACATCAATATATCCACATGAACATTCAGGATGTTCTCTTGGAATTGTACTGCTTGTTCTTATATGTAAGTACATGAGTACACAACCATCAGCACATGGAGTACAGTATAGGGACATGTTACACAATCCTGAGAGCAAATAGCAAGAAATCATCAGCTTCAACACAATGACATGCCCAGAAAAACCCATTACTGTAGACTCTTTCCTTGAAATTACTTACCCTACAGATAGAAATTTGGATGCCTACTTTTTTCTGCATTTTATGTATGATTCCACCCTGTGATTTCATGTCAACATCTGTTTGTTGTGTTTTATGTGAGATTCCATGGCTTGGTAAGCTGATGTAGGACTAGTAACACATGGAATATGCATGTCTGCATAACTTGTAGAGGAAGGTCTGTCTCCTAGTTGATCATCAGAGGACCAGTAGAGGTGAACTGGTAAGTTTGGTGGTCAATAGCTTTGAATGTTGGTGCTTGATAGCTTTAGATACTAAATACGAACATTTCCATGGTCCTGACTCTCTGAACTGAAGACAGAAATAATAGCAGGTTAGATAATATAGTCCTATGAGCAAATGACCGAAAACAAAATTTTCTCACAAATGGGTTTATGCTCATATCACCAATGACAAATCTGAACAATTCCTTCTAAACATTAATTAGTTCATCTAGAGAATATTTTAATTGGAAAGGTATTAGGATAGATGAAGGAAAACAAAATATATTTTTTCTCCTGAGTTTTTCTCCAGAGGAGGGCAACCGGGATGATTGAGGGTCTGGAGGAAATGTCTTACGAGGAGCGGCTTAGGGAGCTGGGAATGTTTAGCCTTACAAAAAGAAGACTGAGAGGGGATATGATAGCTATGTTTAAATATTTGAAAGGATGTCACATTGAAGAGGGGACTGGTTTGTTTTCTATTGCTTCAGAGACTAGGACACGGGGCAATGGTTTCAAACTACAGGAAAAGAAATTCAATTTAAACATTCGGAAGAACTTCATGACAGTTAGAGCTGTTCAGTAGAGATGGGCACGACTTGAAAAATTTTTTTTTCGAGTTGTCGTTAGTCGGGCCAGTCCCATTTTGGGTCGTTTCCGGTTTTCGCGAAAATTCGCAAAAATTAGTCGGTTCGTTTTTTCGTTTTTCGTTGTCGTTAGTACTGGTTTTTTGGGGGGGGAGCGGGCTCCTGGAGGCACCTCTGTGGGGTGGGTGCCTCCTCTGGCCCGCTATAAAGGGAAAGTGGGCTCCTGGAGGCACCCGTGGGTGCCTCCTGCCACTAGGAAGGGGAAGCAGGCTCCAAGAGACCCCTCTACATGGGGGTCTCCCTTCCTCACCTGCTGCTGCTGCAAAATGCTATGCAATAGCCATATGGATATTGCATAACATAATGTGCAGACGTGAGACCAGTGTGAGAGTGATAGGGTCATACCTTCCCTTCACAAGGCTCCCGCACCACCATGTCTCACACAGAAGGGAATTGTACTTGCTGCGTGTAGTGCAATGCAAGCAAGTAGATCTGGCTTTAAGGTGGCTTAGTGCAAGAGCTAGGGTTAGGCTAGTGACGGGTAAGGTTACGGTGGGCTAGTGGGTTGCACCTCTGGGTGCCTCTCTGACCCACTAAGAAGACAGTCTGTGACGTATGGGTACGGAGTCAAGGGTTAGGGTTAGGGCTAGGGCAGGTTTTAGGGGGCTTTTTGGCACATCCCAGAAGTCTCCATGGCCAAGTGGCCATGCGACTGGTGGGATGGCTCCAAAAATTTGCATGGTTGTCCACTCCCACATGGCTGGCCACTCGGCCAGCCCATCATTGCGCAGGTGTAAAAAAATAAAATAAAATAAAATAAATGGAGGACAGAGGAGGAGAGGAGAGACATTTTGTTGCAAGAAAAAACCCACTGCTACTGTGAAAAATCTGGCAGTTTATAAATTTTCGCGTGTTTCTGTTGTGCTTGTGTGTTTTTGGACCACGATTTCAAAAACAATATTGCGTTTGCCGCCCCATTTTGGATCCCCCGCCCGCACCGCATGGCATGGCGATGGCGACTCACGAGTCCGGCTGCCCAGGACGGGGGGGGAGGCGGGACCCCCCACTCCAGAAACCACCCCTCCGGTAGGTGCCCTGCGCCCTTAGTCAAGCAGGCATTTTTCCGCCTGCTTTTTTGGCCCGGGAATGGGTGGGGGGAGAGTTTAAAAGTTTTTTCCTGTGCCGTCCGTGCCGCTTGCTTGCGCTTTAATTGCGGCGGCCGGCGGCGAGACTGGGCTTTTTGCTGGCTGCGAGCCTGCGGCGAGTCCCACCAGAGCAGCCCAGGACGGGGGATGAGGGGGGAGGCCGGGGACCTCCAGAAACAACCCCTCTGGTAGGTGCCCTGAGGCACGTCAGGCATTTTCCCGCCTGCTTTTTGGCCGGGAACCGGGTTTTTTTAACTTTTAAAAACTTTTTTTCTGTGCCGCGTGTGGCATCGCACGATCTCGCGATGCAAGGAACGAGCACGACAAATCAGACCAAAATTGTTCGTTCGTTGGTTCGAGCTCGAAGTCTGGGGGAGTAATTCCCGTTACCGTTTCCGTAGAGTAACGGAACCGAGTAACGGAAACGGAAACGGAAATACTGCTAAGTCGTGCCCATCTCTACTGTTCAGCAGTGGAATATGCTGCCACGGAGGGTGGTGGATTGCCCTTCTTTGGAGGTTTTTAAGCAGAGGCTGGACGGCCATCTGTCCGGACTCCTGTGATGGGGGTTCCTGCATGGCAGGGGGTTGGACAAGATGGCCCTTGAGGTCTCTTCCAACTCTATGATTCTTTGATTCTATGATATGGTCCATTAAAGAAAGAAAAATTCCACTTTGTTTGTAAACCAAATTTTTAAAAGATGCATAAACCTGCTGAAATATCTGGACTGATGAATAAAACCACTGAATAATTTTGTTCACCCACTTAATGCAAGTTAATGAAAAGACAAAGTGTTAACCAGCACATGTCAATATTTACACACCCCTTTCAGTTTAAATAAAAAGCTAATTATAGCTGTGAGATGAAGTTGAAAGCCACAGCACTTCTGAGATCTCAGGACAAGTAACCACCTCTCACAAGCATACAAAAATGCCACTTGGCATCCCAGAGAACAGAGCCATCATGGAGACTCGAGATTTTGCTAGAAGCCTTTAGCACAGGGGTCCTCAAAGTTTTCAAACAGCGGGCCGGTTCACCATGCCCTAGACACCACTGGGGGCCGGACCACAGTGGGTGGGGGGAGCAGGGGACCTTGCCGTAGCCCTCCCACTTTGAATGCCCCACTAGCCAGCATGCTGATCATCTAGGCGGTAGTTGGGGGGAGTGAGAGAAGTGACATAGCCCACTACTTTGAACTGCCTCAGCAATAGAAGCAGCTGCGGAGGCTTGCTTGCTCGCAAAGTAGGGGGTAGGTGGGGGGGGGTTGCAATTGGTCCCAGGGGCCGGATTCAGGACCTTGGGGGGCCGCATCCGGCCCTGGGACCTTAGGTTGAGGACCTCTGCTTTAGCACATGCTGGTTACTCCACTAGGGTAAAGCACGATGTGCTTTATATTGTATGGAACCTACAATGAAGAGGCACACTGATCTTTAACAAAAGAATTCAACTCATGGCAGACACAACATACCTAAGTCTCTGTTTTCTAGTACTGTAATTGTTCTCTGTAAAACATTATATCCCTTTAATGGAAAATTCTGGGATGCTGTGCAGAGGCATGTGGCCCATGTAAGGCATCTTAACAAAGAAAGACAAAAGAAAGACAAATGAAAGACAAAAAACAGGCCTGACAGATAAATTTACACCATGAGCACTCGGGGTTCTCAAGAAACAAAACTGAATATCTTCACTCTGTGTTCAAAGGCATCACCTACGTTCCATTACCAGCCTGACATTTGTCAGCTAACCCCAGAACTGAAGCCTTAAGGAGTAAGTACCTGTAGCTTATTGTTGGGAGAAGCTGTTGAACAGAAACCCTTCATTTCTTTTCTTTGCCTGCTCACTGCAACTTTGAGGTATGGCATTTTTCCTTGATGGGATGAAAGGAATTTTAACCAATAAAACACCATAGGAAATCTATACACATTTCTTTGCTAATTTTAAATAGTGGCTAAAGGTTAGGAAAAAAACGTTCTTTCAGTGGTCTGACTCAGTAAAATAATTTCATAAAATGATAAGTGAATTTTTACAAAAAAAAATCAGTTTGAATTAATTCTGGGCTAAATTTCACACTAGTCCAGACCCGCTGAAATCAATTGGTCTTAAGTTAATTGTGACAAGGAAGATCCATTGGTTTCAGGGGTATTATTGTAGTTAGGACTATGGCTAGATTTAGTCCTAAAGAATAACTGTGTTATTTTGAATCAAAGAAACATCCTAGTTTATTTCTCTCTCTCTATTCTAACGAACAACTGTGTAATATCCGCTCATCAGGGCTTGAAAACATCACCTTCTTAGCCACAATTCCAAGGCTGCCATGATCAGTGGAATTATATGAACTGTAATAGAAAACAATATTACCAGGCTCTGCATTATGTGTCTCTGACCCACATTATTAGTTGCCACTGAGGGGGACATGAGGGGACACAATTTGATAGTGCCATATATATTAGCTTCTTCCAATTTGGCAGTTTCCAGAGATGTTTTGGACCACAACTCCCCGGCAGAGGAAGTCCCAAAAATATAGAGGCTAGTTTATATAGTTTTATTAAAAACCTACAGTAGATCTAGAGGTCCAGTTATTCATTCCTTAATGAATGGTGTCAAATGCCAGACAGTACAAACACTGGAATAGATCCAGGCATTGTAGCTAAATAACAGCCTTGCATGAAACAAAGAAAGTAAAGTGCTATTGATTATTTTCCAGATATTGATTGTGTCACCACAAGCACGGCTGTCTTCATGGCTGATCCACAAGTGTAACAATATGAACATTTGTGCTTTTTGCTTTTTCTTTCTTTCTTGGCAGCAGCATTGATGGAAATCTGACATGTTCACACAGGCTTTTTGTACCACCTTGTGCACTACCTCACAATGTATGCCTCAAAAATGAAAAGCCAGGAAGAGCTAGATTAGATCACTGGTTTATCTAAACTAACATCTGATCACACAGTGGCTAGCCAGACACACATAGAAAGCCCACCTGCAAACGACAGTACTTTGCAGCTCTTGCTGTTCTATAATTGTTATAAAGAGGGACTGGTGAGAACATAAAACAGTATATCATGACTGGCAGTCACTGATTATACAGAGGCACCCTGTGTTTGGTAATAGACAGAATATAATCCATTGGGGCCGAGAGTTTTTTTTAATTTTCTCCATTTTTATCGTCTCCATTTCCCATCAATCTGTCCAATTGTTCTTAAAGCTCTTCAAGCTCTGTAGATATGTACTGTATTTTTCCATGTATAAGACTATATTTTGTCTAAAATTGTTTGACTAAAAATTGAGGGTCATCTTATACATGGAAGTAAGCTGAGGAGAGAAACCTGTGGTTGCAAAACTGCCCATACCTTGTCTCCACAAACACTCTTTGGGTGAATCTTAGACTCAGAAAAATATGGTAATTCCTCTCATCTATCCTCAGCATCCCATCATACAGCTTTAACAACAACAACAACAACAACAACAACAACAACAACAAACTGGTTCTAATGCCGAGAACAACAACTAGGCTAAAGATATGTATCTTTGTAAACACACAACACATAAAAAATGGATCAAGCATTTTGCAAAGTTCCTTGCTTGGATCTTCCCTATATTTGTCAATCACTTGTTATAGTTATATCCCTCCACTGAGTTAAAGAGTTCAATGTACAGTGGACCCTCATATAACAAACGGTTTATATTACATAAAATCTGTACAACTTAAAAAATTCCGGAGATAGGGGACATTTGCTTAACAGAATTGTCTATGGGGCGAATCCATACATCATAAAAATTGTTGTGATGATGGATTACTCTGTTTTCAATGTATTCTTATGATAAATTTGTATACAGGAAAATTTGCTTAACATAATTTCATTTGGAACGAATTAATTCCTTTATACAAGCTACCACTGCAGTCTACATGTTGCCCCTCCTCAAAATCTAATCCGCACAACAACCCTGTATGGTAGGTGATACTAAGAAAATGTGAATGGCCAAAAGTCCCCAGTAAGATTAAATGGTTGAGTGAGGATTTCTGAACCTTGAACCATGCAATCACATATACATATTTAGAAGAAATCTCAGTTTAATTATGCTATTCATAGCTGAAATCAGCACCATGTATGTTGGAGCAAATACTAAAAAATAATAATCAAACAAGAAGGACTTTGGATGTACCGTAACTTCTGACAGAAATGAAACCATTTTAAAAAGGACATCTGAACTTCTGAATGCCATTGATTTTAATTAGTTCAAACTGATGACTGCTATATTTTTCAGAAAGCGGTGAGCACAAAATATTGGAGCCAATGCACGCAAACACACACAAATACATATAGACAGAAAGGGGAGGGCAGCACTGTGGTTTAAAGGATTGCAGTCCTTTCTTAGACAGGTTAGGGATCTCTCTCTCTCTCTCTCTCTCTCTCTCTCTTTCACACACACACACACATATAGATAGATAGATAGATAGATAGATAGATAGATAGATAGATAGATAGATAGATAGATAGATAGATAGATAGATAGATAGATAGCCAGAATTGAAACTAGAGGGTAGGCCTTTGGGACAGGTAAAGACTGGCAATGGCAACAGAAGTTATATAACTACTTCTGGGGCAGCCGGCTATGGAAATAGGCATGAGGGAAATCTGGTTCAATGATCCTGAACTCGAAGGCAAACCTAGCCAATGATGTCATATGGCAACCCAAAGAGCCAGGGAAGGCCATTTTGGTGACCAAGCAGCTAGCAAAAATATACCCAACAGCTGCAGCAGTTGCTGCCATGCTTCTAGAATCGCATGCCGCATAAAAATAATCAAAAGCTGTCCTTCACACTCTTCCTAGAACTCTGCTTCTCAGGCAACCATGCTTATCTCCAATCAACTCTGATCTGAACAGTTGCATTCTGTTTCAGAAGAAATAGGAGGAAGAGGCTGGGGTAAACAACTGGGAGGCCATTGCTGAGTTGCCCAGTTTGCTCTCCAGTCTGTTAGGTCCTTGAAGGAGAAAAGGTCATTCCAGCCTGTGGAGGACTTTTTTTCCATTTCAATACCTAATGAAAAGAACGGAAGCTGGTACTGGGAAACTACTCTATAGAAGCCATAATGTTCTCTTCCCCAAATGCCTCTGTTTCGCAGTATAGTGTTGCTATGCAAGGAACGGACCCACAGCCTATAGAAAAAGCTGGAAAAGAAAGATGTTGCAGCAATCAAAGCCAGAACTCTGGTTTTCATTTTTTTTTTTAAAAAATACACCTATTGTCTACCCTAATGGCTACTGTGCAACATATGAACCATGGCATTTGTCCAACAATCTGCTTATGTAGCTGAATTGGGACCATCTGCCTGCAAGGAGGAGGCATCTGTAGGCCCAGGGGAACCTTGGGTTTTCCAACATTACCTAGGGAAATAATTCCCAAAGAAGAGAAGGGACTGAACATAAAGGCCAAACATAATTAGTAACCCTAGAATACTATCAGAATAGACAACAGGAGTGCAACATTCTGCTACATGTTACATCAAGTTTTGTTTTTCACCATATCCAATTCAAGCAGTGGAAATGCTACATTACATATCATAGTAGTGGACTGGATGAGGAATAACAGATAATTAAGATTGGATGAGACAACACAGTGATACTACCTGTCAGTAGTTGTCGGTCCAGGTACAAAATGTTTCATCTTTTCTGTAGATACTTACACTTATCGTGAAGGATCAAATTCCATATTGGGGGGAGGGGCATTCACTGAGCCAATGTTTTTCTTAGAGGCATCAATTGTTTCTATGATGGATGCTAACATGTGGGGGGGGTCTTCTCAGTAGTGAGAATTACAGTACCTGTACCTGCCCAGTGTGGTTTGCTTGCCACTTCTCTAACTCACTTCAGTAAATACTTTTGTTATTTATGTCTGTATTTGTTTGTTTGTTTGTTTGTTTGTTTACTTTACTTTACTTACTTACTTACTTACTTACTTACTTACTGGTGATTTATTACAGAGCACTGTTCTGAGAGCATACAACAGACTGAAAAAACAATAAAACAATAAAAAGCATACTAGATACCAAATCACCCACTTCATTATTAAACATAAAAAAGACCCCATAATAAACCTAATTTGGTGTAAACTGAATTTGATTCTCATGTCAAATTTTAAAAGCCAGAAGACCAGTGAAGAAGGTTGAAAGAAGACCAGTAAACAATTTCATATCATGTGCATGCACTGTCTCTTTGCTTCAAACATTCACTTGAGAATTCCACAAAGTCCATCAAGTTTAAATGGTTTCTATACATCCAAAAAGCTGCTTGGGCAACTCAGTGCTTTAGGCTAACTGGCTGAGGACCCATTGTTTGGGAGTTCAGTTTCCCACCGTGTCTCTTCTGAGTACAGCCAGCCTACATGGCCTTGGGCAAGCTGCCTAGTCCCTGGATGCCCTCGGAAGAAGGGAATTGTAAAGCACTTTGGTATATTCCCTTCACAGAATTGACATGAAAGCACATTATTATTATTGCGAAAACCAAAAGTAATCCACCCTGCGTTCCATTTGAAAAGCTTTGGTTATCCTATCAAAAATGTAGGGCTTCTCTTATGTGTTTGTTATTTCCAAAAAACTCTCCCTAGTTTGTTTCAAATTTGGATTACATTTTTGTTGGTGACAACAGTATGTAGTTATGTTAATAAAGCACTTATAAAACAGCACCATCTACTGTTTTTGAGAATATGTGTAACTGTGGCAATACATAAAAAGGAATATTTTAAATATGAATTCTTAACCTATTATGTTGTTATGTTATGTAAAGCAGATGGACCCAGTCTGGGATCTGAACAACAGCCAGCATCTTTACAAACCCAACAGTGCAATGAAATCCATGCCAGTGGTCCTGTTTACTGATCTGTAGTTTTAAAACAGGATAGAATGAAAGGTATCTTTACCAGGGTTGCTTTGGCAGCTGTCTTCAATTGGTTAAATTTATTCCAATTAGAAATTTGTGGATCTTTATCATTGCTATCGTTTTTAAAAATGCTTTAAAATCAGTGGCAGTTTTGCTACAATCTGATTTTTCGCACATTTACTAGGGCCGTCACTTCACGAAGAACTTCTCTTCGCAGCGTGATTGCCTTCGCTATGAATTCGAAGGCGGTCACGTGGTAGTCACGTGGTCTCCATTCGCCCCCACCCCTCTTTCCGTGTCCTCACCGGGCGAGGTTTTAGGGTCGAATCCAGTAGTACTTCACGTGCTCCCTTCGCATTCGGAAGCTTACTTGCAACGTCCGGTTTCTGCTTTCTTTTATTTTTTTAAGAAAATTACCACGGCGTATCGATGCATCAATACCTGGCTGTCATTTGCGGTCAGAGGACTTGTGGGCGGCCATCGTGTTTCCCTGAAGCAGAGCTGCTGGGTTGGTTTTTTGGGGAAAGCTTCATCGCCCTGTTGCCCCGCCGCCGCTCTCTGGGTGGGCGCGCGCGGGGGGTGTCTTGCGGCGGCGGCACCGACAAATTTGCCCTTCGCCATCCCTTGCCAGCGGAGGGGCATTGCTATCGTTGCCCCTGCCCCGTTTACAGAAGGCAAGATCAAAAGAACGGGTTAACCGAAATTAAGTTAAAAAATAAATAAATATACTTTTTAACTGGCCACACGTGAATTTGGATACGAAGCGGGATGCGAAGCGAGGGAGATTCCCGGCCTCCGGCAGGGGAATCTCTCGCCCCGCTTGGAGCACGGTTTAGGGGCGTGGTCGGGGCGTGGTCGGGGTGGCGCCGCATCCAAAATGGAGGATCGTGCGGACAAAACCGACCGATTCGCGCAGAAATCACGGCTCGCCGCGCAGCGAGAGGTTCGTGAAGTAACGGCCTAGGAGATTATTACCAGCAAGTTCTGTGGAACAGCTGTCTCCATCAATGTTCATAAGATCCTGACATTCATTCACCCTCTATACACTGCAATTGAAAAAAAGGAGATGCCATTTCATCAATCGGTGCAGTCCTGAGTGGCTGAAACTATCTTTGGAAAGAACACATTTGTCATCTGCTGTGACAGCAGCTCCTCTCAGAGGGAGCTGATACTGAAGCTAATGACAAATGATCTCTTTGTAAAGACAGCCACAACAGCTGAGGCCTGCACAAATTTATGAAGGGGCAACCTTGCAGCTTTCCCACTGGACAGAATACAGATATGGTAGCAAAGGAGGTTTTCAAAAGTTAATAATTTAATATTTAACTCAATAGCAAGCAAATTGTGAAAATTCTACTTTATAGAAAACTGGTGATTAGATCTCTGTTTATTGGGGAGGGAAGGACATACAGTACGTCTCTAACATAAATTCTTGTTAAGAAATAATAAGAGCATGCATGTAACTCTATTATGGCTTATAGGGCATATCATGGTAAAATGAGGTGACGTGATATTTCACATCCTCAAAATGCTGTATTATCCCAAATCTAACAACTAATACTGTATATCTGCAGATCCTAAATACCACGTATTAAATCTTGGTCATTAGGTCTTTGCTACCAATTTGCTTTCTTTTTTTGGAGTCAACACTGATGAATTACTGGACAGCTCAGTGGTTTAGATATGAGAGTTTAATTTGATTATGTGCTTCTTTGATAAGTACTAGACTTGATTATCCATAGGGTCCCTTCCAGCTCTGCAGTTTGAGGCAGAAGAAGAAGAAGAAGAAGAAGAAGAAGAAGAAGAAGAAGAAGAAGAAGAAGAAGAAGAAGAAGAAGAAGAAGAAGAAGAAGAAGAAATTTGTTGCTCTGTACTTTTAGTAACATCATCTGAATTATTGCAAAGTAATACTCATTAAATGTATTCTACTGTTTTCAGTGAGTATTTCATATATCTCTCTCTTACTGGAAAACATATACATTAATTCGGTATTCCAGAGCTGTACATTTTTGCTGTTAACCTTTCTTCTCTTCTTCTTCTTCTTCTTCTTCTTCTTCTTCTTCTTCTTCTTCTTCTTCTTCTTCTTCTTCTTCTTCTTCTTCTTTTGAAGTTCTTTCCAATGTAAATGTAATTTAATGGAATTGTACCTGTGAAGAAGATAATAGCTCCCTGGAATTTTTGAAATGTTGTTAAAGTGGAACTTAAAATAATGAACTTTAAAATGAATTAACAGCAAAGTGCTTGTCTAAAGTAGCTTGGACATGCACTATAAAACAGGTGATTGTTCTTGTAGTTTTGAATTTGTGACTGCAAAATCCACTGCAACAAGTTCCAGATAAAAGATATAATTTTTCCAACCACATACTGCCACTCTGTGGAAGTCAGAATGCATGCATGCAAATTGCAAACATTTCACTGATTCATAACCATTACAACACTTTCCATGCTGCTTTGTTCAAGTTTGACAATCAGTACCCAGCACATTTGCTTATCTATTTGTATCCAACATATTTATTTATTTATTTATTTATTTATTTATTCATTCATTCATTTAGTGAGTAAGGGCGTTTATACACGACCCCTAAGCTCCGCCGCAAATGGCTGCAAGGTCCGGACCTTAAAAATGTTTACCCACCAGCTCCGGACTTTGCAGACAATTAAGTGCGACCCCGCCCACTTAGCGTGACCAAACAGCAGTTTTCTTGTACCTGGTTTTTGATGGTGCAATACCAAAACCCTCATGGAAGAGCCATGTATTCAAAGAATTCTTAAACATCTAGTTGTTTGTTCTTTTTTTGCGCCCCGATATTTATTAATATAAGATCTGAATGCTGTCCCCAAGCCGGAAGAAAACTGAGGTAAACCGGCAGTCTTTTGCTTTCTTTTTTCTCCGTCCCTGCAGGTGAGCCAGCAACCAGGAAGTGATGCAGGGGGGTGGGGACAGAGGAAGAGCAGCCCAGCCACCCCTAAGATCTCTGGTCCGAATTTAAGATCAGAGCCACTGGATCTTAGGGGTCGTGTAAAAGGGCCCTAAGTTAGTTAGTTAGTTTTGGATTTATATACTGCCGTTTAATTCAGATAACTCCAGGAAGTGTACAAAGAAAGTTAAAACAAAATAAAAATAACATTCTACATATATTAAATAAATATAATAAACACATAGAGCAAACAAATCAAAATAGGGTAGGTGGTGAATAGCATGCAGCACTGCCAAAACCCCAAATGGAACTATTCATCAGTCACAAAAGCAAAGGAGCTTAAACATCTAGTTAAAGATCTAGTTGGATGGATATTTATTAATATAAGGGACAGGCATTCCATCATATATTCAGGTCCCCAAGCTGTGGAGGGTTTTATAAGTTTTAAAGCCATCACCTTGAACCTGATCTGGGACGTAACAGGTAACCAATGCAGGTGAGCCAGGATGGGGTTGATGCAGTCATATTTGCTTGCACCAACCACCAGCCCAGCCACCGCACTCTGCACCCACTGCAGTCTACAGATCAGAGTCACTGGTAACTCTACGTAGAGTTATGCTTTCTTGTTGATTGAAATTTGCTCTCATGTATATGTGCACAGCTTTTGTATTGTGAATATTGATTTCTTCATAATGCAGCTCTGCAAAGCACCATACAAATTTTAAAAGAAATAAGCAACATATTAAAGAAATAGCAAAAACTAATACAAGGCAGTAAAAGGGAACTGCAAATAAATATTTACCTAAAGAATTCAGAGGGGTCCAAAGGCCCAAAGACAACTCTTTACTCAGTCACAAGAAGCAAAGGAGCAGAATAGGCCTCCTCTAATCATGGGTTTGCTAACACTGATATTTGTTCAAGGAGTTGGGGAGGGGGAGAGGTATCAGAAATTGCAGGAGTCTGAGGAGGAACTCGGTTTATCATACAAATACATTCACAAATAAGCCAATCCTTAAGAAATCCATGCAAGGCTAAAGCATTCAAAGCTTGTAGAGATAAATATTGAAACACAGAAGCTCTGATATTGCAGCTAGCCACAACTACCATAGATGCAACAAATAATGGTAATCTGGTCAGACAAAAGAGATGGGAAGGATAAACAAAACAAGAAACAAAGCAAATATTTACTACTATACATGTGATGTACTTGATACATAGCAAAACATTCCTTTGCAATGCTAGATATTTCCTTTAAAGTAACCCCCACTTAATGGTTATAGGTCTCTAAAACTCTTAGCAAATCGTCTGTGTCATTAGATTTAACAGAAATAAATGCCATAACAGAATACCCAGTGCGGTGTAATGGAAAGAGTGACAGACTAGGATTGTAGAGACCAGAGTTCAAATCCCCACTCATATACACTTACTGGGGGAGTGTGTTGTGACGTGGGGTTTAGTGATTTCAGCAAGTGATTTCAGCTCTTTGACATAGCAGGCTGGAGACAGATTCTAGTGTAACAGCTCTTTATTCAGGGAGAGAACAAGACTGGGGACTGGGGAGAGGGAGTTACATTTATAGGAGCCAGGACTGGCTAGGAAAAGATACATTTTGGAGGGAACAATTACAACCAATCACAAAGCTGCCTTTTGGCAGAGACCAATAGGATTGAGGATCCCAATGCAGCAACTTGAATAAACCAATAGGCCTGTTCCCTTTGGAACAGGAACAGAAACCAATAGGAATACAGATCAATACACACACACCCTCCCCCCCTGGTGGGCACAGCACACGTAATCCTTTAGATATTTTGGGACCCTGCGACTTCTAATTGATCTCCTGACCACGGGTGTTGCAGCGGCTTGAGCAGGCAGTGTCTGTGGTGGAGAGTCTACTGTAATAGCTTCGTCTGACACGGAGGAGGTTTCAGACAACTCAGTGTCCCTTATCTGTTCCTCGGCACCATGAGGATTTGCAGGAGCAGATTCATTTGCTGAAGCCACTGGTACCTGCACTCCTGGGGCATCTCCGCTCTGATCTTGCAGCTGTGACTCATTCATGGGGGTAGTGTCACTCTCGGGCTGCAATTCTCCCACACCTGTACCCACTCTACTGGGCACTCTGCGCCTCAGTTGGTCCACGTGCCTACGCCAGACCCTGCCATCTTCAATGGTCACGTAATAAGAGACTGGCCCAGACGCTCTGGTGATCACCCCTGGCACCCACAGGGGACCTCTGGCATAATTTCTCACCCAGACCAAATCTTCAGGAGCAAAATACCTTGTAGAGTTGCTCTCTGCCTGTGGAGGTGCTCTAGCATTGCGGTTTGACATTTTGTCTCGGTGGACATAGTCCAGCACCATTACCAGCCTTCTACCTAGGAGCAGCTCTGCTGGTGACTTGCCCGTACTAGTACACGGCGTCGCATACTGCAAGAACAACATTCGGGCAATGCGCGTTGACCAGTCACCCTCCATCAAGTGTGCAATAGATCCTTTGGCTGTCTGCACCATGCGCTCAGCCTGCCCATTGGATGAGGGATGAAAAGGAGCTGAGGTGACCCCCTCTTATGAAATTATCAGCCAGGAATGCCCTGAATTCTTGGGATATAAAGGCTGCTCCATTGTCTGACACAATGGTCTCGGGCAACCCATGGGTTGCGAACAGCTGTCTCAACACTTTGATGACCGCAGCTGACGACATGCTGGGAACCATAGCCACCTCTAACCATTTAGAATACGCATCAACGATAACAAAAAAAAACCTTTCCTTGGAATGGCCCAGCAAAAACTAAGTGCAGCCGGCTCCAGGGAGTCCGGGTCTGCTCCCACCAGTGGACTGGTGCTCTGGCCCGGACTAGCCTCTGGTTCATCCATGGCATGGGCAACCTCTACCCGCAGCTTCGTGGCTGTGCAGCTGGCATTGAGCTCTTCCTGCTCATAATTCTCCGTGGTGGTGGCCTCTTTCAATGCGGAGGCAAGGGTGATATCTTCCTTTGCCACAATGCGCCTTCGGGCTTTTTTGCTGCTGAGCCCCCCAACAAATTGATCCAAGAGAGAGTCTTCAAGATTTGGGAAGCCACAGTGCTGAGCAAGCTCCCGAAGTCCTGCCAGGAATGCAGCCACAGATTCTCCGGCTTGCTGCTGCCTTTTCTGAAACTCCAACCGCCAGGCCATCTTGGTTTTGGTAGGTGCCAAATGGCTTGTCAGCCAGGAGAAAATGTCTGTGAGTGATGTCTCACTCAGCTTTGCTAGGGCAAGCAGTGCCTTGGCCAACTTGAAGGTCTCACGCCCACAGCAACTCAGGAACGTAGTCCTTCTTTTGCTGGCATCAGTGATTCCTTGAGCCACCATGAAGACCTCAAAGCGTTCAACATAGTCCTCCCAAGTGTGGGGCTCCGATGGCTGGAAGGGCTCCAATACCCGTGGACTTTCCATTCTCCAGGCGGCAGGGTCGTCTTCTAAACCGGCTGGTGAGTCTTGTTCTCCGCTGCAATCTGGACCCTGAGTCAGCATGATGATCCTCTGCTTCTCAGCATTACAGATCCCACCTTCGTGACCAGTGTTGTGACGTGGGGTTTAGTGATTTCAGCAAGTGATTTCAGGTCTTTGACATAGCAGGCTGGAGACAGCTTCTAGTGTAACAGCTCTTTATTCAGGGAGAGAACAAGACTGGGGACTGAGGAGAGGGAGTTACATTTATAGGAGCCAGGACTGGCTAGGAAAAGATACATTTTGGAGGGAACAATTACAACCAATCACAAAGCTGCCTTTTGGCAAAGACCAACAGTATTGAGGATCCCAATGCAGCAACTTGAATAAACCAATAGGCCTGTTCCCTGTGGAACAGGAACAGAAACCAATAGGAATACAGATCGATACACAACAGAGTGGATCTTGTAAAACTACTCCTTAAACATCTCACTTACTTTGACAACCCTATCAGAGTGGCTGTAAGTTGGTTCTGGCTTGATAGCACATAATAATGATTGTCAAAATAATGGGGTTCAAACTCTTACTTTTCCATGCAAACTCATGAGATGAAGATAATACTGTAGTGCAACTACTTCATAAATACTGTATCTCACATATCTTGAAAACACTACTAGGGTCCCTATATATGTGACTTAACAGTGTTTTAACAAAACAGTGGTTCCAACCATTGTATACATGTTTTACTTGACAAATGATTAATTCTGTGTATTCAAGCATAATGTGAGCCAAGGCATCATACTGCAGATCATTTTGAATATCAACATTGAGAATAACACTGGAGTTCCAAAAGAAACAGTCAGGCAGCACCTATAAGACTAACTATTTTTTATTTTTTATAACACACTTCAAATGAAGAGTAGTTGCGCCTCTGGACAATGTATGCTGAACTCTTCAACAAAACCTAAGATTTCACTTGATGACTCCAACCAATGAGGCACACTCAGATTGAGGCCATGAAGTATACACAGTATATTCTTTTGCAGCTGTTCCAGTAAACATTTTTGCAGGGTTGTCAAGTGAAGAGGCTTGTTTTGTTGCCTACTTAGCATTTTCACATGCTAGAATATTACTCCCCTCTCAACTTGTTTATTCAACTTTTCCAAAACACTTCTACAAGTATATGATTAGGATTGAGTGTGATTGTGGGGATTTGTTCTTCAAATTAAACTTGGCAGTGATAGGTATTGTATTCAAATATAGTTTAAATAGCCACTGCCAATAAAGGGGCTATAATCAAATAGACCCAATACACTCATATATCCTGCCTTAACACTCAGCAAAGCAAGTCATTGTAGATAACATAGTAATCAATGAGCAGTCACAGTAGATAAAGTGCCTGGCTATTAATATATATATATATACATACCTTTTAATAAGCCATAAAGCATAAAAGAAATAGCTGGAGTCTGATTCAAGAAAAGCATTTCTGTCTCCGTCTTCCATTGCACCTTCCCCCTCCCAACTCCGATAAGTAAAAGGCTGACAACAGCCAAGTGCCTTGACATTCCATTCTCATGTTTACTGAAATAGCACCAAGCCAAGACCGCTAAATGTATCTTTCTTTGGAACAATAAGGCACTGTATTTTAAGCAGATGAGAGCGTCTTGATGCAAGCATGACTATGGTAGGGGGCACTGTTCTACAAGATTAATTGTTTCTAACTATCCTGTGTGAATAAGCTTAAAGCTAGAACTGTTTCTCTTTGTTAACATGCACCTGCAACACATGTTATCTCTTTACATGGAGGCGGGGGGGGGAAGAGCAGAATGGAAGTAGATAAAAGTTCCTGTCTCCTATTGTTTGTTGCCTCAGACTTTCCGAATGATCGGCTGAGGACAGGTAGAGCCTTTGTAAAAATAAACCTTTCTCTGCTTCTGAAAAAGCCTTGAAGGAATTCTTTCTTCTGTCACCCCTGGGGCGCGGTAATATCTTGAACCCGTTTCTAACAGCAGCATATAAATTCATAAATAAATAAATAAAATTTAAAAAAAGGACTTTCAGTCAACAGGTCACTCAGTTAGGGAACAAGGTACCCCCGACACACACACCACGTGCATTAGGGACACAATGATTGGCAATAACTCCTAATGATTACAGGGCTGTTTGGACTGGAGTTTGGTATGCCCTTTATTTGGAAGTAGAGTGGTAGGGATGCTTCTGTGCACCCCTACCAGTCACTTTGAAATAGCTCCATTGTTGTACCTTCGTTATTATCCATATGGCTGTGATGGCCATTTTAACACTGTTTATTTGTTGTGTGTTTTTTAATGGCAGATGTAAAAAGGCACATGTCAAGTATGCCACGTTGACCATGACCTGCCTTCCAGTCTTGAAAAAACTCTTTTGAAAACAGTTCCTGAGTG
The DNA here is from genome assembly GCA_037367245.1 of Phrynocephalus guinanensis. Taxonomy (NCBI): domain Eukaryota; kingdom Metazoa; phylum Chordata; class Lepidosauria; order Squamata; family Agamidae; genus Phrynocephalus; species Phrynocephalus guinanensis. Next base: position 102,474,556 of record CM074737.1, read on the forward strand.
TCATGAGAGGGCAAGCGTGTCTGATAGAAACCCACACCGCCTTTTCCCTCTAGTATTTGCTATGAAACATATATTCCATTTCATATTATATTGCACACCTCATTTTGCTTTCCATATGTCTGAAGCAGAAATGTCCACGAAAAGTTACATTAAAATATGAAAGTTAGTATTTAAGGCGCAACATGTTTTGTGTATTTTGTATCTTTTTATTTTTCTTTTGATTTGACTGGAATCACTCTAGTAAGTGAGGGACACTCGTCTGACCACCCTAGGGAATGACGCTTAAAAGAACGAAAGAGGGATTCTACGAGGCAGCGACCGCCTCTCAGAGGCCGGCTCCACACAGTACTGGCGCCTCGTGAATTCGGAACGTCTAGGTCACCCGTGCTCGAAGTTCAGCTCAGGCCAAGGCACTTGAAGCGCTACGCGCAGGCGCGGCCAGAAGGCGGCTCATGCGACCGTTCCTGACTGACTCAGCAGGCGGCGATGCGCGCGGCCTCAACCGGCGCTGCGGCCTTTCCCCCCTCCCCCACTGCAGCGGCTTTCGGAGAAATGCGCCTGCGCCTTGAGGGAGGGGGAGCGGGGCTCTCGCGAGTCGGGGTGGTGACGCAATACGGCGGCCGGGAGTTGCGCGGGGCGGAGGACGCCGGCTTGGTTTCGCCCTTTGGACAGCGGCGGCGCGGCCTCGCCAGGGAGAAGTCGAGGATGGAGTACGCCGATCGGTCCGCGCATTTCCTCCTGCCTTACCTGGGGAACAGCGCCGTCCGGCGGTTGATGCCTTGGGGCCTCTTGCTCCTCATGCTGGGTGGATCCTTCATCAAGGAGTGGTCGCCGCTGCCCGAATCCTACATGAGCAACAAGCGCAACTTGCTTAACATGTGAGGGCTTGGGGGGGGGGGTTGCGGGGTTTGTCCGCACGCCTAAACTCGAGTGACACGTGTGTGTGTGTGTGTGTGTGTGTGTGTGTGTGTGTGTGTGTGTGTGTGTGTGTGTGTGTGTGTGTGTGTGTGTGTGTGTGTGCGTGCGTGCGTGCGTGCGTGCGTGCGTGCGTGCGTGTGCAACATGACCCTATTGATTTTTAAATTTCTGTTATATTCGAATAGTGGTCAGGGGAAAGGGCAAATGTTGGTCAGGGAAAGTCAGGGAAATGAAAAATAAAATTTTAGTGGCAACCTATTTGAAGGAGGCAGATAATGGGGAGGTGAGAGTTCTTGGCCGCTAGCATTTGCTAGGGAAGCCATTTGACACCCCCCCCCAAAGGCTATTTCTTTCCTGCAAACTGGGGTGGAGATCCCCGAGAGAGATCAGTCATATTTATTCATCGTAATAGATTTATTGAGCAAGAGCAATAAATTTATTTATTGAAGTTTATCATATATGTGTATCCTGTTTTAATTTTGAAGACTGACAATGAAGGGTAATGCAATTAATATACAGTAGTTAGGTAGTATTTCAAGTGGGTTAAATCAAGGCCCCAAAGAAGACTGTTACTTTGCAGGTGTGGTACAACCATTGCCTTCAGTGGTTTGCTTATTTAAATAAAAGCTTCTCTGTTGGTCAACCTACTTTAGTTTTGTGTACAGCCAGGGATGACAATGTGCAGTCCTCTGAACCTTGTTAAACTGCCGCTTCTGTCAGCTTTAGCCTGTGTGGCTGGTGGTGAGAAACACTGGGAGTTGCAACTCAATAAAAAAGAGAGGATAGCCCTTTGCCCACCTCCATTCAGCAGTGATTGGCAGTGGTTCTCTAGGATCATTCCTACCTGAAGATGCTAAAACTGAACCCAGAGTCTTTTCCTTCTGATTCATCCACTCCACACCAAGCTACAGATGCGCTCCAAACTTTGAATTCTTATTTAGGACATTTTAGCCCGTGTAACCTCACAATGCAGTATTTGCCATTTGTTTGCTCCTTCTGGTTGCCTTTCATCTGCCTTTTCATTAACCTTATTTGAATGATTGATTTTGGGCCTTGAAATTAAACTAAACTACTTGTGGTACAAGGGTTTATTTAAATTAATTTTTCACTCCACTGGTGGCTTACATTTTACTATTGTGAAATCTAAAAATAGTAGGTTATTTAAATATTTAAACAGAACTACATAATGCTTTCTTGAAAATGTGAGGGAAAGGCATTACGAAAACAGTTTTAGAAACAACAAAATACACAGCATTGCAGACAGGTGCTGCCTGAAGAGAAAGGTCTTCTTCACCTGGGACCAGCCTGTCCCTCTCTGAGAGGGAGTTTCAGAGTCTGAGAGCAACAGGTGAGAAGGCCCTCTCCTGTGCCTCCACCGTTGAGGGTGGCAGGACCAAGAGAAAGGCTTCACCTAATGATCTTAATACCCAGCCAGGCTGCTACAAGGTGGTGTGGGTTTTGTGATACCTTGGACCTCAACATCTAGAAGTAAAAAATAGGATAGGTTGCCCCCCAAATATAGTACCTGAGAAATATTAACTAAAGTGGACTTAGGTGGGGTGCAGTTGGGATGGTTTGGTAACTTATGTTAGTATAGCTCTAATGTCTGTGATGAGTTTAATCTGGTGTGTTGTTGTTGTTTTTTTCACTTGTTCTCTGGCAGCTATTTTGTCAAATTTGCTTGGGCCTGGACACTGTTTCTTCTCCTGCCCTTCATCAGCATCACTCACTATCTTCTCACTCGGAACCTTGTGGTGGTTGCTCAGCGTCTCAGCACTCTGTTGGCTGGTACTGCCATCTGGTATGCATGCACAGGGGTGTTCCTGCACATTGAGGACCTCACCGGCAGCTGTTATAGTTCATCCGACCTTGATGTACTGCTTAAGGAACATCCCAGCAGACTACAGTGCCAGCAAGCACATGGTTTCTGGCATGGTTTTGACATTTCGGGACACTGCTTCCTCCTCTCATACTGTGTCCTAATGATCGTAGAGGAGATAACTGTGATGCACAGTTTGAACACCTCCCGGAATCCCAGACTACAAGGGGTAGTCAGTATTTTATTCCTTGCATTGAGTGTCTTGATTTTCATCTGGGTGTGGATGTTTTTTACTACTGCCATATATTTCCATAACCTCTCCCAAAAGGTATTTGGTACTTTGATGGGTCTCTTAGCTTGGTATGGAACATACAGGTTTTGGTACTTGAAACCATTTTCTCCTGGACTTCCCCCTCAAAGAACTAATTTGAGTGCTCAGAAATCTAATCGTAGTCTATGAAAACCCTTGGTGAATCAGTAATTGATTTAAATTGTATTCTATATCTGTTCAACTAATTTTTAAGATGGTTACTGACAAAATATTTAAAGGGAGGAGCAAAAGACCAAATATTTTGTGTTGTTTGTTTGGTTGATTGGTTTTGCATTCTAACGTGACGTGGTGTTCCAGAAAGACGTACAGTATGCTGCTGCTCTAATCTTACTAATGACAAAATGCATGGTTAACCTTCTTGGCTAACTTGATGAAAACACTAGTATTAGTAGTGCAGTCTGAATTCCAGTAACATGGAAGGGGAAATATACACACAATGACAATAAATTATTATTGAAAATATTGAAAAATATTGAAAAATTAAAAAAAAGAAATACCTCCCGTCAAACACTAAAGATAGAGACAGAGAGAAGAAAACTGTTGTTGATTCATCCAGATGTCCTGCCAAAGAGAGCTCTCAAGTTGAACGCTTGAGTGTTCTGGGCAAGAGACAGACCAACCGCTTCAAATACTTTTCCTACATTACTATGATACATTTTAGTCAATTATACTGTTGATGCAAAGTGAAATTTTCCATATGAGAACTCCATATGAGGCAATATATTGGGATTAAGCAGGGTGGTTGTTTGACGGTGTTAGGTCCTGTCATGTCTATCAACAATACAGAAACTGGGACATAAAGCAACTGCTGAAGAAAGGTGCCCCCCCCCAAAGTTTATGAAATATTTTTAGCCTCCAGACCTCCTCTGTTACCCCGTCAAACTGCCACAAAAATGCCTTTTTGGCATTGTTTTCTTTAGACAAAGGGCTCGCATTATCTTTATGTTAGAATTCCTCCTTCTGCAGGAATAGAACCGCTGGAGCATCTTGCCATGACATGTCTCTGGCAGTGCAACTCCCTGACTTTTTACACCATACTTTATACTTGTAATCAAACCAGACTTGTGAAAGTTAGTGTGGGTTGTAGAGTTACAACATATATTATGTAACTTTTATTTGGCATGACTTACCTCTTTTAGTTGTAATCAAAGTTTGCAGCAGAAAGGCAATTCTTTAAGATATGGTATAGAAAATGTTCAGCATTTGGTTCCGTTGTAATAATCCTTTATGAAAAATATTCATAAATTTAAAATCAAATTATCTAAATTAAAACTTTTTCTCCCCTGCTCTTAACCTAAGGTAGAGTGTTTACATGCACATACTCCTTAAGTAGTTTTATTATGCTGTTTGCTGCTTCACGCTATGAATAGAAATGCAGTTGCTTTTAACTCCAGATACTGTAGTTTTGAAATCCCCAACTTTAATGAATGGTGCTGTTTTGTATATTGTAGCCAAAAGTCCAGATAGTTTTGTGAAAAAGTTTTTAAAAATGACAAAATGTGCAACTTTTTATTTCAAGGTTAATGCTAGAGAAATAATTCAGCTCCAGGGTTGTCAGGATATTTGGCTGATTGTCATCTTTAATGCCAAAATTGATAGGAACACTTCAATAAGTGCTTTATATGTTTCATGTTAAGTGTGTGATCCACACATCTCTAGAGGTGTGGTAGTTTATTCAAACTGACAAGACGTTCAAGACTAAACCCATGTATTTATAAGTGAACCCATGTATTTATAAGTAAGTAAGTACCTTTGAACTTTGCAGTACTCCTAACAAAGCTTCTATGAAAATTACTTAGTAGATGATCCAGTGTCATACATGACATATTGACCTGTCCCATACACTGTTTTCCAGCAATTTCTCTTTCAAAGTAACAGTAGTTCTGTGCCCGAGCTAAACTACTAAGTTGCTTTTTAAAGCTCTAGTCCCAATACACTTTACAATGAAGAAAATGTACATTAGAAGTGTGCACACCTTAATAGATCACCATTCCAGTATTTAGGATTCTGTTGTTTTACTGTGAGATTAAAACAGCTTGTGTAAATGTGCCAAATTTAAATGGCATCTGTGTTGCACAAACGATCGGTGAGCATAACACTAATTTTCCAAGCTGAAAGCAATTTAGACCATCCTTACCCATGTGAAAGAGAATGGGAATAACCATAGAGGTCATATGGGAACCTTGGCTGTGCTATAATTAAAGAATAACAGCATGAACTGAAATCCTTCTCTTTTATTTATACAGTATTCATATATTTTATAAGTGCATTCTATGTCTGAATAGACCTATACATATAGGTGAATCTCAAAAAAATAGAATATCGCACAACTGTTCATTTATTTCAGTAAATCAACTCAAAAGGTGAAACTAATACAGTATATGTGATAACATAGAACAGGCCTGCCCAACAGGTAGACTGCGGGCTACTGGTAGCCCATGAAGGGTTCAAAAGTAGCCCGCCAGCCAGCAATAACAAAGTGAGGGGATTAGGTTATCCACCTCTACCTCCCCCAACCCAAGGACCACTACTGCCTCAGCAAAGTTCTGGGTCTGCCAGCCCTCTGTCTCAGCCAATAGGGGCAGTTCAAGTGCCATGGGGTGGTCCCCTGCTCCCACCACTGGCCAGATGATTGAGCGGGTGCAAAGGAAGCATGTGTATTGTTAGCCTTCCCATAGGAATGCATTGAAAATCAATTAATCCGTTCCAGAGGGAACAGATATCAATGCATTCCTACGGGAAACCGCTGCTCTACTTACAAAAAATGTTTACTTATTAGAATGTGCTTGGAATGGATAAAATACTTAAGTAGAGGCATTAATCCAGTAGCCCTCAGGCACTTTGGGCCAGAAAAAGTAGACCTTGGCCTGTTCAAAGTTGGACAGCCCTGACATAGAACAATCAGTAATATTGTAATGCATAAGCAGACTGCCAGGGAGATGCCTTGCTGTCATAAGCTGTATGCCATAATCATCACAATTATACCAAAATAAGGCACAACATATCTCGCTTAGCATGTAATGAGTCTACAGTATCTCATATATTAGTTTCACCTTTTGAGTTGACTTACTGAAATAAATGAACATTTGCACGATATTCTAATTTTTCAAGTTTCACCTGTATGCTGTATTGATACGTTGTATTAAATAGAGTATTGTAGAACTGGTGGCTGAGTTTGCCTTGATACGATATAATAATGCAGGTATTTGAAAATTCATTTTAAAATTCTCTCTTCTCTCCCTCATGTGATACTGTTACCTGTTTTGATATTTGCATCATGTTGGTCTCTTTGGGGTTTTTTTTTTTTTTTTTTTTTTTTTGTTCTCCGTAATTGAACAATGAAATTCATTAACAGCAAGGCCATCTCCCTGGCAGTCTGCTTATGCATTACAATATTACTGATTGTGCCATGTTAATGCCTTAATCTCAGACACATTTGATAAAAATATTTCCCATTTTTAGTAAAAAATTCCCTCTGAGTAAAGCATAGGGACACATAGCCTGAACTTTGGTCTTGCCAAAATGATCAGGCCAAAGGCCCATCTAGTCCAGCTTCCTGTATATCACAGTGGCCCCAGGAAGCTGGACTAGATGGGCCTTTGGCCTGATTCAGCATGGCTCTTCTTATGTTATTATGTTCTTATGTTCTTAATCATTTTGGCAAGACCAAAGTTCAGGCTATGTGTCCCTATGCTTTACTCAGAGGGAATTTTTACTAAAAATGGGAAATATTTTTATTGCTCCAGGACATGCCATAGAGTTACTGTTGTTTTTTTCTTTCAGTAACAAGTGACTGATCTTTCTGAATCTGGAAATCTTCATAAACATTAGTACATATTAGATCCTTCTAATACCGATTTTGGACTTTCATCTCAATATAAAGTAACTTATTGTGCATGCCACTGGCCATTCCCAGATCTCCCCCGTCACTGCCTTCCATATCCAAATCTACTACTGGAGATGGAGTATGCTTAGTAACAGTAGTGTACTTGCAAAACAAGAACGTTATAAGTGGGTATTCAAAACCTTTTTTCTCAGCTGGAACAAACACAGTTTATTTATTGGTCTCGTTACTTATTTTCCCCACCTCTGCCCTTGCTGCTTCCTGCCCCTTCCTCGAATTACCTGGAGGCCTGCTTAAGATATCCTAAGGAAGAGGTATTAAAACAGGAATGGTTTGTATTTACGCTTGACTCTTTGAAGGAGGAACTCATCCCTTTTCCCTCCCCTTGTAGAGTCAGGAGATTTTGCAGGTTATTTCCCAATGACAGGCCAGGCTGAAGGGTTTTGTTTTGAACCTCTTCTCTCTCCCTCTCTCACAGCCCCTTCCTCTTCTCTCACCACATATAGAAAAATGTTTCTCAATCACCTGCTGGATCACAAGCTGATGCTTGTAGCTTCACGGACTATATGGGGCATTGGGTTATTGCAAGAGCAGATCCTAGTTCTGTGGCAGAAGAATATTTGGTATTAACAGTCAAGGTTGTGCATTGTCACATCCATGTATGATCCACACATGTATATGCCTGCTAATTCTAGCCATGCCAAAAATAGAAGAATAACTGGATTTACATAGGCAGTATCACATTTTTCTGCCAGTGGAGTGCAGTGAATCTGGAAAGGAAACACATTTCCCAGGTCCGGGTAGCACATTTCAAGGCAGCAGCATCGTATTCTGCACTGCACAGATAAAGTGTGATTTTGTAAATATAACACTATGAAGCCCTTTCCCACCCAAATTCTATTTAAAAGCAATGTTCCAAATTTTCTTTTAAACTTAGCTGAAACATGTACAATGTGTTCCTCACTCACCTTGATTCCTCCTTTGTTATGTGCTCCAATGTCACCTCCAACTCATGGTGACTATGGACAAGTAATCTTTAAGATGTCCTGTCCTCAACAGCCTTGCCCGACCCTTGTAAACTCAAGATTGTGGCTTTCTTTAGGAAGTCACTCCATCACATAGTTGGGCGTTTTTTCCTGCTGCCTTCAAACTTTCCTAGCATTACTGTCTTTCCCAGATAACCCTGCCTCCTGATGATGTGCTCAAAGTAGGACAGCTTCAGTTCCAAAAAGAGGTTTGCCTCTGGAGAAATTCCAGGCTTAGTTTGATCTAGGACCTACTTCTTCACCTTTCTCTTAGTCCTGGCTATATATCCACAGAGCACTCCAACGGCATATTGTAATTTAAAAAAAAAATCATCCCCCCCCCCCGTCAGCTTAGACACCCATACATGGCGATCGGAAACACAAGAGTATGGATAGCCTGGGTCTCCAGTGACACATACTTACACCTGATTATCTTTTCTAATTCTGTCATTGCTACTCTTCGAATCTGTCTTGTGATTTCGTGATTTCTGTCTCCATTTGGATTGAACCAAAGTAGACAAAATTTTGGGCTATTGCAATTTCTTCACTGTCAACATTCAAGTTGTGTAGTTACCACTATTTATGTATAATGCACATTAAAATCTGTGTGATACTTATCCACATACATTAGTTTGTTTTTGTCACTCTTGACTTCTTGACCTTTGCAAAGAAACAACTGTTGCTTCTTATTCTGAGTCTGTTCAAAGGTTATTAGCAACTTAGGTGTATAGAAGGAAACCTTTTAAGCCTTTCTTACATTCCAGTGACTGCTGTAGCACATGATTGTTGCTTGGTCACTAGGCTAATTGAAGAGTATGGCTAGTCTTGCATTTACTTAAATAAAAATGGCATTATGAAAAATGTATAAGAATTATGCATCTTGCCTCTAAATCAGGGATGGGCAAAGCCCAATCCTGCAGATGTTGTTGAACTTCAGTGGTGAAGAATGTTGGGAGATGGAATGTGATAACACTTGAAGGCCACACTTTGCCCTGGATTAAGTTCAATCCAAATGAGAATAGATCCACTGATTCAGTTGAATTTATGCAAGAGATTTGATAATTTCCCATTGATTGAATGGATCTATTCATGAATCTATTGCAGTTGTTCAGGCTTCCAATAGACAAATGTGGTGGTGTATAAAATTTGTAAATTATGAATGTAAGATTGACAAATTATGAAAGTAAGATTAACACGTTATAGCAGCAGACAAATTTGGCCACAATTCCTAGCTCAGCTTTAGGATCTTATGCCCCTGGGAGCGTTACTGAGCAGTGATGTACAATCTGATTCATAAACCGGCTGAACTTGTTTCATAAGTCCTTCATTCATGAACAGTAATATGACAGACCTATTGTTCATTCTGTATTGCTGCATTCACTGAGATTTATTTCCAAATGAGCACACATTCCCACTTACCTGGGACTAATTCCCATTGGACACAGTGGCTGAAACTCTGTTCTAGATTACTTGGTGGTTTAGGTATCTGACTACAGACCCAGAAATTGGAAGTTCAATTGATCACTGTGCCTCCTGTGAAATACGGCCAGCCTATGAGGCCTTGGGTAAGCTGCACACAGCCCAGAAGAATGGAAGAGTCCACCACTGCTGTGTATTCTCTATCTAGGAAATCCTGAAAAGGGTCACCTCAAGTCTAAATTGACTTCTTGACACATGGTTATTATTTTAATTTCCACTTTAATCACAGGGAAGGCTTTTTTCTCTCCAAAAATTGCCACTGCCGGTACAATTTTACTGCTGGCAGCAATTTTAGGAAATTAAAGACGAGTGACCCATGGCTGCTAGTGGCTTTCATACAATGAATGGATCCCATGGGAACCTCAGGACCTGCAGGGGAGGGAGATACAGTGGTACCTTGTATAAAGGAATTAATTCATCCCACATGAAATTATGTTAAGCAAATTTTCCTTTATACAAATTACCCATAGGAATGCATTGAAAACAGAGTGATCCCATTTTATGTTGTACAGATTCTCCTCATAGGCGATTATGTTAAGCAAATTTCCCCTATCTCCGGAATTTTTTATGTTGTACAAATTTTATGTTACACAAGCTGTTTGCTATACAAGGGTCCACTGTACATATTTCTGGCACGATCACTGCTCATCTTCATCAAGAACAGGATTTCACCTATTGTGTTTTATTTATGAATAGATATGCCTAAAATTGCTTTGTGCCAGTTGCCTTCTGGATTCAGTGCAGTTTACTGTTAGCCAAGATGTTATCCCACCCAAAGTGAGTCTGTAGCGCAATATCCTGAGAGCAGCATGGAGAGAGATAGCCTGCTTTATTCCTTTGCTACTCAAAGCAACGCAAACAGTGCATGCCATAAACACAACAAACATGCGGAGGTGTAAACCATTTTAGAACAAGTTTGGCATCACGTTCTCAGCTGCTCTCAACTATCTCATCACACATCAGCTCCATGGACCTCGCCAAAGAACAAAGATTGGGTGGGAAATTGTTTAAATAAGGTTGAGTGATCTATAGAACTTGGTAGGGGCAAGATGATCAGCTCTCCTTGGGAGAGAAAGATGAAAACAAACAAGCATGTGGATGATGTAGTGCCCCCAAATGTTATGTCCTTCCCTGCTCTAATCACTACAGCAAATGTACAACAAGTGAGCTAATCCAGTGCCCTTCAAATTTTGCAAACAGTATTTCATTTTAGGGGGTAGAGAGAAGTTGGCAGTTTTCCAAGGCTCTGAATGCAGTAAATGTTTATTAGGGAGCCAAGCAACCACAACAGTTAAAACATAATCAAATTCCATCAAGTCAATTTTTGACTTACGGGGACTCTTTTTTATGGAGACAATACTCAGTAGTAGTTTACTGTTCCCTTTCCCTGGGGGTGTCCAAGGACCATACAGCTTGCCCAAGGCCACACAGTCTGGCTTTACTCCCAAGAGCCACTGTGAACTCCCAATCTCTGGCTCTGTAGCTAGATAATGTAAACCATTAGGCTATTCATCAGCTAAATAATTCTATGCACTCTCACAATTCAAGTAATACTGCTTTAAATATCTGGTGGTGGGGCCTGTGTAAGGGCTATCTGAAAATATACCCTGGAAGCCAAAATCTAAAGCAAGCTAAAAAAATATATTCATAAAATACTTCAAGGACAACTTGTCATGTTCTTCATTCCTTCTTGTAGACTCCTCCAGATGTAGTTAGACTGGTATTCCTGTCAGCCCAAGCCAGTATGGGCTTCCATGAAGCATGATGGGACCAATAATTTGTTAACATTTGAAGGACTACAGTCCTGTTCTGGATGATCAGCTCACCTGTTTGCTGTTGTTCAAGCAATGAAGAGATGGGCATTACGGGGACAGACTGGGAAAATTTGCCAGAGTCAATTATAATAATAATCTACTAGCAAGTGAGTTCTGATTTATAGAAACCCTTTTCAGTGTTTTCCAGGTAGAGAATTCTCAGAAATGATTTACCATTTCCTTCGGGAGATGCCCAGGACTGTGCATGTTCAACTTGCGCAAAGTCACACAGGCTGGTTCATAGAAGCCGCACTGGGGAACCAAACTCTCAACCCTTGGCTTTCCAGCCAGATACTCAAACCCCAGAGCTATCTAGACCAGTGGTTCTCAACCTGTGGGTCCCCAGGTGTTCCTGGACTGCAGCTCCCAGAAGTCTTCATCACTAGCCGAGCTGGCCAGGATACCTGGGAGTTGCAGTCCAGGAGCATCTGGGGACCCACAGGTTGAGAATCACTGATCTAGACAATACACACTCCAAAGGCCCTTTAAATCAAGTTCTTATAACTGGGCCATTGAATATGTGTCTGATTAAACCCCATGGGGAAAAATTGCTTCTGCATGTGGGATGTCACACACCTGCTCCTTACACGGCACACAGCAACTCACAACTTAGGCTCCAAATGGGTGGCAATGGCAAGAAATACAGTTTTCTGTATGATATTGAGACAAAGAATGCTGCATTCACCCCACTTATAACAATACTTTAGAAGTCATACTTTAAATGTTCTCAGAGGTGATGAAGAAGATGGTGACTCATGATCACCATCTAATTTCAGCTAGTAGTATGACGATGCCTTGAGGTCCCATGAGGCAATTGACTGCTCCCTGAAAGAGCCTCACGCAAGGGAACATACCACGACAGACTGCCTGTCTCTTCTATTTTAAGAATGCAGTCAAGGAGATGACAGGGAAAACACTTTTTAACAAAACAAATACCGTACCAACTCTAAGACTGATGAACAATTAATGCATGCAAAGTCAAATGCCCCTCCCAGATATTCAAGGTCAAGATCTAATTTTTAAATCCAGGATTTCATATTTACCCCTTTCGTCCTCTTTATAATGGCTACTTTCTAGGATGACAAGCTTTATCCTGCCTCAGAATCATATCCTTGACCTAGAAGTCCCAGACCTTCCTATCAAACACAGGCCGCCTAACTATGATTAATGTGGTACTAAGGAAATGGCACATACTGAGAGGCAATCCAGTATTCGCTGTTATTTCTCATCTTATAATTCAGGGTCCTAATGCTACTAATCCAAAGACACGGTGCCATCTTTTCTTCCTTAACAGATTCTTTAGGAAGATAAACTAGATGAAAGAACCTTGAAATGGGAAGATCAGAAAGTGGAGACAGTTATGGCATCTGAAGCCCTACCACCACTGAGTACAATTTTATGAATGAAGCAGAGCAATTATATGACAAGACCTTTGTCTGAAAAGCAACAGAGTTGTGGCTAAAATTAGATCAGAGACCAATCCAATACTAGATTCTGTTAAAATGGACAACCACACATGTATGGTGCATAAGTTACTTTTGAAAATGAGTCAACTGAGGCTTAACACATTTAGAAATGTAAAGCCGTTACTCCTCCCATATGGTTTATTCAGATTCTCGGAGGCTTTTTAAAAGCATGAGTAGCAGTGATGCTCATTACTCTTTGAACATGCAAAAGGCACAAGAAAGTGAGAAATGTGATTTTTTTTTCTGTGCAAAGTGTTTCTAAGAAAAATACATAACAGAAAATGGTTGATAAAATCTCCTCAAGAAATAAAGACCGAAAGCAAAACCAAAAAGTAATCCTTTGGAAATGGCTTGAAACTCGTGAAAACAGTTATGTTATGAGTCCAGAAAGGCTCCCATGGTGAAGGATGCTTGGCAAATTCATGAAAGCAGCTTGAGGCAGACTCCTTGTTAAGACAGAAATTCACCTGCAAAATCAAGGGTTACAATCAGAAAAAATCATCGGCCGTTGGCTGTCAGATACAATTAAAAAATTAAAAAATTGAAGTAGAAAGTGGATACATTCTAAGCGCAGGTCAATAAAAATACAGGATCCAATGGAAATGTTGATACAAAGAGAGAGACACACACCAACAAATAACTTGTTTCCACCTTCATCTAGAACGTCACAAACTACTGTGGTCTAATTGACAGTATCCATTCTATTTTCATTTTTTTAAAGCTTCCATCTTACCACAACACTACAACACCTCCTAGGAAAGAAAGGTCTCTGCTATTTGCACCTGTGAAAAAATGTGCTATGTGGCCAACAGACATTCAAAAAACTATGAAAAGGTACAGAAGGAAACCCCATGTTTCCATTTTGTGTCACTGGGGTTATCCTAGCTTTTCAAATGGGACTTGCTTGTGCTAGAGGGCAGTTTTGCTCCACAGTGGTTGTGTAAAGCATCACACACATCCACTGCTTATAGTTTTACAATACTTAAACCTAAAAAAAAAGGCATTATACAAGTTGAATATTTTTGTTGACTTGCTTCCTTGCAGTATAAGTTTTCTACTTCTAGACTATGGAATGTTACATTAACAGCATAGTTATTCATATTGGCTTCAAATTTCATTGCAATTACTGAAAATTCCTCATGGGTTCACACAACACAGAGACACCAAACAAAATACCAGAACAGCCAGCATTAGATGTATTTTTTCTTTAGATACCAATAAGCAAAATAGCCCATGCCCCCTAGAGATCCCATAAGGAAGGAAGCTCCGAAAAAAGATGGAGGTTTCCGTTTGACCAGCCTGAAGGCATTGGGTACCACTGCGGAGAGAAGGGTGGTGTGTATGTCTCCCAACACTTTCCTGAAGGCAAAACGTTTTTGTATCCTTTCAAAGAAGTTCTGTAGGTTGGGTCTGCTGCCATCTTCCCAGAATTTCTTAGAGAGTCCTAGAAACTTGAGGCGGTGCAATGTGGCCCCCAGCAAGATGTCAGCCAAGGTAAATACACACCCACAAAGCCAGAGTTCACATTTTTGTCCTGGAGGATAAAGCCATAAAAAATCCACAATGAAATTACAAATATACATGTAAATGAAATGGTATATACAATTTAAAACATACCTTTGCATGATATACAATGTCAAAGATACAAAATATGCAACATCCCCAATATTTCAGATATAAATATTTCATCAAGTTTGGAAAGTGATTGAAACTCAAATCTGAACCCCCATTTGGCTTCTATGTTGTGTTGATTTCATGTCTGTAACTATCAACAATTGTGCAACTATCAAAGATAGTTATCTATATAAAACCCACACAACACATACGCCAACTTAAAGTTCAAACCAAAAAACTATCAAAGACAGTTAAAGATGTCCTATATAAATACTATACATATACAATTTAAAAGCTATCATTCAATAGTAGCTGAACCAGCTACAGCCCAGATTTGGAATGTATCGGTCTTGCTAATTTTGTACCACTGAATCCCATTTTTGCCAACTCTAGCACAAGAAAAGAGGAGACCAACATCTCCGTGCAGCTTCTAAACCCAGCCCCTGGGGGATGGACCAGTACCAGGCTACAGCATATTATTAACCGGGCTGCACCAGTGCCTGAGCAGCCAACAGGGTTCCTTTGGAGGCATGCACCCAAGTGGGCATGCATGTTTCTCTTCCCTCCGCATGAGGTTTTTCTCCCTCATACCCCTGTTGCAACTAAAACAAAAACTGTCACGACAGAAGCAGTGGAGGGTGTACATGTGTGCATAAGCCTCTTGCATGCAAAGGGTCATTGCAGCAATGGGCTCATTTCTTGTGCGCATGCACACACAACCATGATACTGGACCCTGGCAAGAAAAAGTTTGGGGACTGCTGTTCTAGACTGTTCTTTGATCTCACAGCTGTGATGATCTGAGGGCATTAAAAGTACCCTCCACTCTGTTCTGCTGCTCTCAAAGACTTCCTCAGGAGAGAAAAAGATTCTTAGGGACGCCAGAACCTGGAAGGGGTGGGAATAGGAAATATTTCATCACACACACACTCAACTTGTGCAATGGGATTCAAGTCACTGTGTAATTTCGCTTCTTCTTGGCATGTGGTCCAGAGACCCCAGCCGCCTCAGTGCAAGTTTAGGGCTATTTCCAGAGGAGAAGATGGATGGGTAGTCCATTGCAGCAGACATAATGGTATCTTAAAGACTAGCAGACTTCAGTGGCATATATTTTGGTGGACTGCAGGCCATTTCTCCAGAGCCATAAAAAAGCTATTCTCTCAGCCTGGCTGAATATTTAAATACTGCTTCCTTGTTGTATGTTTATTCCTGAAATCCCCCTTTCCAGTAAAATGAAAGATACTGAGGTCTTTATCATATTGTAAGCAGTCATTTTCTTTCAGTTTATTAATCTTTATTATTTAGCAACCATTCACGTATTGTATTTACAATGCTCAAAAAGGGAAAAAGCAGCTGCCCTAAGGCCATCTCATGAACTTCACAGCCAAGTAGGAGAACAGAATCTACATTATGTGTCAGTGTAATTGCTCCCATGTGTTATGCCTTGCCGGTTATTATCATTGGTAACCTAAATAGATCAGCACAGAGTACAAATGGCTGATACATACACAGAGAAGTAAGTAATGAATGGTTTCTTCTCACATACTTCCTGATAAGCAGCTTGGTGGAGCACTGAAACCTTACCCCATCCATTCCACCAAAGCAGCAGACGCTTAGTTTGGTTTCTAATTGACCATCGCCAAATTTTGGACACACACTTTCCAATCAGCATTAAAAGTACAGTGTCTAAAATGTAATTTTTTTAAAAGAAAGCTGAAGTTCTCTGTAGTAATACCACATACTTTCTCTGTTTTGGTATAATTATGCTATGTCCAATGCTGTCTATAACTATAGGGACGGTGCCAGTTGTAATGCAACCTATGTCTCCATAATGGAGAATCCAAGTACTGTACCTATTTCCCTTTGCATATATTGTGTGTATTCTCTGTGGTATCTAAAAGATAGTTTACAAAACCATGATACAAGCATTCCTTATTTTGCCTATATTGCAGCATATTGCATTCACAATAACTGGATATCTATCTATCTATCTATCTTGTCACGTCTGCACTGAGGAGGGTTAATCTCGAATAGCCACCATCTTGTCTGGAAAATTCATTCAAAATGTCACTCCTACACGGAGAGATTTCTACCGCATGAACAGTGATTTGTTTGAATAATATATATTTCCACATTTTCAAAGGCCAGTACTATTGTATCTTTTCCCAGGGAGTAGGAAGAAAGGCAGCTGTGGAAGGCTTTCCGAAAGAAAGAAAAATGTCAAGGAAAAAACGTTAAGAAGCTTATAAAAATAAAAGGAAAATTACACCCAGCTCGGTAAGCCCTAAGATTGTTAGAGCACTTGACTGGGATCTGGAAGTTAAGAGTCAAGTCATTTCCAAATCTTCTCCCAGTTCCACCTAAACCTGAGATCATTTTCTTGATTTTACAAGACATGTTTTAGGTGCACATGAAACACAACCCCCTACGTGTCTGGCTTGAATCCCTGCTTCTCTCCTCTTTCCCTATTTATTTGATTGTCTTTGATGGCTCCGTTCTGGTAATGTAATGTGCCTCTGCCTGACTGCTTGGACCTGAATGAGCAAGGCCATCTTGGATATCAGAGAAGTGATCCTGCCCTTAAGGCGGGCATGACATCAGTTCTATGTCCCATTAGCAAGTTGGTGTGTGTGTGCACGCAATTTATTTTTGAAAAACATATTTTAAAGATAGGAATCTCACCTTTCACTACAACCAAGCAAGGACGACCCAAGCTGTATATGTAAAAGATGCCTGGAGACCACAGACATAATTTATTATTCAAAAATAAATTACCAGGCTTGGTTTCCCTATTTCATTTTTGGATCTTTAAATAAAATTTAGCTTTATTTTTTTAATAACACCAATAAATAATTGGAATAATTTGTTGGCCTACCGTTCCTCTATTAAGTTCAAGAAGTTTTCATTGGCTCTCTTCCTCCTCCCTTTATCCTCACAACAACCCTTTGAGGCAGGCCAGTCAAGAGACCGTGATCAGCCCAGAGATATCCAGGGAGCTGCATAGCTCCCTGGGCATTTGACCTTGGAATCTGCAAAGTTCCAGTCTCATAACTCTACTACACCATGCTGGCACTCATTAATCCAGTGATGTGAGGAAGTCTGGAGGTACTGGTTGAAAGATTTGCTCAGCACCGCTGCCAGGTCTTTCCTTGGATGCTCATCATGACACTGCTGTCATATCTAGTGGAAGGGTGGCATGTTGGTTGTAGTGCTGCCTCACACATATGCTCTCCATTGTGCTACAGTATCTTACACCAAACGTGCATTCTATTAATGTACTTTGGTGGTGAGAATACAGAATACACATGGGCAGGCTATTATATTTGAGCAGCTGATTTTCAGGTCTGTACAGTGCTGTCCCTGAGAGCTGGAGTAGTTCAGTGCATCAGAGAGCCTCAGTGAGTTGGATCCTCCAGTGCATTTCTCAGGAGAGGAGCCGGAGTATGGCTGATAAAGTTACCTGTCCTACCAACTATGTGACAAGTTGCACCAGCAAAAGAAAGGAAGGAATGGGAAACCACCTACGAGTAGTTTATAAAACCTGGGGGTGGGGGTCATCATGAGGCAGAGTCATTAGTTAGCACATAATTATTATTTCAGTGCTGCCTTCCCATCCTCCATCAGCTATTATCAAGGGCGTGCAAGTGAGCATCAGCAGAAGCTTGTTGGTCTACTTGGCTTCACCACAGCCACCTAACTTTTGGGCAATACAAATGGACCTGTTAGAGCAGGTCAATTCTGCTGGTGAGATTAAAGGTGGTCATAAGACAGGGTCCCATTCACCTTCCTAAGTCGTGCTCACCAAATGAACACATCCACATTCCAAATATACAAAACAAAGAAAAGCAAAGAGACCCCTCCCAGAAAATCCCCTAGTTAACCATAAATATTTGAAAATAAAATTAAAATGATGTTGCACATGAAAATAATTACATCGGACTAACAATTTTGCTGGACATCCTGTGCTAAGAAATAATGTTACTGATCATCTTCAGTGCAGTCTGCGGATGACTTTTATTTTAATCTAATATAGTGGGCAGGGGAAAAGACTGGGTGAGAGAAGCACTGAAGGAACAGGATGGAACTGTTGGTTGCGTTCTCAAAGGCTTTCATGGCCTGAATCTGGTGGATGTTGTTGGTTGGATGGAACTGTTTGGTCTTTAAGTGCCTTAATGGCATTTAAGGTACATCTATTCCATCTGAGAGAGAACATGAAAAGCCTTGTATCCTACCTAACTTAAAGAGCCAGTCCACAGAATGGTGGTGTCCCCAATCATTCTGGGGTTGTTGTGGTATTTTTGTAGATCATCTCAGTATTTGTGTTCACACATGGGGGCAGGATATTTATTGCTGGATATACTGAGATGCACTGGGGTGTCCCAGTACCATCTGAATACACACATCTGGAATTAATCCCTGATTTTCTTTTTACCAACATGGGCTGCCTTCTCTTTTATTTATATTCCACACCTTCCCCCTTCCTACATTACTCTCTGCCCCTTTGGCTCTTTGTTTTACCTACCTATAGGGTGGAGGGGTGGAGATCACCTAACAGAAAAACTCCTATAAGGAAAAGCCATCAAACGGCATCCACCCACTAGGTGCAAAGATCAGGACATACTGTAACTGGGTTTACATGAGCATAGCTTGCATTGGAACAAATCAGAACAAATAACAGCAAAAATACTGTACAGCACCACAAGGCAATGCTGTGAAATAACTGGAAAACAATGATTTTTGTCCTACTTTGACATTAGTTTCAGCCCTATATTGTGTCAATATCAGGAGGGTGAACCAGTATTATGGAACCAAGGGAAGTTGAATAAATCATCATTGTGAACAAACTCTCAGATAACAGGGAACTTCCTTTTTTAAAAAGATGACTGACTGCCAAAAACAAAGCTCTGCATAAGCTCCCATGATCTCCTTTAGCATATCTAGGAAATTATTTCCACATACCTTGATATTCAATTTTTCTCTTCTCCAATTCAGCTTCAATCTGATCCAGTACCATTGCCAGATCACCCAATATTTTCTTCAAGTAGTTCACATTGTCATGCTCCAGGATTTTGGCCTAGATACAAGAACAAAAGAGTACCACTATATTACTGTCAGTAAAAGACTGAGCTACAAATCAGTCCCTACTGGTTCAAATCCTGCTTCTGGTATGAAGTTACTGGGGAGCCTGTAACTTCCCTCAATTTCGGTCCCCTCAGTTGCAACATGAAGTATAACACAAAGCTACCTGATAAGACTATTGTAAGGCAGGAAGAAAAGATAATTCCTTGTGCTCCACATTAGCCCTTTGTGGGAAAGAAGGCTTCACAGGATATGGCTGCATTCCTGATGTCACTGGTTTCCTAGTCATATCACCAGCTGACTCCCTGGCATCCTCCCAAAATGTCAGCTGAATGAACCTTTCTCCTCCATTAGCTTCCAACAGCATTGAAAAGGCAAGCAGGAAACACAAATGGTTATATTCAGGGAGTGCTTTGAGAGCTGGCTGAGCATCTTGGTTGGGAGCTGGCTTTTGAAAAACCAGCTGTGTTCTGAGGTTGGGATTGACTTGGGTCATGAAACACCACCTGAGTGTACCCTGCTGCCTTTCCAAAAAAAAAATCCTATCCAATGGGATAAGGAGTTCTCTCTGTGCCCTCCTAGTTCCCTGAGCAGCTTGCCCTCTGAAGATGCCAGTCACAGAGTCTGGCAAAACGTCAGGGAAAAAAAAAACTTCCAGAACATGGCCAAACAGCCTGAAAAACTCACAACTATCAGATCCCAGCCGTGAAAGCCTACGAGAATACAAGGGATCACTATCTTATGTCAAACCAGTGATTGGAGATAAAACTGTAACTCTTTCCAGTACCTCTCACCTTTCATATCTTCCTTATTAGAAGGGTGAATGGGGTGAAGGAAGAATCCCCATGTTTTCTAAGACCTATACTGTATTCCCTCTTCACCATGAACACTTCACCATATAACAGGTAGCAGCTCTTTGGGTTGGGCAGGGCCTCCTACAGGCCTCCTATGGCCCTGTATTATCCCCACTAAAATCGCAACTAGAATTACATGCACAGGTAGTACCTGAATGCTGAAGGTACTACCAAAAATGTTTGACTGATGATGGCTAAGAATGAAAAGAACAACTAAACTGGCCAAAATTACATGTCTTGATTACGGAATTTGATTAACCAAAAAAAAGTCTGTGGTCCCATGAGATGAGCAGCACAGAAAATGCATGCTTCCTATTGGACCTTGTAACAAATACAAAATGTCTGCTACATTTGTTTCTGTGTTGGGTTTTACCAGCAGTGGGTGGAATTGGCAGGTTTAGTAATCTTTTAGGAGGGGGTTACACTAAACAAAATGAAGACAAATAGATGTAGAATGATTAACATTCACTTCCTTCTCCTTGTGGTGTTTTGGGCCACATATGAAAATAGCATCTGCAGGTCAGAGGCTGCTGAGCTTCCGATTGATAAGTATGAGAATGCCTGGAAAAATTTTTTAAAAGACTTTGAGACACAGTCCACTCTATTGTGCTGCTTGTGATTGCCTTACCATGAGCTTCTTCTGTTTGGAAAGGTATGGCTCTGTTAGCTGTGGCTCCTCTTCATGGTCTAGTTTCATCAGGTCTGTGCTTGCGTTGGCTAAATGTCCTGGAAAAAATGGAGACAGAATGGCTTTTGGCATATCTCCCGATAGAAGACAGCTATTGTATCTTTGACACAGATGATACTTCAACTTCCAATGCCTTACATTTTGTAGAGTTGGAAGTTAATACTGTATACCAAAAAAGCAATTATTAAAAAGAAAGGCAAGGAATAAAATAACTATGCTTCTATTACTGTATCTTTGGCTGGGCCTTTGAGGAAATTGTTACATCCCCTTGGCAGGATATACATTTTAAAATATCTTTTTAATAATAATAATAATAATAATAATAATAATAATAATAATAATAATAATAATAATAATAATAATAATAATAATAATAATAATGTGCCACTGAGTTGATTCAGATTAATGGCAATCTTTTTCATGATTTCCAGGTAAAGAGTACACAGAAGTTTAACATCCTTTTCTTCCGAGAGTGCCGTGGGACTATGCAGCTTGCTCAAAGATACACGGCCTGGCTGTTTTTCCTGCAGTCACTGTAGGGAATCTGAATCTCAACCTCTGGTTCTGCAGTCAGACACGTAACTCATTGAGCTCTATCCAGTCAGCACTGGGGATGGGGGAACCTTTTCTATTGAAGACTATATTCCTGAAGGGTAGTTTTTCATGAGTAGAGATGGGCACAGACTGCTGGTTTAGCAGTTCGTGCTGGTTCACTTATTGGCCAAACAGGTCTTTTTGGCACTTATTGGCACTTATTGGCAGCTCCACCTCCTCCATTGGGTGCCTACTTAGAAGAAGTACCCCAGTTTCTCTGCCTCATCTCCTCTGGTCAGTGCCTCTGTTTGGGTGCCTGCTAAACACTAAACATCTATTCAGTTGATAAATGAATCCGTGCAAACTGCTGAAATAGTGGTTTGCGCCCATCTCTAGTCAAGAGCCATATGCTGGCATTGGGTGGAGGCAAACAATTTATAGCAAAAACCACTGTCTTCTTTGTCTCTATTTTACTTCTAACTTCTATGCTGGTAAATTTAAAGAGAAACAGCTGGTGTCCATATTAAGAGGCTTCTGGGAAAGTCAAAGGCCTGTTTCCATTAAGATATGTATAGGTAATAAGTGACACCATCAAATGTCCCCAGAAAGAAACATTAAAAATGTGCAGATAGTTAACAAAAACTTGCTTCATGTGATCTGATAGCCTGATCCTTCCAAGAAATAGGCAGCCTTGTTCTGCACTAGCTAAATTGTCTGAATAACCTTCAAGGTAATCTCTGTCTAGAATGATCAGTGTGAGAAGCTACCATAGCAACTTTTCTTTGTGTCCTCTGAAATATTTAGATTTATGCTTGAATAATTAGATAGATAGATAGATAGATAGATAGATAGAGAGATAGATAGATAGATAGAGAGAGAGAGAGAGAGAGAGAGAGAGAGAGAGAGAGAGAGAGAATAGAATCAAATGTTGAAACAATGCTTGCAACTTCTCAAATTTAAAGTGCTCCTGAGATACAAATGTCAATGCTTTACTGAGAATTGTTAGGTGGTTCATAAAGAAAATGCTAATAAGATCGAGAGCTGCTGGGGAGGGAATCAGTTAGTTTCTGGTTGCTGCTACAAGGCACCTCATTGCTATAGCAGTGGGAGAGACAGCGAAACCCGTTCTTTTGATCTTGCCTTCTGTAAACGGGGCAGGGGCAACAGAGGGGGGGCAAGCGTCCCCGGGTGTGACGTGAGCAGAGCCCCTCCGCTGGGATGGGGGATGGCGAAGGGCTGCGCAGAGGGAGGAGGGATGGGGGTCGGTGCCGTCGGGCCGCCGCCCACCAACAGAGAACTCATTCAGCCTTTCACGCAATAAGGTATAGACTGGATTAGAAAGTAAAGGTTCTTGTGTGTATTTGATCAAATACCGAGTTAGTCCAAAAAGGGGATCAGAATTTAGCAGAGGCACTGAGCAGCTGGAATGGAGAAGGAAGCTAAGGAACATAAGGAAGACAAAGAGAAAGCCAGAGTAATGTGTTGGGAAATGAGCATAAGTTACTTTACTCATAGCTGAACTAATCATGCGTGAACCATCTGTCTCTCTCTCTCTATCTATCTTGTTCTGCCCAGCTGGTTTTGGCAGCCTTTAGATCTTAGTGACCTTTGTGTAAATGATGCCAGTTCTGACCTGAAATGGCATCTGGCCATAGGTATCGTTAACCCAATGCTACTGTATGCCCTGGTTTTAATTTTGTTGCTACAAATTTTTATTTTAAAAAGTGCCCTTTTATGGAAAAAAGTTGAGAGCCATAAATGCACAACTGAGTCTGACAAGGTGGTAGTATGGAACAAATGCTTCTGTGAAAAGGTTATAGTTATTAATATATAATCTTAAAAGCAAAAGATGACTTTGAAAGGGGGTTTGGCTGCAAATTATGTATTGCTAACACCTACACAAATGGTTTCCAGAGTGGTGGGAATGCTGTATGTTCTACACATGACTGAACTAATTCTCATGTCACAGGGAGATTTAAATCTGAATTTACTCAGTAAAAGCAAAGGAGACAAGTATTATGGGAAAAAAGATTGAAGCAGCCTATAATGACATCCAAATTCTTCAGTTCTACCCATCTTTGTATAATGTGACTTTGTTCTAGCTCTGAGAATGTCAAAACACTACTACAGGTTCAGATTAAAGTAGTCCATCTTATTTAACATAAGAATATATGAACATAAAAAGAGCCATGCTGGATCAGGCCAAAGGCCCATCTAGTCCAGCTTCCTGTATCCCGATACCACTCCCCTACATCTGGCCCTTGAAGTACCCTGGTTTTAAGAAAGGAGATTGCACATCTCCATCATGGTTTGTAACCTGTGATGGACCTTTCCTCCAGGAATCTGTCCAATCCCCTTTTGAAGGCATCCAGGCCAGATGCCATCACCACATCCGGTGGCAGGAGTTCCACAGACTAACAACATGCTGGGTAAAAAAAATTGTTTTTTTTCTGTTCTCACTCTCCCAATCCTCAGTTTGAGTGGATGTCCCCTAGTTCTGGTATTTTGTGAGAGGGAGAAGAGAATCCCTCTATCCACTTTACTCATGCCTTGCATTATTTTGTACATCTCAATCATATCCCCCCTCAAGTGCCTTTTTCCAGACTAAAAAGCCCCAAATGAGTGAGGTCCCCTAGCCCAGTAATCATTTTAGTCACTCACTTCAGCACCTTTTCCAGTTCCACTATGTCTTTTCTTGAGATGCGGTGACTAGAATTGCTTCACACCTTCTTGGTGAGTGGTATGGAAAGGTGATATAGAAATTCTACAAACAAATATCTGATACATGATGCATTTATTCCCTCTTCCTGTAAGAATAACCTTTGGTAGATGGCACAGTATAGAAATCAATCAATCAATCAATCAATCAATCAATCAATCAATCAAATCAATCAATAAATCAATCAATCAAATAAATAAATAAATAAATAAATAAATAAATAAATAAATAAATAAATAAATAAATAAATAAATAAGGTTCAGGATGTTTCCCTTGTTCTTGCAGAACTATCCGAGTTTTTCTTTGAACACTCAGGGCTGTAATATAGTGCTGTCCGGGTAAGGAATCAGTGGCAAAAGTCATTCTCAGGAAACTACAGGGGACCCTCTGTATTACAAACAGTTTATATAACATAAAATCTGTTCAACATAAAACATTCTGGAGATTGGGGGAATTTGCTTAACGGAATCGCCTATGGGTTATATTAGGTATTGTCAATGTTTCATGAATGCTTGTAGGTCAAGTACAGAGCCTGGTGCCAATTTGCCCTGTTTCGGTAACTTAATCTTCATACCCTCAAGGACACACTCACACATACATGGGGAACCGAGAAATCAAAATTAGCTGAGGTTCTAGGGTAGATCAGGGCAACGTTGTCCATAAAATCTGACAGTGAAATAAAACACTTAGGGTGTGATCCGATGGGCATTTGTCCCAGTGTTAGGTCCTTGTGGGGACAGGCTGGTTTGTTCCTTTTGTCGGTGAGCCGATGGCACAATTGCTAGAGCAAGCCAGTCCATCCCCAGAGCATTTATATCCATACCTTTCTGGGTCCCTGTCAGGTGGCAACTGGTTGGAGGTGGGCATTTTGTGGGTAGGATCGCTCCACTTTGGGTTTTTTTTGTCCAGCACATGCAAACCTCGAGTTCAAACTATATATGGTGTGTGTGTGTGTCTGTTTTCCCATAACATTAAGTGCCTTATGAAGACAACTTAGCCATTTCATGATGCAGAGAAATTTAAAATATCCTCTGCTCCTCCATGGAAGGGTAAAGGAAGGAAACAAAGTATACTGGGACAGTGCTGATGCACTAAACCACTTAAAATACACTTTTTAGAAACTGAAAACATCCTTCCAGAAGGAAGATGAGACAGGAGGGGGCAAGGAGGACAGAGCTTTTGTTTTGTTTCTGATGTTTTCTTGAGGGAGGTGGGCCAAATAGGGTCCCTTGATGTGTGCATGTCACTTGAATGTAAGGACTGTACCAAATTGCATACCAGACTTAAATCAAATCTGGAGCCTGATCCAGTCCACTCCAATTCAGTTGTGCAGGCAAGCCCTTAGTCTTTAAAGTTACATATTCATTTGCCTTTTCTCCCCTTTTGCTAGTGTCATCTTTAAAACTCTCAAAGTAACTAATCATTTTCCCTACTAATTAGATTATGGCAACGTTAGGTTTGTTTTAACTTTTAAATTGGCAAGAATGTAGATGTAGCAAAGATTTCTTTTCACACTGCTGTGCTTATAAGAAACGAAGTACAGTACTGATACACCTGAAAAATGAGCAGAGACCTTGGCAACAGCAAGTTAATATATCGATTTCTTACCGATTTCCATGCAAAGGGGAAAAGAGCCAGGCATCTTGATTTTAGTGTAACTGAAGGACATACTGAAGCCACAACTAATCATGCACTATTTTAGTCATTGACCTGCTCATGGCCACAGAGATACAAAATTGTTCAGCAATCCATCACTCTTCACTCTCCAAACATGCCGAGTCCTGACTCTGTTGAACACAAGTTCTTTTCTGGAGTTATGCCTCAAATTGTGGAGATACACAAGCCCTCATGTCTTCTCCATATCTGGGAGTCATGCAGCTCTTCATGTGATGAACATGGACCTTGACATGACAGCACTCAATACACACGTGTTCTCCAGTAAGTGTCAGTTTGTGCACTGATCTTTTCACCCTCTGAACAATGCAAGCCATGACTCACTACCAACAGTGACAAAGACTGACTCTCCACATTATTTGAAACTCCTGCCCCCCCCCAACCTCTTAGCAGGGATAGCGTATAGACGGCAAAAGCTGCTTGGGTCAGAATCGAAAGTGCTAAATTGCCAGTAAACAAACAAAATCCACAGAGAAGATCATTTTCAAAGGGTCCCCTGGATAATTTTTTTAAAGACATCTGATATCCAAAATGAATCCCCAGCCAATGTCCTCTGTTGAAAGCTCCACTTCAAGCCTCAGTTTTGGCACGGATCCACCACTGAAACAATCAAATTTGAACCCAGCAGAGAAGATTGTTTTTAAACTGTTCCAGTATTTTCAAATAGTCGTTTAAAGAGATGCTGCTCTCTCAAAGGGAAGAGAACCAGGGTTTGAGCTGAGTTGGCACGAAGCCATACAACGTTGGGGAGAAACAAAGCCCTCCCCCCTGTAGAGAAATCCAAATTCTTTCATGCTATGTTCCACCCTGTGTCTATTTAGCCAGCAGTAAGCTTAAGTGAACTCAGTGGTAACTCACATGAGAAGCTGTTTTCATGGGGTGTGTTTAACACACCAACAAGGCTCTGGGCCCAGAGATCCTAGGCTTCTCAGCTGTGTGTGGGTTTTAAGGGAGATGAAGGAAAATGGGGACATTTCTCATGAAGTTGGAGAGTAGGGCATGTGTGTCCAACATCAAGATTCAACGTTTGCGTGCACAGCTAAACCAAAGTCTATATCCTAAATCTTCATCTAAGCAAGATTAAATGAACACCATGTGTTTCCCCAGCACTATTCAATTGCCAACACTTTTTTAAAAACGCAACACATGACCACCAGTAACAATTTTGTCGCAGAATAAAAATGCCTGCATTCATAAGGAGGTTTTAACGCAACAAGAACAACATCAATCTTTTTTCTTCATAAATAGAACTCTGATGGGCACAAACTGCAGTTTGGTGGACAGGCAGGATTGAGCGGTTCGGTGTCAGCACTATTTTGCAGGTGCTCCATCTTCTTTGACCTTGATTCCCCTGGCAGGTGGCCTCCAAGTGGGCACCCACCAGAGGAGGTGGTGGAAAGAAAGCTGGACCAACTGTGAAGCTGAATCATGCCACACGGCAATTCGTGCCCAACCTACTGACATAAGTGAAAGCAAAGGGTGTATCTACATCAAAAACCTCAATGAATGTAACTGATCATGCTGCTTTCAGGGTATCTTGGGGGGGGGGTTCATAGTTCTGAGGGTGCTCAGAAATATCAATATTTCCAGTTCCTCCCATAGGCAGAAGTAGTTTCCTAGATTTCTCAAGAAACTATTAAACTAGTCTGTTGTAGATATGTGCAAAGTGTTAAGGAGACTCGTTTCCTCTGTGTCACACTGAAGCAGAGTATTGTTTACCAACTCTCTCTGAAGAGTTACGGTTTATTAGATATATTAAATATTTTAGGTTAGTTAAACCTTGTTGTCATGAGAGTGCCACTGCACTCTTTTATTTTAGCAATGACATATTAGCATGGTTTGTTCTTGTTTTTATGTACAGTCATGTCACTTCAAATTTATGGCAATCCTATGAATTAATTATCACCAAAGGGGGGAAATCCTGTAATTAACTCTTGGTTCAGATCTTGCAAATTAGAAAGGAGGAAAATGAAGCTGTTAAATGCACATAACATTTGGTAAGATAAAATAGAAGAAGCATGGACTATATTTCAATTTATCTTGTTAATTGTTATTTGCATTTGATGGCCATTGGTTTATTTTATTTTATTTTATTTTATTTTATTTTATTTTATTGTTTATCTGGAAAACATAGATCAGCCATGAAATAAAACATGTCCCCCTGGTTATCTGAGGATACTCAGTGCAGCTTAAGTGACCACTTACTGCGGATCTCGGCTGTAGCATACTTTGGAATCATGGAGTCTGTGGTGAGTTCTGGGTGAAGAATGCATCCGTGTGTATAGGCATCCATAGGCAAGGAATCCAGGAGCTCTCGGTACTGCATCACTCTGGAATGAAGGACAGTCCCTGTTTCAGGAATTAGTTGGGTGATGTGATCTGCAATGGGACAAGACACAAACTAAAAATTTGAGACGCGTCATTTATACATGCAATGCTTAAAAGACACTTTAAAAGACACTTTTAAAAAACACAAATTTTACATTCTATTATATTCTAAATAAATAATACAAATTAAACATTTGACATAATCATTTTCCAACCAAGATTCAAAATGGTACAGACTGTGGTTCAAAGCAATGACGAACAAATATTGTAAAATTAAATTAATGGGCTGGAAAGAGGCTGGAATTGGACATCCAGTGAGTAAAGGATGGAAATGAAGCTGATATGGACAATCCATATACACTATTATGAGAGAAAATGTCTGGGTTTAGGGCCTAATGTGGCCTGGGATTAGGTTAATTCTTTGTTATGCCGGTTTGCCCGCACAATTGTGAGTGCACCCCTTGTTACGCACTAACGGCCAGCTGAGCGCATGGTCCGTAGGATTACTGGTATTATCGTCTTTCCAGTTTTTTGTTGGCCAACATGTCACCCCTTGTGCCGTATATGAGATGGATTGTTATGCATTGCTGATTGGACTGGATTGGATTTGTGTTTTCCAATTTTTGTTTATCATCTCTTCGAGTAGCTTTTGTTGCCGTATATTTGTTTACTCAGCTTATATACTGCTTTTTAGTTAAGTAAGATGCCTTTTCATACTCATTGCTGTTAGCTTTAAATATTGTATCTAATTTTGTTGCAAACCTCCCAGAGTAGACCTTGGGCTAGATGGGAAGCATAAAGGTCAAATAAATAAATAAATAAATAAATAAATAAATAAATAAATAAATAAATAAATAAATAAACAACTGTTGTATACTCATTGTTTCCAATTATATATATATATTGTCCTTCAGTGTAGTAAGCCACCTTGGGTCATTTCCAGGTAGAAAGGCATGGTAAAATATCTTAAACAAATTAATTAATTGAATAATACATGCATTTGCCTTACATAGTGAAGCTTTGTGAATAAGGACCATGCTTTTTTGTGGAAGCTTCAAAATAAACAGATTAAGGATTGGAAATCTGTTCCCCTAAGCTTTTGCACTGACATTTTGCAAACATAGCATGAATGTTGACTGTGTACCCTGTAGACTGGGTAGGGTGTAAAAAATGGTGTAGGGACTGAGTGTGACCTGGAGGCTAGGGGCTGTACCATCCCTGCAGTACATCACCTCTCTCTCTCTCTCTCTCTCTCTCTCTCTCTCTCTCTCTCTCTCTCTTTTTTTTTTTAAACTGGGTGGAAATGACTTGAGGGCACTGCTAGTTCTATCTCAGTGGTTCCCAACCTTCTAATGCTGCAGCCCTTTAATACAATCCCTCATGTTGTGGTGACCCCCTTGCCCTGCTTGGAAGAGGCCACAAGCCCCCTTTGGCAGGCCATTTCCACAGGTGCCATAGAGAACTTCCCTCTACAGGCACCCTCAGCCAATCGCAGCCTCCAGTGCCATTGATTGACATCCCCTCCAACCTATCAAGCAGTAACTTACTCTTTCTCCCCTTCCTCCCCCCCCTCCTCCAGACCCAAGCTGTTTGTGCCTTTTTCTTCACTGGCTCATGGCGACCCCTGTGAAATGGTCATTCGACACCCAAAGGGGTCCCGACTATTGTAACTGCATTCAAGCCTCTCATCAGTCAGTCTACTGTGAATTTACTTACTTTATTCCTGGAAAAAAACACCCTATTTGTCCTTAATCCTTCCTAACTGTCAGCAGACTCTACAACTGGAAAGTACAGAAGCCCTTCCTTTAAGCCTATATTTTTGCATATATAATCTTGCTTTTCACATTAGTTTATTAGGAATGGAGACCATGCTACTTAATGACAAAAAAGAGGACATCGACCATCAAAAAGAGAGAGGAAAAAGACAGATTTGCATGAAACTGCATATACTAATTTATATGTACACATGCAAAACTAGATTTTGAAAATAATCTCCCAGATTATAGTACATCTCACTGATCAAGTGACAAATTAAAAATTCCTTGATCTCTCTTCTCTGTGTTTCTTTTTATTTTTAAATCAGATGTGGACTAGCCAGTCATTCAGAGGACAGCGTTAAAAAAAAATCGGTCTGTCTTCAAACAGAAAATTGTCCTCTGTAAAAGAAGACCCAAGGTCAACATAATACTCGGTGTCATGTTTGCTCTAACCTGACAGCAGCAAAACACAAGACCTTATGTTTCAGCTGCCTTTTAGTGACCAGAAGCAGAACAGCAGGGAGAGGCAGTGCAAAAATTATAAGGTTTCATATGTTGCTTTACTAACTTGCCCATCAGCTCTCAGAGGGGAGGAACAGAAAAGATAAGAAAGTGGATAAGGCAGAGAAGTAAAGAAAAGAGATGTTCTAAAGGCCAGACATAATCTGTAAGTAATTGAAGAAGACCTGAAAATAATAATAATACAGTATAGGAAACAAGAATACAAGACATTATGGACAGAATCCCTTATTTGTTCATTTTGTGCAGAAACACTTGATTGTCCAAGAGTACAGTTGTTCACAGAGCTTGTACAATGACAAGCTTTCCATCTGTATCTCCTTATGCAAGTAGAAGCTCTTAGCTTCAGTGATTGATCTTGCATGGGTGTGCCTGCATGCCAAAACAGGATGCAGCTACATTGGCAGAATTACACTGTGCCAACAGTCAACTGTATGTGTATTTCTGCATCTGTTTAGAAATACTGGGGATTGCTGAAAATGATTACAAATATCACGAAAGCTTGGCCTGTAAGCTTTGTGGAAGAGACCAGGCTGTTGCAGGTAGAGGCATTCATGGTTTTTTAAATATATGTCTGATTCCTGGGAATCACCCCATAATTCATTACTAGAAGATATCGGTATTGATTGCAAAATTCGTGATTGCATCATCAAGATTTGGAATTAAATGTGACTCAACTTACATCTCCCATAACAAAACTCAACTGCCTCTCTTGGCAGACCCAGAGGGTGCCATTCTTGCATCCACTCATCATGTGCAGGATTGTGCTTCTCAACATCTGGACGCACAACCAATTCAGGCCCTGATTTTGAATTCAAGTAGTTGGTGTGGCTAGCCTCCTTTCTGTGAAACCCCTCCAACTCTGGTGACAGATGCATGCTGACAAATGTGCAAAAAAAAAGGGGGGGAGGGGAATGTATGGTTTTCTTCAAATATCTGGGGCACCTTTTATAGAGCCACTCATTTTTATGAGCGCTACAGATCGTGTATCATTGAAGGTAAGAAAATATATTGAAATGGTTTGTGGGCACATTCTTGCTGCCCAAGAGTATCAGCCAAATGCTTCCAAAATGGGTTTGGCTTTTGATTCAAATTAATCAATGCTTTTAAAGATGTGAACTGGACACATTTTTCAGGCCAAGAGTGTAATTCCAGTCTTGGAAAGCCTTGGGAAGGTGTCCGAAGGAAAGGAGAGTGATAGCGTAGTGCCAACTTATCTATTTTATTCATATTTCGGCAATCGCTAGGGTTTGTATTAGCTTTTTTTTTTTTTTTGGACCTATCGTTAGTCTTATGCCTCTTGCCAATTACTTTTGTTGTTGTTTTTTACTCTCTTCTAATTGTTGTTGGGTATTTCTCCTCCTTATTTTATTATTATTGTCCTTTTAATTTCTATTATTATATTGCGGATTTCCTGTGCTTTTTATATGAACCGCCCAGAGTTCCCTCTGGGAAATTGGTGTAGTATATAAATATAAAAATAAATAAATAAATAAATAAATAAATATTTACATGTATATGGGATAACACCCAGCAATGCATGCCCATTCATAAATTAGAAGAATTAGATCACTCAGTTACATTTTGAAATAACATGCCAACAACCAGCCCTTGGCCTGGTTACTCAGAAGTAAACAGGAATAGCATATCTGCTCAAAACTAAGCACAGTAAAGTGTCAGCATATTTAGAGTACAGGGTATTTTCTAAGCTGCTGTCAATGTTTTCCACTTGGGGATTCTTAGATGGAAGAATTGTCTATGATTGCCTTGTGGAAACAGCCAGTGCAGGATTGGTACAACCTAGGCACAACCACTGTAAATAGGCAGTTTGCCTAAAACATGGTTCTGTAGTCGGCATTTAATTACATATGCCGTAATAACTGCAGTTGTTACATATTAAGTCACCTCTAACCTATGCCGATACTATCAATGAGTGACTTCCAAAATGTTATCTCTCATTAACTGCCTGCACCACTCTTGCAAAGCAAGGCCTGTGGCTCCTTTATTGTGTAAGTCCATCTCATATTTAGTCTTCCTCTTTCCCTACTGTCTGCTACTTTTCCTGGCATTATTGTCTTTCCCTACCTCTGCTGGAAAAATGCCTTGCCTGCTGAGGTCTTTTGGGGTGGGGGTGGAGTGGGGGGTAGGGGCAGGGGCAGGGGGCATTAAGCATCTGTTAAAGGCACGGAAGTAAAGCCAGAAAGCAAAACAGACAATCTTACTAGTACAGAAAAAGCTGGAACACCCCTTTGATGAATTTTTCAGTACCACCCGGTCTTCATTATTAATGAAAGAATCCACTTTGCTCAAGTGACTCACAATTTTTGAACTAATCTGCATGACTCATCGGATATATAATATCCCAGTCCTTAGATAGCATTGCTCTTGCTCCTGTTAATAAATTGCCGATTAGGTTCTTGTCTCGTGGTTTCACTAGATTCTTTTTCAGAAAGGAAACCCTAAAGCTATAACTGCTGAGTCAATAAACCATACCATTTCCTATTAATATCTGCATTAACACAGTGAATGCTGTGAATCCATTCTGGCTGAGGAATGAAATAGCATAGTAGGAATCTCTACCTTTATCAATCTCCTTCCCACCCACTCCAATCCAACCTAAAACTGTGCACATCTAAAACTGTGTTCGTGTTGCCCAGCGATAGCCACACCCCAATAGACTGTATTTCTGTAATCTAAGGGTTAACATTAGTGCATCACACATGGACAAAGGAAACACCTCTCTAAAAAAAGCTAAGATTGCATTAAAAGATGCATCTAATAATTCCTTTGTAAAGAAACAAATGTAGAGATAAAAACAATGCCTTCAAATGAGAGTGCAGAGAACAAACTGTGCGAGTGCAGAGGCAATGATATAGTAGGAAATGTGAGATGCTATCCCCTGCTCCTAAAGGGGTCCCCAGAAAGGGAGTCTGGGAGTCTGGGTGGACCACAAATTGACGATGAGTCAGCATGAGCATAGTGTCTAGATCAAAGGAAGTGATAGTGCCACTCTATTCTGCTCTGGTCAAACCCCACCTGGAATACTCTGCCCAGTTCTGTGCACCTCCATTTAAAAATAATGTTGAGAACCTTGAATGGGTCCAGAGGAGGGCGACCAGGATGGTTGAAGGTCTGGAAGAAATGTCTTATTAGGAGTGGCTTAGGGAGCTGGGGATGTATATCCAATACCAAGTAGACATGGAAAGGTTTATTCTGTCAATGTTTATACTGTATTTTGTAAACATCTGCTTTATCCTTCTTTGTTGACATGGATTTCCAATTTGTAATTTTGGGCAGACTCCTTTAGTGACAGTGTTGAGAAGGGTCTAAGAGGCAACTACAGTTCCTCTTCAGAGAACTAATATTTTCAGTAATGCTCAGGAAGAAACTGAACTTGGGGGCAGAGGGAGCTGCTTTAAAAAACTAAAACTCCTAGAATTCTCCTGCCAGCATGGCTGCTGGTCAAGATATTTGTAGTCTAAAACATGGATTTTTCTAGGCTCCCCAAAGAGGGCATTATCATTAAAGCAGTCTAGGTTAGTAGAAGGTAGAATAGCGGCCATATACACACTATTCAATGGGTAGGAATACATTTTATAGAAATGCAAAAATAATTAATTCAAATAAAGATATAGTCTATTTTAACAGATAAACAATGACAGCTCTGTTTAATTTGTGTTAACATACTTTTCTAGTTCTTGGCATCTTTTGGCTGCAACAGAATAATTCCCCTGACCATATGTTTTTTGATTGAATTGGCCTCTATACAGTTCCTTCAATGCCAAAACTCTTATTAGATAATTTCTGAGACTCTTTATGGCAAAAACAGTGGCTCCGTTTTAAATGATGCTAATATAATAGGAACGTTTTACCTCCAGGTTATTTAATCCATTTGCTAATTAGAAAAGTGCCTGATTTTCCAAAATAAGGGTAGGATTTTGCTCAGATGAAAAGGGAATGTTCAAAAACAGAACAGGTTCACCTGTGGACTGAAGTGAGTCTTTGATTGAACTTAGCCTCTCAGGATTCTACCTCATTCTGCTTCATGTTCAGACAGTATGTCCGATTATGCTTTCCACCACAGTGATAAGTTGTTCTTTTCTGAGTTTCTGATCCTGTTGCCCCTTGACATAATGGCCCACAGTCAACCCTGCCATCCCATTTTCCTGACATCCTGTAGGCTTGATGATAGGTGGAAACGTTGCTGCTCTCTTGAGTGCCCTGCGGTTGGATCTGCTTTGGAAATAGTCAGAAAATTGTCTTAGGAAATTGAAAGCTTCCTCCTGCTCCCCTGCAGAGGGGCAAACAGACAAGGGTGGTTGGGGTTTTTCTTTTTAAAATCCTTGGTAATCCAGCACTATGTTCTTTCATAATTAATTTTGTTTTTTTTTAAATTGAAAGCTTTGTCTCGCTTTCCAAGAGAGGAAGAGATAGGAGGGAACAAGGAGGGGGATTTATTTGTTGTTATTGTACATTATTTTCTTTTATTTTCTTTGCCTTTAAAAGTAGGAAAGGACTAAATAAGGGCCTTTTCACACAACCCCTAAGATCCGCTGGCCACTTAAATTCGGACCAGAGATCTTAGGGGTTTGTCGCTGTTCCTGCGTTCCCACCCCCTCCGCACTCCTGGCTGCTGGCTGCGTGAGGGGAGGGAGAAAAAACAGGAAGAAAAGAGACGTGGCTCACCTCCGTTCCGCCTCTTGCTCTTGCCGCAGCAACATTCCAGTCTCTTAAGTAGCTCTTAAAGGGGCGGGAGCCAAAAAACAACAAACAGAAGCGAGGAGAGCCCCGCACTCACTATCGTTACACCGCATCAAAGGATTTTCACCTCCAGAGAGCAGGTACTTGAAAGGTGCGCTGGGACGCGCTAAAGTGGGCGTGGTCACACTTAATTTCCTGTAAACTCCAGAGCTGGTGGGGAAACATTTTAAAGCTCCGGAGCTTAAAGCCATTTGCGGTGGAGTTTAGGGGTCGTGTACAAAGGGCCTAAGAGTCACTAGAGGTGCAATATGGCTTAAGTTTTGGCCTATGGATTCAAGGATGGCTCCAAATGGCTTGTTGCATTTTGGTGCAACCTTAAGCATCCCTGTTTCATCTGATCCAGTGGCCATCTAGTCGTGCCATTTATCTCTCCATCCCATGCTGCCCAAGAATGGAAGAATGCCCAAAGCTCGGAGGAGGAACACCATTCCATCAGGCTGCAGCAGAGGGAGAGATGGAGGCAAGGCCACTCCATTGGCTGTTCTGAAGCACCAGCTCCAGAGGCGTCCTTCTCTCTCTCTCTCTCTCTCTCTCTCTCTCTCTCTCTCTCTCTCTCTCTCTCTCTCTCTCTCTCTCTCTCTCTTTCATTCTGCCTAGTTACTGCCAGTCTTACTGTCCTTCCCTCCAAACATGCTGAAGGGTCTAGTTCAGGGGTGTCCAAACTTTTTGCAAGGAGGGCCAGATTTGGTGAGGTTAAAATGTGTGGGGGCCAACCATTCAGCCACATTTGGCCCCCAGGCCTGACTTTGGAAAAGTCTCTATAACATGCAAGGAGGCAGGGAGGACGCTGCAGCCACAGAGCCGGGGGCAGGTACGCTAGGCAGGTGACTTGGCGGATGGACAGAGGCAGGAAGGGCAGGCAAACTGTAAAACTGCAAGCTGATGTCTCCATCTGGTATGGGGAGGGGCCAGCTGGCAAGGATGAGTGACAGGCTGAGCCAGTGGGCAGAAGAGGCCGCGGGCCACTCAAAATTTTAAAACAGGCCACATTTGGCCCCTGGGCCTGACTTTGGACATGCCTGGCCTAGTTGTTCCAAACCAAATGCTGAAGGATCCAGATGTTTATCGATCGGATCTGCCAATGTCAAGAAAGCATCTTCCAACAACCCTGGATCTAACGACCAATTGCCAATAATGTCTCTGAGCAGGGAATCTTCCACTTCAGCACCCCGGCATTTCTCTTTATTAGTCATGCCTAGGTCATCAAAAATAGCTGGCGTGCTTGATGTAAAATCCTCCATTTGTCTTTCAACAGGTGAGGTGGACTATTCAGACTGGCCAGTAGAATCCAAGGGCCGTATCTGATTCCTAGGAGTTTTGTTTGCCTTTGCATAGAGCTTCTGGGCTCTGGTAACAACCATGGGTATAGTCTGCACGTAGAACTTGTTCAGAGTTCACTTCTATTCAAAGTAAGAATGCAGGCAGAGGAGCAGAGAGTTAGGGTTGTAGATCTTACACAGATAACCTAGTTATCATAAGAGGGACAGGTTCACTTCAGATAATGGCATTCATCTAGTCCCCTCCTCGTTTTCCTATGCTTTTGGAGAGTAAGTCTGATGGTAACAACTATTTTTCTTTTACATAAATCACCCTGGAAACCATTTTTGGCTGAAGCACAAGGTAAAAATAACCCAACCCAAACAGGTAAATAAGTAAATGGACACTACTTATAAATAGGTGTCTATCTAATTTCTGTGTTAACAGTTTGTATTTCTTCTATATGTTTCACACATTTCTACAAGTACTGAAGTAGGAAGCATATCTGAATCATGCCTTATGTTCTTCTCACATTTACCATGTTCAGTGAAGAAAATTGAATGTAGACCTCTCTCCTGTAGCATGGTCGACCTTGTGGAAAAATAGTAGAAGCCTCTGTCCCTGGAAATAAGCCCCACTAAATATAACGAGAGTTCTTCCCTCTGGTGAGCTCAAGATTCATGGCTCTTCTCTTCGTCAATTGAGCCTCGAAAAAACGTCCTGGTGAGGTAGATCACGGGGCTGAGAAAGAGTGACTCCCTTGGAAAGTATCTTATGGGTTTCATAGGTCATTGGACTTCCCAACCTGTTTTTTTCTCCATGATCTGATCCATGATCTGATCCAACTGCTATACAATTTTGGCTCTCTGGTTCAGCTGGCAGTGGACTGATGATTCAATGAAGGTGTGAGAGCTTTTTAAAAATACACACAGTAGTATCTGTTAGTAATCTAGTGAGATATAAAAATGATATTTTACCCCCAAAGTGCCATATGTGTTGAGGATGGAGGGTGGATCTTGTTGATGCATATGTACTGGTAGATCTTGTTGATGCATAAAGTTGTGCTCTGTGCTCCTTCCCATCCACTCCCTCAAAAAAGATTCTTCCATCACTTGTATTTCCATTTAAGTAAGCTTAGAATGGAAAGTTGTTTTTAGAGAAAGAATTCTGCAAAGACAAGCCTAACTGAGTAACCCAGTGTCTCTTACCTTGTTGGCAACATAGCCTTTTGCTGCTACTATTTGCTGAATTCAATGAGGAGAAGAGAAGGGTGGGGTGACAGCACTCGTGAAGATGTGATGCACTTCATCCAATAAGAATGCAATGGAGCTGCCAAATCTGCTCCCTTTTGGAGCATCTATTTTAAGCCTTCTACTGACAGGGATTAGAGGATCTGTGGCCTCAGTTGCAGAGACCGTGTGGAACCATCCCTCCCACACTTTTGAAGCCTCTCTGCTTGGCAGTTTTAAAGGCTGGGCAACAAAAAAGAAACCTTGAGAAAGAAGGCCACCGAAATGCAGGTAAAATGCCCTTGTGAAAGCCAAGAGAGGGAGTGAAGTGGTCATCATCATATTCCACAGAATAAGGCTCTTCTGCTATTAAGTGGTGCATATAACCGGGATGGTTAGAACCACATTCTCCAAAACTGTAGTAGCATGCAACATTAAACTGGATCAGGAAAGTCCTTCTCTGGGCTAGACTACTTGCAATGTTAAAAACAATGCCCAGATCTCAGCAGTGTATAAGGAGAGCATTTGTTCAGTCAAAACCAGCAGCTCAGCTACACCCCTTCCTGCCTTAGCTATGTCCCACCTGGATCCTTGTAAAACACTCTACATGGGACTTCCTTTGGCAAGTGTTCATAAACTTCAGTGGATCCAAAATGATGTAGCCAAGTTACAGAGATCCCATAACCTCTCTGTTACAGCAACCCCACTGGCTGCCAAAACCATTTCCAGGCACAATTCTGAGAGCTAGTTTTAACTTTAAAAGCCCTAGGTAGGTAGCTTGCGTCCAAGCTACGTCAAGGACCATCTCTCCCTTTTATCAGCCTAATCAGGTGTTAAGATAATGATAGGGGGCCTTCCTTTCTTTCATTCCTTCCACCCTCAAAGGTGGAAAAAACAGGAGAGGGTCTTCTCTGTTGCTGCTCCCAGACTCTGGAACTCCCTCTCATGAGAAGTTAGACTGGACCCAAACTTTCCTTTAGCGACTGATTTCTGACAGGGTATTTTTTTAATGGATTGTTCTACCTTGTTGTTTCTATATGTGTTTTTAGTACTGATTTTATTTACTGTTTTAATATTTGTTCCATTCTTTTTAATATAGTATTTGTGTACTTACTGTTTTCAGCTTTTCAGTACTTATTGTCTTTTAGTGATGTAAGCCGCCTTGGCTCCTTTTTTAGGAAGAAAGGTGGGGTAAAATAAATAAACATGTTGTACATGATTGAAGGTTGCATTCTTATTTATGCCTGGGTGTAGAAATGGTCCAGACTGGGCCATCATGTGCATACTGGGGTTTTAGTCTTCCCCTCTGAGGACTTATATTTCAAAAATTATCTTTTACAACCAGATGCTAAATGGGGGGAGGGGGAGAATCCATTGGATGGTGGTTATGTGTCCTTACTTGAGTGTAAAAGTGAAACAAATCTTAAACTGAAGGCTACCTATTTAAGATATTAGCGTTAGGTTTAGTTTAGCACTTAGTAACAGCTATGAGGGAGCCATTGTGACCTGCTGAATAGGACTGTTAGTTCAGGATGCAGGAGATTGGGATCCAAATTCCTATTTATCCTCAGAAACTCACCTGGAGGCTGCAATATGAAATCACTCCTTGATGTCTCACATACCTCAAGAATCTTATTAGGGTTGCCATACATCATAAATAATTTGACAGCATAATAATGCAGCTGTGAATGGAACTGCAGCCCTATTCCATTCTAATGTAAGAAGAGAGGGGAAGTCTGAAGCTAGAGAAGAATAATTTCTTTATCCTCTAAAAGATGCATTTGGGGCATTTTGTGGCCTTCTTTGGAGGCCCTGGCTCTGGCTGTTTGAGACCAGAACATTTGGGAAGTAAACATGTACTTGAAATTTTCGGGTCAAAACAACAGGAAGAAATCAATACATAGGTTTCAAAAGTTGAATGCAGGAGCTCCTTTCCTAACACAGCTTTTTTAAGTGGGCAGGTTATGACAACTTATTATGACTTAATAAGTAGGTCAACACGCTGCTATTTGTTTAATTAATAAATTAATCCATTAAATGTCAATAGTTTTGTGTGTCTGTATGCTCATGCTTCTATTGTGCTTCTATAACAAGGAATCCAAAAACAAGGACAAGACTGCGTGGTCTCCAAGATTACACAAATGTAAGGGTGCGTGATACTTTTTATTGGACCGCTTTTAAATCATATAAATTGCAAGCTTTTTGTGGGGGGAAACACCATTTCCTCAAGCTCAGCTCACACACTTCATGGATAGCCTGGTGGGCAAATTGTCAATAAGAGCTCAAATGTTGATATTACATGTCTCAGAGATGAATTCTTTCCTTTAGAGGCTGCTTTCTCATGCATCTTTGCAGCATGGTTTGAAGAACAAAAGGCTGCCATTTACTCAGTGATTGCTTCGCACATACACACTCTCATTGCCTGCTTTGAAAGTTCCTTTTCGTATGTGGGGTGGAGAAAAGACATAGCAATCTCTTGCATGTGTTTGGGGTTATAATTTGTTTCATCTCTAGGTAGGAGCAGCCAATTTCCCAAGATTTAAAGGCAATTAATGTTTTTAACAAGGTGAGTGTAAGGAGAAGTTTCTTGTTCGTCGTCACCTGTGTTTGACATACTGGAATGAAAAGCATGTTCCTCCACTAGTAGGTGAATAATAATAATAATAATAATAATAATTTTATTGTCATTGTGTGTATATACACAGTATACACATACAACGAAATTCAGACACCCAGAGACCAGATTCCACACCCACACCCACACCCACAAATCCCCAGACACTTTCACACACAATAAAAAACCCTTCAACACAAGCTACCCACTTTGTATCTTTTCTTTTTATACCGTCTAATAGCACAGGAAAAGTACTAAGTTACTGCCATCTGCCCTCAGGTCACATCGTCACCAGATAGTGTACCTGGTAGATCACTGAAAATGGTGCCTAGCTGTCAAGGTACCTCGTTCCAAGGGAGGACACTTCTTGGAAGAGGCACCTTGGCTGTCCTGCCCTTCACAACCCTTTTGCCAGCAAACATTGCACTGCACATCTGTCATTTTCAATGCTGAGAAAATAGGGGGGAATGCCATGCACAGGGAGAACACTGGGAGTGTGATTATGCTTGGAAATAAGGAATGTGCTCCACCATGAGTGGTCTTTCCAAGCAGAATGAGGATATTTTTCCCAGCACTGGGCAATTGGTAGTGCCTATAACCAGTAGACAATGGCTCAGTAAGGCCCGGTGTCATTATTTATGGGCCAGTCATCACATATTGCAGACGCTCAGACTAGTATCTTTCTGCTTCCATTTCTTTGGGGGTTTTAACCTCAAGAAGAACCTCTGTGTTTCACATGCGGATAGTCCCAAATAATAGTTCGAATTTATTTCTTTTTCTTTCTCAAAAACAAAGCTCGACCACTGTGCTTTATTTATCCCAGAAACCTGAAGGTGCCATTTTGATGTGAATGTTTGTCTTCTCCCTACTTCCCACCTTAAGGCCAACCCTTGTGATTTCAACATCCAGCCAATTTTCCCTTCTTCAGTTTTCTTCCTGGCCCTCCCATGATTGCCTTCGTTAGTATCTTGTCTCTGTGACCTGTTGGGTGGCCAAAGAAAGGTATTGCCCTACTATGGTTTCTGGAATTTCTGTTCTTACCTCCTGTGAAGTTCTTCTCCATGTAATCAATGATCTGATTGTAGTCACTGATGATGTTGTCTCCATGAATGATCACAGGTACCTCTTCCCCAAGATTGAGTCGCATAAACCAAGGTTCTTTGTGCTCAATGAGTGGCATGCTAACATCCCGTTCTTCACAGGGTAAACCCTTCTCTGCAATGACCAGACGGACCTGGGAGAAGACATAAGAAATGACTTGTCGCTGTTTGCCAGGATCTGGAAACGTACATTATAAAGAGGTGGTTTCATCCCTCTAGTTGCTTTGCTAATTAATACAACTGATACTACAGTTTCTTTCCAAATGTTCACATAGGGGCAACATGGATGGTCCACTAAAGTAAAATATACAACTCCTGTGGCCATTGTTCCATCACATCCTTGAAGTCCTTCAGTCCATTCGACTTTTGTAAAGATTCTGTTAGGGCTTTCTGTTGCATTCTCAATTGGATCCAGACTAAATGCATTGAAATGAATGGGACTGTAGATGTTCATGATGTACTATATTAAGTCCCATTAATTTCAGTGGGTCTACTGTACATATCACTCCTTCTAGACCCAATCTAAGACCACTTAATACAGACTAGTTATGCTTTAAATATCAGTGGAACTTGAGGAAATGGTATTTGTTTTCCACAAAAAGTTATGCTTTAAATATCAGTGGAACTTAAATAGTTCCCTTGCTTTGCATCTCTAAAATGCTCAGATGGAACACGGGGCCTCTAATTATGTTTACTGTGATGACTGACAATCACTTGCAAGACCACCTTTCATTTTTATGCAGAGACATATTTCTACATTTTAAAAATTTCTTATGCTAGGCTTCCCCCACATGATTTTATTTGTTTGTTTATTTAAAACATTTTACCCTGCCTTTCTTCTTGAAAAGGGTCAAAGGCAGCTTAAAACACCGAAAAGCAATATCTAAACCTGAAAACAATAAGCCCTTAACTGTTTGTGCTAGGTGGCTATGATGGCCATTGTAGTGCAAACATCTGTTTTGTCCGTTATGTTTGTGTTGCCCTATCCTAACACCTTGATTATGTAAGCCAATTCTATACAGTATTTTGCTAAAATGAATAGAATCATAGAATCATAGAATCATAGAGTTGGAAGAGACCTCAAGGGCCATCTAGTCCAACCCCCTGCCATGCAGGAACCCCCATCACAGGAGTCCGGACAGATGGCCATCCAGCCTCTGCTTAAAAACCTCCAAAGAAGGACACTCCACCACCCTCCGTGGCAGCATATTCCACTGCCGAACAGCTCTAACTGTCATGAAGTTCCTTCCTAATGCTTAAATTAAATCTCTTTTCCTGTAGTTTGAGACCATTGCCCCGCATTCTATTCTCTGAAGCCATGGAAAACAAACTAGCCCCCTCTTCGATGTGACATCTTTTCAAATATTTAAGCATAGCTATCATATCCCCTCTCAGCCTTCTTTTTGTAAGGCTAAACATTCTTGTCTCCCTTAGCCGCACCTCATAAGACATTTCTTCCAGACCTTCAACCATCCTGGTCGCCCTCCTCTGGACCCACTCGAGGTTGTCAACATCCTTTTTAAATTGAGGCACACAGAACTGGATGCAGGACTCCAGATGGGGTCTGACCAGAGCAGAATAGCGTGGTACTATCACTTCCCTTGATTTGGACACTATGGTTCTGTTGATGCAACCAAGAATCATGTTGGCTTTCTTGGCCACTGCATCACACTGCTGACTCATGTTCAATTTATGCTCCACCAAGACTCCCAGATCCCTTTCACAGGTACTAATTTCCTGCTAGGTGTCTCCCATCCTTTATCTGTGCAATTCATTCTTTTTACCTAGATGCACCAACCTACATTTCCCTCTGTTGAACCACGTTCTGTTAGCTTTGGCCCAGGACTCTAATATGTCCTTTTGGATTTTCATCCTATCCTCTAGAGAATTAGCAACCCCTCCCAATTTGGTATCATCTGCAAATTTGATCAACTACTCTCCATTCCTTCCTCCAAGTAATTAATAATGATATTGAATAGCATTGGACCCAGAACAGAACCCTGGGGCACCCCACTGGTCACATCTTTCCAAGCTGAAGAGAAGCCATTTATGATTACCCTCTCGGTGCGATTAGAATATATGCACAAAAGTGGAAAATACCACCACCAGTTTAAAAAACAACTAGATATTTCAAATTTTAAAAGGAAGGTAAGAGCTAGCAACAAATAATAATCAGTACAGAATTATAAGGAAAAAATGTTGGGAGTTTATATTCTTACAAGTAGAATAGTTAATCTGTAAGTTAATATCAATGACTATGTTCTTTTCTGGTTATTTCAAGTCCCATCATTCCTCACCACTGCCTATTCTGGCTGGGAGTGATGGGAAGTGAAGTCAAAATTTGTAGGGCTACAAATTCCCACCTCCGGTTTAATGTACAGTAGGACACAGCTTATATTAATGCTAGTAACATATCATGTTTAAACAAATGGTTTTATATTTTTATTAATTCTGACTACAGCACTGGTGTAACAATTTAAGGAAATTGGAGGATAATTTTAAAAGGTGTTGATTGTACTTCTGCCATTTCTGCTCAAATAGGTGTGTGCTTGCACTAACACTTCAAAGAATACTTGAGAGAAAAGTGACACTTAGACCAGTGCCCACTGTTGGCAGTTAATCAAAAGGCTTAAAAATATCTCAAAAGGCCATTAGTGCTTTCCTGTCTGATTATCCACCCCTT
This sequence comes from Phrynocephalus guinanensis, assembly GCA_037367245.1. Lineage (NCBI taxonomy): Eukaryota > Metazoa > Chordata > Lepidosauria > Squamata > Agamidae > Phrynocephalus > Phrynocephalus guinanensis. The sequence goes on from CM074737.1 coordinate 102,518,660, forward strand.
CTAGCAGTGGACATAAATAGCCAAATAATTAATACAATTTGTTCAGGCTATAAAAGGTCATAAAATATCACAATGGTCAGGGCTTCTTCCAACCATCATTTACTTACTACAGACTTTTCAGAAGTTCCAGGTTCAGAAATGTTTGCCCTTTAGAAAGCAAAACCTATGATCTCTGGTTCAACTTTGCTTCCATCCAGCTCCTGATGTGTTCCCCTCAATGGTGTACTTCTTGAAATCTACTTGGTATTCAACCTCGTCCAGCCTAACTAGTCTGCCTATTTCAGTTGTAAAGCACAGAATTGGGTAATGCAATGGAAGCTGGAAACCACAACGTTAACTAAGCACCACTGACCTTCTAGGTAGGATGATGCTAAAATGGGCCTGTCCAATTATTGGTGTACAAGCATATAGAAAAAAGTATCTACAGTAGCCCTCATGAATCGGTGGGGATTTGGTAACTCAACTACTCAAAAAGTTCCATTGGTTCAAACAGGCCAACTCCACGTGTGACATACACTTTCGAACAGGATTGCAGCAGTGTGCTAGAAAAACAATACTTCATTTTCCCATTGTAGATTCACTGTTTACTCTCTTCTTTTGCTTCCTATCCATATGTGTTACAGTACTTGTGATCCATCGCTGACTACTTTTATCTTTCCATCTCTCTCTATACATAACAATTGTAGCATGAAAACCTTTGAGAATGGATTATTTTGTCTCTTTTGTGCTCAGTATGTCCATGGAGTTTTCTTGGCAGGAATACTGGCGTGGTTTGCCAGTTCCTACTCCAGGTGGCTAAAACTCCAGGGACATGGGGTCACAAAGAGTTGGTAATGACTGTAACGACACAACACACACATTATGTTTGTAGATATTTTTTGCAGTTCAGTCACAAGGGTGTTAGTATGCTAATACAACTAACTAAAATATAATTTTTTAAAATTTGAATGAATGTGTGCTCTAAACATTGTTTGTGTTTGAGACACTATGTGCATGTTGTGAAGAAGCAGGGATAGATAATGGTGCAGGAAACATAGCCCTTTAAAATGCAGGTAATAAAATTATTCCCAGGGTAAATTCCTATAGTAAAAGACCCTGAAGGACTGTGCCACCTGATATTACTAAATGCATAGCTGGCTGTCCCTGAGAGAACTGTGTTTTGCAGAGAAGACGTGAAAGCAGCTATGATTAGAGGAGCAAGTACCCTGTTGAGATCCAGGCATGTTCTGCTTTTTTTTTTCTTTATCGTTTTAATCCCAGTCGTGTCCTGGTTTGATATCTCTCTAGCTGGTGACAGCAATGATTGTGGATAAAATTCTTAAGCTTTGGTGTTGATTAGACTGATGGTTTCTGTGCCAGATTATCCAGCTCTTGGATTGTGAAAAGGGTATTTGATTTTGTTGAGCCACACCGTTAGTTCTCCCTAGCAGGTGCTGAGATCTGCTGAGACGGGGAAAATATCGTGTGCATTCCTTTACCGCCCACGCTGCTTGGTAGCTTTGTGGGGGTGGGGAGAGAAGCTATTCAGTTCCCTTGGCAAGGTTTTGCCCTCTCTCTTTCTCCAATCTACAGCAGATGCTTCAGAGACTCTGACTAACAACAGCAAATACATTTAAGGTATTTGTGCATTTTGTACCTATTTGGCTCCTTGTACATATCCAGTGGCATCCCTTACACAGTACCAGAGAGGCTGCTAAGTGATCTGATGTTTAAAAAGGATAATTATGTAAATGTCATTTTTGCATTGGAATGAGCAGGGTGCATTTATGCTAGTTACGTGCACATTCACATTTGGACCTTGCAATGACCCCCTATACACTTGCTGAATTGCTGCCCTGGAAAGCAACACCTAGAGTGCCATTTTCTAGTGTATTTTCATAAGCAGCTGGAGGAGACGCATGCAGTTCTGGACTGGCTGCAGTGTTTGAAAGAGCTTTAAGTACTCAGGATGCCAAGCTGAGGGTGAAATATTGAGTAAATGGGAGGGCACTAAGGAGAGCTAAAGGGATGCCCACCTGCATGAAAAGGGGATCTGCATATATTGCTGTATGCACTGTTTTTTAAAAAGTACTGTCTACAGTGACAAACAAAACAAAACAAATACAGTATGTGTAAACTTTATTTTTTTCGTGCCAACTATACTCACCCTTCAATTAGCTTTAAAGTAGCATATTTCTTTTTCAATTTCCAGTTTCATGTCATTTGTATTTGGTGCCATTTTGTACTCATGTGCATGGGTTCCTCTATGCCCCCCCCCCAAAATCACATGTGTGTCCCTAACCCTCCTGAGTGGCCTTACTATTTGCCAAAGTGTGCTTCATCCAAGGCAGTATATATCTAAGAGAACCGTATCTGAGGTTGTTGATATTTCTTTTTTGCTCATACTGTATTATCCAGTTCTGACGGTTGCTTCCAGATAAGGTGTTCAGGCACTCCCATTCCTTTAAGGACTTGCCATAGTTGTGGTCTACACAGTCGAAGGCTTTGGCATAGTCAATGAAGCAGAATACTCACCCTTCAATTTGCTTTAAAGTAGCATGTTTCTTTTTCAATTTCCAGTTTCATGTCATTTGTATTTGGTGCCATTTTGTACTCATGTGCATGGGTTCCTCTATGCCCCCCCCAAATCACATGTGTGTCCCTAACCCTCCTGAGTGGCCTTACAAAGGTGCTTCATCCAAGGCAGTATATATCTGAGAACCCTTTTTGCTCATACTGTATTCCTTTCCTGTATGGCTCTTACTGAACTTCAAGCAGTTGCTTGCAAACAGTTCTTTCCCGATAATATATGTACCTACACAGTTGCACAACCAAGACATGCTCAAACACCTCATCAATTAGCCAGAATTAGCCATACCAAGTTCCTCAAACCTTATACAGACCCCAGGAGAAAAACACACAGAGAAAGCTAAGACCTCAGTCTTTATTTCAATCTTTGATTACTAGATTGGAATTTACAGATACTTAATATCCAAATTCAGCCATCTCCCTCTCTTATCCATCTGTTAAGGCTCTAGTTGTGCATTCTTAGTAACAGAACATTTTAACATTATTATAACTAAACAAACCACAACACAATTCGTAAACTATCAATTCCAAGGCTACTAAAAACACTGAAACAGTCCTTTTCCTTTCTCACTTTACCGTCTATTACACATTACATGCATGATGGGGGCAAGAGGTAATTTTACTGGGGCACACAATGGTGTTTCTTGCTTTGCCTTTACCCCTGGCTCCCTCTACAGACAACCATGTGTTAATACAGCCATCTGTAGCAGAAAGCCTTTGTGCGAAAAGATCTCATGTAGGTATCCTCTGATCATGGAACCTGCAACGTGACACCCTTAAATGCCATCTTTCCCAATTGAGAAACCTCTTAAGGGCCTTGGACTACACTCCCATCCACATCCACATCTGGAAGACGCTTGCTTCAGGAAAGCATCTTTACCCAGATTTCCCCTCATGGTAATTGATGCTGGAAATTATATATACAGTGGACCCTTGTATAACAGTTTGTATAATATAAAATCTGTACAACATAAAAAATTCCAGAGATAGGAGAAATTTGCTTAACAGAATCGTCCATGGGGCGAATCTGTACAACATAAAAATGGTCGTGATTAGGGATTACTCTGTTTTCAGTGCATTCCTATGGGAAATTTGTAAAAAGGAGAATTTGCTCAACATAATTTCATTTGGAACTAATTGATTTCTTTATATGAGGTACTTGTGTGTGTGTGTGTGTGTGTGTGTGTGTGTGTGTGTTTTCAGTCTAAATACGCCCACAGATGCAGAACAGGGCCTAGTAGCCAGAGGCAGTCTTTTACTTGCAGTGTCCTAGGAAAAAGATTACACTGCTGTGTGTGTGTGTGTGTGTGTGTGTGTGTGTGCGCGCGCGTGTGCTGCTTTAAAATCCCCAGAGTGAAGATCCTCTCAACACACCTGATTGCCAACCAATCTGTGAGGGTGAGCTGGCTGTTTGAAATGCACAGACTCATTGTGTGCCACCCCCTCACATCCAGGCGCTGCAGCAAAAGCTGCATTCCAGGGCTGCTTATTTCATGGCGATCTCAAGCCAATTGTGAGATGTTGAACTAAAGGCAAACGAGCCAAAAGAAATGAGTCTGCAAACAGAGTTTTGGCTGAGGTGTATTTAAAAATAAACCCCCAATGCCTCAGGTTTTGGACTTGTGTTGAACACAGTAAGTTTGGCAAGAAATGCTGGCAACTTAGTTTTTCCTGTTTATTCTTAACTAGCATTTTTTTTTATCAAAACACAGCCTGTGGATATTATGAGATTTGTTCTTGTGCCCAATTTCAGGTCATTCTGTATGCCAAGCAAGGCACAAGAAGTCTCACCATTTCCCTAAAGTAATAAAGATGGCAGAATCCAGCTTCCAGGATGTGTTCGGGGTACATATAGAGAGGAAGAACCACCATGTTGTGGAAGAATATTCACTATAATTAGATGATGTTTTTGCAGATCACCAAGGAGAAAGAGTTTAGAGTACCCATTTTTCTGAACTGGGAAAACAAGCACATTTTTGAGGGGAAATGTAACAACAACTAAATTCCATGGCCTTGGAAACATAACTGTAGCTAGTTATGTTTCTATAGTATCCTTCCAGGTTCTGTTCCCCATAACTGCTGTTGTCAACTTCCTGAGACTTCGGGCCTTTTTACACGACCCCTAAGATCCGCTGGCCACTTAAATTCGGACCAGAGATCTTAGGGGTTCCTCGCTCTTCCTCTGTCCCCACCCCCCTCCGCACTTCCTGGTTGCTGGCTGCCTGAGGGAGGGAGAAAAAAGAAAGAAAAGAATGCCTTGTTACCTCCGTTTTGTTCCGGGCAGCATTCAGATCTCTTAAAGGGGCGGGGCGCAAAAAAAGAACAAACGGAAGCCAGGAGAGCCCCGCACTCACTATCCTTACACCAGATCAAATATTTGTCACCTCCAAAAAGCAAGTACAAGAAAACTGCTGTTTGGTCTTGCTAAAGTGGGCGGGGTCGCACTTAATTGTCTGCAAAGTCCGGAGCTGGTGGGTAAACATTTTTAAGGTCCGGACCTTGCAGCCATTTGCAGCGAAGCTTAGGGGTCGTGTATAAATGCCCTTCTCCTACCTCCATTCCACGACAGAGGCCATTACGAAACAGAGCTCTAGAAAGAAGCTATTAAAATATTTTCCCTCTTCAGTAAATAATTTCCCAGCCCCATAGGTCTTTGAATTTTTATATATGGAATTTTGTTTAGCCATCACTCTGTGAGGTTGCACCCCTTAAATTTATTTGTTTGTATCATTTTTACCATTATCTTTAGGTGGGGGAGGGGGTCAGAAGGGACTATTAATCTGTTATGAACCACCAAGAAGAGTGGATCCGGACTAGATAGATGGTATAGAAATGCAGTAATTAACTAAGGAAAGAAATACTGGTAAGAAGGAATAATGAATCTGATCCCTCTGTGGTATTTCTACCACATGTTGAGATAACCTGTTATCAATATATAGCATCCTTGAAAAGCTTCCAGGTTTCCAGCACCTTTGCAGAGCCTCTCTTAAACAAACAAACAAACAAACAAACAAAAACCAACAAAAAACCCCACCAAAGATAGGATCTATAAACTAATGTCGAATTTCCACAACTTTCCCAATACAGAACTAATTTGGGACATTATTTATTTATTTATTTATTTATTTATTTATTTATTTATTTATTTATTTATTTATTTATTATACCACACAGATTTCCCAAAGGGAACTCTGGGCAGTTCACATAAAAGACATAAGAAATCCTAATAATAATAATAATAATAATAATAATAATAATAATAATAATAATAATAATAATAATAATAATAAGAAGAAGAAGAAGAAGAAGAAGAAGAAGAAGAAGAAGAAGAAGAAGAAGAAGAAGAAGAGGAGGAGGAGGAGGAGGAGGAGGAGGAGGAGGAGGAGGAGGAGGAGGAGGAGGAAAAAATACACAACATTAAATTCACTGCATGGATTCACTGCACGGATCTTTGTTCACTTCATTGCATCAGCATTGCTAGTAAATTTGAGGGCCATCAACCTATGGGGGTGTCACTAAGTATAGGTTGGGTGGGGGTCAAATCTGGAACTAGCCCCCAAGATGAGTTTACCTAAATATAGGCAAGTAGGAGCAGGAACGGTAATCATCGTCATCTAAGAACTGCAGTGCTAGAAGGGACCCTATGGATCATTGAGTCCAGCCACTGCAAAGGAGGCCCAGTAGGGAATCAAATTCCCAACCTCTGTAGCCAGATAGCTAAACCAAACAACTAAGCAGCAGTTCATAATATTATAGTAGCGTAAAAGGGTAAGATATTCAATAATGGTCAGAGACTCAGGATGTCGTGGTGAGAAACAAGACTAGAGGAACACCATATACAGTAATCCTTGACCCGGCCCAACCCGCAATAATGGAAAATCCATGATATGCGGATGCTGGGTTGTCACATGCTTCCCACTGTGGCAAATTGTAACCAATCCTGAGTTTCTTCTTTGTCTGTTTCTATATGCGGAAGAGTATTTAAGAGTGGACATTCCATTCAGGAAGTTATCCCTGTCTTCAGGCACCCCTTATGCACAAGGTATTCTGAAAGGATCCTCTGAAAATAAATCTGCATTCCCAGGAGTCCGGTTTGTCTGTCGTCCATTTTATAGTGATTCTCACTGAGGATCAGCCACGTTCAAATGTGTGGTGACAGATGGGTCAGGACTGGGGGGCCTCTCTGGGGCCTCCTACACTTACCAGAGGCCTGGTGCTGTTCCAAACTGGTCTCCAACGGGCATTCCAGGCCTGTTGGGGCCGCAGAAGTGCTTTCTGGCTATCCGGAAGTCACTTCCGGTTCACCGGAAACCACTTCTGGGGCCTCCAACAGGCCCAGGAAGCTTGTTGGAGGCCCGTTCGGAGCAGCATCAGACCTGGGGTAAGGGCAAGAGACCTCAAACAGGCCCAGGCAGCTTACCCCGGGGGCCTTGCCTTTCATATACTGCAGTCTCGTGATATACTGGGACCACAGTATATGAAGGACAAAATGGCAGGGGACCACTGTATGAGCTTTTTTCTAAGAAAGTGAGGCTATAATTTAAACAAATAAATATGACAGAATTGGAGAGGACCATTTGGGATAGTACCGTATATACTCGAGTATAAGTCGACCCGAGTATAAGTCGAGGCCCCTAATTTAACCCCCCAAAACTGGGGAAATGTATTGACTTGAGTATAAGTCTAGGGTGGGAAATGCAGCAGGGCCTGGCAGCAACTCCTTTGTGAGCTGGGGGAGTGGTGTGTGATGTTTAAAATGATTTTTAGCCACTGATGCAAGTGCTTGGGTCAGTGGCTAAAAGTTATTTTAAACATTGCGCACCGCTCCCCTGTGATGCAGAGGGGGGTCATGAGAAGTGGCACACAATGTTTAAAATGACTTTTAGCCACCGACCCAAGCACTTGCCTCAGTGGCTAAAAGTATTGACCCACATATAAGTCGAGGGCCCCTTTTTTTCAGCCCAAAATTAGGGCTGAAAAACTAGGCTTATATTTGAGTATATACAGTATTTAGGATAGCATCATGATAATGTGTGCAACCTCTTCTGATTAGTAATCCCCTGAGGTGGGTGGATTCTTTCTGACAGAGAGAAAATTTAATTGTGACTTCAGGATCTGTAAGTTGAGGCAAGTACAGATTTTCAGCAGAACTATGACTTCCATATACTTTCCACTTCTTACTTCCTGAAACTTGCGAAAATAAAACTGCCACTAGGGACGCATGTGACATTCCAAGGGGGGCTCCGAGTTACTTTCCTGTGGGGTATATGCATTTCCCATTGGGTGGCAGCCAGGACCCAGCGTCCCGGCTGACAAACTGCTCTGGATTACAGGAGCTCCCCCCTGCCTATCAGGGGGGGCCTCGCCGGAAGCCGCCCACCCGACCCGTGATACAGGGCCAAAAATCTGCTTTCTTATGTGGAAGTGGTGGTGGTGGGGGCGCCAGGCCGGCGAATGGCGAATGCTTCAGCGGTCCAGGCGATCAGAGGGGCAGGCGTTGCCGCAGGAGGGTTTTCCAACCCAGGATCGCTCCCCGCTGCCCCCGGAGGCCGCCGGCTTCGAAGAGGACCTCCCGGAGGGGCCTGGGGGCGGCGGGGAATGATCCGATTGCTCCCCATGTGGCTCCGAAGCCTCCCGGAAGGGGTGGGGGTGACGGGGAGTGATCTGATCGCTCCCCGCCGCCCCCCCCCCCCTCCACTGTGATCCCGCAATATAGGGGGGGACCGCCTGGTACCTGAACCGTGAAAACGGGGGGGGTGACTGTAATGTCATTATTTTATTAATGCAGCCAAAAGGGCAGCAAAAGGGGGGGACTTGAAATCATGGTATGTTCATGAAATGTCTCTGCACAAGTAGAGTTAGAGCATGTGCGAATTGCAGACGGTTCCACTCATAACATGGAGGAAACAAACTGGAGTCACTCATTCATAGCTTCCTAGTGCAGCCTGCAAAGTACGATACATTACTGATTTTAAAAACTGAAACAGAATACTCAAGTCAAGGGAATTAGAAAAACGAGGAAGATATCTATTTTCTTGATCTTATCCTATAGTGATAATTTCTACTACTCTTCAAATGGGGAGTGTGAATAGTTAATGCAGCCCCCCATCTCTCACTCTCTAGTTCCAATCAAGCCTGTACTTGGGTGGCAACTTTTCATTTGTTCAGTTTTCTTATTCAGCATCAACAGCTTTTATTTTATCTTATTGCTGGTTTCTAACACTCAGCGACCAGACATTCCCTGTCACTTCAAGTATAAACACAAACTTGAACCTAATACTCCATGCCATCCATTTTGCTACCATCATATTCAATTGCAATGGGTCTTATTACAGGTGGAGACGAATCAGAATACGGGGTTTTTTTAAAAAATTCTCTTCATGGTGCCTAGAAAACAACTTGCACCTAAATATTAGCAAGACAAAGGAGATAGTATTGGACTTCCGGAGAAAGAAAGAGGAATCTGCCCCAATGTACATCAAGGGGGGGGGGGTTTGTGTGGACTTAAGCTTCCTCCTATAAAATCCTCCGGGAGATTTTACCTCAGTGAAGACCTCTGTACCTGGAAAATCAACTTTGAAACAGAAACAACCAAGTGGCCCAGCAGGCCCAGCAGAAACTCCATTTCCATAGGGTCTTGAGAAAGAACAAAGCGGAACAACAACTGATGTCCTCCTTTTACCAGTCCATGAGAGAAAGGCCCTTTGTACACGACCCCTAAACTCCGCCGCAAATGATCTCCCATCTCGGGGGGGAGCGGGGAAAAATCGCTCCCCCCCACCACTGCTCCAGAGTTTACAGGAAATTGGAAGTGTGACCACGCCCACTTTAGCGCATCCCAGCGCACCTTTCAAGTACCTGCTCTCTGGAGGTGAAAATTCTTTGATGCATTATTTTATTAATGCAGCCGAAACGGCAGTGAGTGCGGGGCTCTCCTCGAAATCATTGTTGTTTTTGAAATGGCTCCCGCCCCTTTAAGTAGCTACTTAAGAGACTGGAATGTTGCCGTTCCAAAAACATGGAGGAAGCAAATGGAGGTGAGCCATGTCTCTTTTCTTCCTGTTTTTTCTCCCTCCCCTCACGCAGCAAGCAAACAGGAGTGCGGAGGGGGTTGGGAACGCAGGAAACAGCGACAAACCCCTAAGATCTCTGGTCCGAATTTTTAAGTGGCCAGCGGATCTTAGGGGTCATGTGAAAAGGCCCAAAGTGCAGCCCTCATATTGTATTATAGCCTGTACTCTGAGTACATCTGATTTGTTCTGATCTCTTATTCAGCTCAAGTAGGGTTGGGCCTGGCTAATACTTGGATGGGCAACCACCAGTCAATATAAGGTACTAGAAATGGGCACGACTCAAAAAAATGCCATCCATTTTTTCGTTTGTCGTTTGTCGTTTAGTACAGTCCGTTTCAGTTCGTTTTTCGTTTTTCGTGAATTTTTTTGCAAAAAAAAAATCGTTTTTGTTTTGTTACGTAAGACAAAACGAGATAGTAAAAACGAAAGAGAGGAAAAATTGGTGGGGGTTTCGCTAGCATTCATTACAGTTCAATGAGTTTACCTCCGCAACAAAAACAACAAACACACGCAGGCCAAAAAGATACTCTGTTGTTTCGGTTCGTTTCCTTTCATTTTGGAGACAAAACTGATGTCCTCCTTTTCGTTTCGTTACGTAATCCTCTCAAACGTATTATAAAAAACGAAAACAAAAACGAAAAATTGCTTGTTTCGTGCCCATCTCTATAAGGTACTGTAGGCACCTGGAGTAGGAACTGGCAAGGCACTCCAGTATTCCTGCCAAGAAAACTCCATGGACATGGGTTCACAAAAAGTCGGTCATGACTGTAACGACACCACTACCACCACCACCACCACCACAACAACAACAACAACAACAACAACAACAACATGCTGGCTTGACAGCTGCAGACAGAAAGGCTCTACAGAGGGTGCTAAGCAAAGCACATCATGCCTACCCCCTGAGTGCACTGGACAACATCGCTAGGGATCGTTGCCTCAGGACAGTGAGGAAAATTCTCAGGGATGATTCACACCCTGGTCAGCACTTCTTTATTCTCTTACCATTGGGCAGGAGATATAGGAGTATAGCCAGCCACACCAACAGGCTAAAGAATAGTTTTTACTTGTGGGCTGTCAGACTGTTGAATGGAAAATAATTTAAAGACAATTGTAGCAAGACAGACTTTTGGGGCAGTGTGTTGTGCGACAAGTACACAGGGTATAATAAGACTTAGTGGTTGTTATTAGGATGGTGTTGGGGTTGGGGAGGGAGGTTCAGCCAATTTCATTGAATGTATGTTGTATTTTAACAATAAAGGTATTGGTTATTTATTATATATTTAATTTGTAGGCATTTAGATATCATCAAATACAAGAATCGGCCATAAACTGCCATACACACAACTACAGTAATCCCCCCGCCTATCGTGGGGGTTAGGGACCCAACCTGACGGTCGATAATGGAAAATCCACGTTATGCGGATGCTGGGACAGGTTGGGACTTGGTGGGGGGCTGTCTGGGACTTCCTATGCTTACCTTAGGCTTGATGCTGCCCCGAACACGCCTCCGATGGACTTCTCCGGCCTGTCAGAGGCCCGGGAACCCCATCGGAGGCCCATTTGGGGCAATGCCAGGCCTCAGGTAAGTGTGGGAGGCCTCAAACAGGCCCGGGTAGCTTACCAGAGGGGGCCTTGCCTTTCATATACTGTGGTTCCACAATATACCAGGACTGCAGTATATGAATCGTGAAATGGCGGGGCACCACTGTACCCACAGCTGCAATGTAACTGTAGTTTGGTAGCTGGAGACACTGTATCGTGATATCCCTGCCCCTACCTGACAAGCAGATTGTGTCATGTAAAAATGACACATGTAACAATGTGGCTAGATATAGCCATGAGGGAGCAACCTGCCATCCTTTACATGTTGTTGGCCTACAGCTCCTATCAGCTGTAAGCAGCAGACCTGATGGCAATGAATGCTGGGTGCTGCAGTTCAACAACATCTGAAGAGCCACCCTTTGCTCACTCTCTTGTATAGGCAGCACTTAAATTCACCATCTTTTATGCTGTGGCAAAAAAAAAAAACACAACCCTCCTAAGTTGTGGTGTCTTTTGAACTGATCAAAGTGAATCCACTGAAATTCTAATTCAGTGTCTCCGGGACAATAATGACTGGGCAAATAAACTGATAATCAAAAGAAGACAGAGACACTCATTGATTAGGGAACATTTCTGCTGATTCGAGATACAGAAAACGATCAATGGTCTTCTCCAGATTCATTTTTAGGAGAGACACATCCTACATGAGCTAATTTCGACTTTTAGTGAAGTGGTCCTGAACTAGTTTATTTTAAGGTCAAGCCAATGATGAGGTTCAGGTGTTGTCCTGCTTAGCTTCCTGTAACTGAGAACATGATGAATCCTGAAGGCTCTTCAAATCACAACCCACTAAAAGTGGAGCAGCTCATTTGTTTACTAGAGAACCACTAAAACAAATTAATCATCTAAAAATGATCCATTGCTATATATGTGGAACGGCCAGTTAAGGCTATATTTAAATCTAAGCCAAAGATTCTAGTTAAACAGAGATTTTCTCTCTTCAACTTTCATTTCCTTCTATCACTGAGAGGGGATGATTGACTTACACAGGCATGATATTGAAAAGAAATAAAATATTTTTCTAGCAGGGCTACTTGGCTTGCCCATATGGGCTGTGAATATCGCAGTCACAAATAGAAGCCAATGACGTCCATGAAAAAGTTTCTTTCCATTTCTTCCCATCTCTATCTGCACTCTCCCCCAGCAACCATACTCATGCACCTGCTGAGCTACTTTCCTAATCAGTAGTCAGGGAGACAGGTGTATTAGCAACACTCAACAAAACACAGTCTTTAAGCTTAGCAGATCTATTGGGGAATGGGTATTATTGGCTCACAGTTCACTTCCTCACATGCACACAGTACAATAAAATGGTTATGTGGATGTGTTTTGTACATGATGCAATTGTATTCCATGCCTCAGAGGAAGTGGATTGGTTGAGGGTGCCAAAATGATTAAACAGGGGCCATCATACTTTGGGTACAACATGAGAAGACAAGACACACTGGAAAAGATCATAATGCTGGGGAAAGCGTCAGGCTTCAGGACGAGAGGAAGACCAAAGAGGAGATGGAGTGACTCAATAAAAGAAACAATGGTTTTGAATTTGCAAAACCTGATCAGTCCGATTAATAACAGGACCTTTTTGATGCTGCTAGTCCTTAGGGTCACCATAACTCAGAAATGACTTGAAAGAATATAAAAGGGGCTCAAGACTTCGGTACTTTCCCCAGCAAAACTTTGCCCACGTTTTTCCAGCCATCATGAGTGGTTCAGAACAGGAAAAGATCTTTTTCACAGATCACACAGATCACACAATTGATTTATGGAGCAAGGTGTGTTTGTGTCTCTGTGTGTGGGGGGGAGTGGATTATTGAAAGGAGATTATTAAAACAAATTCTTGTGGGCATCCCTACCAGTGATTATTTAGACATAATAGCCCAACAGGTCCCTAGGCTCAGAGGCAGTTCTGCTTTTGCATTCCCACTGCTGACACGTGACAGATCAATCAATTGGCAGCAAGTCATGCTTGTACACTCCTCGGAGCCACCAGGCTAGCCATAAATGGAACTGTGTCTAAATAGATCTGAAATCTGAACCAGAGCCTGATGCATTAGGTTTGAAAATCTTGGCATTGTACATTTAAATGTTTCATTTGTTGCATAATCATTTTTTAAATTAAACTTTGCTTGGAAATAAACATTAGGGTGTACAGAGAATGGCATGTTTGATGTCATCACAGATCCCTAGTAGCACATTTATCACTGGTTCCTTAAGAAATCTGCACTTCCACAATATTTCAATCCCCTCCCCCAATGTGGACTACAGATCATATATGATATAATCTATCAGCTAGCAATGGTGTTCCCACATACTGTATTTTAGAACTATTAGGATGCAGACAAATGTGTGTCCTGGCACAGAATATCGTCTGTTGTCCCGCAGAGAAAAAAGACACCCATGTACACATCCCGCAAAACTAACTCTAGAAAGAGGCAACCCAGGGTATTTTTTTTACTACTTTTAATTCATGTCTTTAGCAGAACAATTTGCTTGAAACATAGTCTTAACAAAAGGCAGCTCAGTTCCCTCAGTTTTCCCCCATAGGCTATGTATACATGGCTCCTAAGCCTCTGCCTACTGGCTGCTCCAACTAGGTATTCCAGAAACAGTCGCCCAGAAAGATCTGAAGTGCCAAGGGAAGACTCACTCATGTTTTGCCAGGCACTGTACTATTGGCAACTAGAAATATCATCTTCTTATGTCGGAGCATAACTTGGTACAGTACTGCAAGCTGTGTGTCAAGGCTCAGAACCCTAATCAAATACCAAAGAGTGGAGTTGGTTCTCCTGTCTTTGCTCAATCAAAACAGTTTGCATTCTGTTCTGAAGCTTCCAGCTCCCGCCAGCTACAGCTGGTGGCCCATTCCAGCTGTGAGCCTCAGAGATCCAGAGCTAATGTCAAAGAGGCCACGACTAGCTGCCAAATACACTTGAACATTCATATAGACCTCTCTGGTATAGTGTAGTTTGGGTCTTCTCTCCATGTAGATGCTCTCACACTCTCTCTCTCTCTCTCTTCACTGGGCACAGCTTTCATTTCCTTCTAGTTCCTAAGACCTATTTTGTAAGTTATGGCCATTTTCTTTCCCAGTTCCTGACCCCCCCCCTAAGTACAGAATGACATTCTCAAAATCACGTGCTGTAATGTCTGGAGATTGTACAAGGAACCAAAATTAATTTTATGGAAGTGAGGTTACTGGGTTTATTTCTGTCACAGGAATTGGATATTTCAGTTGCAGAGGTGGGTTGCTTCTTGGTGCAAAATTCCAGATGGTTTCTGTGAAAATAATTTACGCAGAATAGTCTAGAACAGTGGTTCCCAACCTTAGGTGTTCTTGGAGTGCGACTCCCAGAAACCCCCCAGCCAGCACAGCTGGTGGTGAAGACATTTGGGAGTTGCAGTCCAAGGACAACTGGATTACCTATGATTGGGAATCACTGGTCTAGAAGAATATATGGAATGGTTTGTTCTATATGGCCATTTGTCAACAGGTGTCTCCAGTTTATGCACAGAACTCTGGAATGCCCTCCCTACAGAGATCTGCCTGGCGTCAACACATTTGGCTTTTCAGTGCCAGGCAAAGACCTTCCTGTTTGGCCAGCATTTTAATTAGATTTTTTTTTTGGCTGGACACATGAGCAGCAGGGTTTTATAATTTGTATTGTATGTTGTTTTAACTGCATTGTATTTTATAGTTTTAATAATTTTATTGTTTTATACTTTTTAATACATTGTTATATGCCGCCCAGAGACCTCTTGGTAGTGGGGCGGCTAATTCTTTTAATAAATAAATAAATAAATAAATAAATAAATAAATAAATAAATAAATAAATAAATAAATAAAAAGAAGATTTGTGTCTTTGCTCAGCAGTACCATTTCCATGTTTTAGACAAAATTACTTTCTACATTGCCATATTCATATTCATTGTATGCTCTGGCCATGGTACGGGGTGGGGGGGGAGAGAGAAAAGCTATGCTGTCAATAATAACTAATTTGGGTTTGGCATCTTATGAACATCTACGGCTGTATCTATATTAAGTCCTTCCTCCCTTGTCCCTTGTTCATGTGCAAGATACTCTGAGTAATGAAGTGATAGGAGAATTAAATCCAGAAATGTTCTGGGCATGTCAAGTTTTCACCTTTAATTGCTATGAAGCCATTGTGTGTGTTACACGTCAGGAAGAGAGTGTTCTCTCTCTCTCTCTCTCTCTCTCTCTCTCTCTCTCTCTCTCTCTCTCTCTCTCTCTCTCTCTCTTTCTCTCTCTCTCTCTGCAAGTAATACCCTCTCAACACGCACTGCTCATCCAAGTAGGACTAGTTGGCAGAGCAGTATTTGCTGTGCCATCACTTGAACTATTCAATCTGCTGCCTATGAAGTCTCATCAGCTCCTGACAGAGGTGGGGCTAGCTCTGGATTAGTTGTAGGAAAGCATGTATGAGTAGCTGATTAACTCTTTCCTACCTTGTCTGACAGATAGAGGTAAAGACACACACACACACACACACACACACACACACACACACACACACACACACACACAGAGAGAGAGAGAGAGAGAGAGAGAGAGAGAGAGAGAGAGAGAGAGAGAGAGAGAGAGAGACCCTGAAAAGAAATGTCAGCTGTTAAAAAAAGGAAGGAAGGAAGGAAGGAAGGAAGGAAGGGGAGAGAAGAGACTGAATGAGGTGATCACCAAACAAGCCCCTGTCAAGGCAAAAGTCCAGAAGGAACAACTAAACATTTCATTCCACAGATTATTGCAGGGGTTTCATTTTTTTTCATGTATGTGTATCGGGGCTTTTTCCATTCAGGTTTACCAAAGGGAAGGTGAGTCAAGTCTTGGGGGGGGGCGGTGCAGATTAGAGGCCCTCAAGACTGGGAATAACCCTGCCCATTCGCCTTCTTTGCTAATATCTCACTTGCCTCCCAAGTCTAACCCATGCTAAAAGAAACCGCAGGTGCTCTCCAGGCACATGTGGGGGCGTAAAAAATAAAGGTCAGGCATACTTCCTCCTGAGAAAACTCCTGCCCAGCCTTAGTTGATGTAGAAGAAGAAATCCAGAAAGTAAATGCCACCTGGTTTGAGGGTGGAACTCCTCCCCTTACCCTCAAATATAAACATAGCTGCTGTGGCTGGATTGAAGAGGCCAGGCAGAAGATCAAGTGTCAGTCATAATACTGCAGTGTCAGAAATAAATGGATAGTTTGCTCCAGTCTGGAGATGGAGGCTGAGTCCCCATCCCCACCACCCCAACCTCTCTAATGCATGTTGCCATGCCCTCCTGCCTGCCTGCCTCCATCATTATTTGCCCAAGAGGTTAGGAGCCCTGTGTCTTTTCCTGCTCCTCCTTGATTCACTGTGTCTTTTGCTGGAAGAATCCAACCTTAAATCGGGATTCTCTTCACACATACCCTGCAAAAATCTGACACCCCCCAAGCCAGACATACAGGCAGACCTCCGCCTCCCCTGGACAAGGGCTGCTGAAATGGCTGAAATGCAGAGCCCTCCAACACACCTGCCTCGCAGCTGCTCCTTCGGACCACCCCCAGGAAAAATCCACTTGCTCCCTCTCACGCACACACCACAACCCCCTCCCCCAAGCCCGGTTCACCTTCTGAACATCCAAGCAGTCGCCTGGTATAAAATCGGTCCACCTGACCCTTGCCGCCTTCCCTCCGAGAAGCGCTTACCTTCTGCGAGCTGAAGGACTGGGTCCAATGGTACAAGACCAGCCGGTCCTTGGATCGGATCGCGGGGTGCGCCGGGTCCTGGTTGTCCTCAGCCTCCATGGATTGGCCGGCCTCGCTCTCCAAGGCTGAAATGGGCCACCAGCTGCAGTTGGTGGGAGTCACATTGTTGGGAGTCGCCATGACAGCCCGAGCTTGTGGCAGAACCGGAGGGGGGGGGGCTGCAGCTGCTGTACTATCGGAGCATCACATGGGCTCATGGAAGCAGCATCATTACCGGAGCCAAGGGGGTCGGACTCGGAATGGCATTACTCGCTCCGGATCGTCGGCGGAGGAGGAGGTCCGAAGCAGCACCAGGACCAGCAGCATCTGTCGAGGCCGACAAGAGAAAGAGGGGGGTGCGCGCGGGGGCGCGCGCGGGCGTGTGTAGCCTGGCGTGCGCGCGTGTCAAATCGCAGCCCCTTTACAACCGTGGCAAGGTGGTCCCAGCGGCGGACTGCTGCACTGCTCATCCATTGTTCCAATCACAGACACAACAGACAGCCTGTGCCACCTGAAGGTCCACACACACATAGTCGAGCACAACGAGCGGGGTGGGGTGGGGTGGGGTGGGGACCCGCGTCTTATTAGTAAGGCAAGGTGGCCCCTTTGATCCAGAGGGCTTGTAAGGGAAGTACATCAATGAACTCAGATAATCAGGTGTTCAAATAAAGGGTGATGATCGCCAAGGACAGCGTTCTACTGTGCTAAGAAAACAAATCTAACCTTCTGGTACTCCTCAGCCTATATACAGTATGTGTGTGTTGTGTCTTTACAGTCATGACCGACTCTACGTGACTCCATGTCCATGGAGTTTTCTTGGCAGGAATACCGGAGTGGTTTGCCAGTTCCTACTCCAGGCGCCTACAGCCTCTGGGTATTCCCTGGTGGTTCCCCATCCAAGTACTAGCCATGGCTGACCCTGCTTAGCTTCCAAGATCAGGCGAGATTGGATGTGCTTTATAAAAAGACAATTATGTACCAATCACTAAGTCTTTCAGAGGAGAACCTGCATGTTTTGTGGTCTTTCTACACACCCCCACCCCCATCCCATCCCGTTAGGTATTCAATTCTGATTTCTATAAGGCTTTGAATGAGATCTGCCATGAGACTGCTGTGACCAAACTGATAAAATGTGGTCTAGAGATCAGTGGTTCTCAGCCTGTGGGTCTCCAGATGTTCCTAGACTGCAACGCCCAGAAATCCTGGCCATCTCAGCTAGTGATGAAGACTTCTGGGAGTTGCAGTCCAGGAACACCTGGGGACCCACAGGTTGAGAAACACTGGTCTAGATGATGCCACTGTTAGATGGATTTGTAGCTGCTTGATGGGCTGAATCCAAAGAGTGGTCACTAATAGTTCCTCATCAGGCAGGACAGAAGTAACAGGCAGAGTCCACAGGATTCTCTTCCAGTCTGGTGTTTATTAAACTATTTATTTAAAAAGCCCTCTAGCCCTTTTCTATCTAAAAAGGACTAGAGACATCTTATATAATTAAAAGGCAATATTTAAAACTTAACATGATAAGGATACAAATATTGAAAAGAAATGAATAAATGCCACCAAAACAGTAAACCAATGCAGTTAAAATACTCATATTCTAGTTGAGGTCTGACCAAATATATGGTGTTCTTTAATATTTTTTAATAAATTACTTGCATAAAGAAGTAAACAGGATGCTCATTAAATCTGTGAGGGACTTGGAAAGGTAGCAATGCCTTTCAGTATGGTCACCCTACTGAAGATATTCTAGGTACAGAAATTTTTCTGCACACATCACAAGCTCAAATTATTAAACCAGAAGAGGCTAGGCTATACATATGGAGAACAAAACAACACATCTTGCCGAATGGGTGAATACTGCAGAGCGTCTCCCACCAGGACAAGGTTCTAAATGGATCATTTGGAAGTCACTTAATAGACTTTGAAGTGAAGTGGGGAGATTGAAGAATAATTAAGTAAAACGAGGCTACTTTGGATACAGGAAAAATGTTACTGTGAAGAAATTCAATCAATGCAGTACTTATGTGAATGTAAATTAGGCTCCAAGACACCTACAAAAGAAAATCTAGTAAACAGACAAGGTAGCTGTTGAATTACCCCACTTCTAATCAAAATTACAAGCCTCATGATCCAGTGGTTAAGCTGCAGTACTGCAGTCAAACCTCTGCTCATAACCTGAGATTGATCCTGACTGGTTCAGGTAGCTGTCTCAAGGTTGACTCATCCTTCCAAAGTCAGTAAAATGAGTACCCAGCTCACAGAGGGGGCAAAATTTTGCTTCCATGACTATTTTGCAAACCTTCCAGAGAGAGCTCTAGCACTATGGGGTGGTATATACTATTTGCTTTTAATTGTACCTATATTCCACATGTGTCCATAAGGTTATGCAATGCTCTGATACGAAAGAAAGAAAGTAGTTATATCATATTCAAAAGTGGTTTACCATTCCCTTTTTCTGTGGGTACTCTGAGACTGGGTAACTTGCTCAAGGATAAAAAAAAGGCTGGCTTTTCTTACAGGAGGTAGGATGCTGAATCAAACTTCAAAACACATGCTTTGCAACCAGGTACCTAATTCATCCAGCAGTTCTTACCATTCTAATGGTTTAGGAGCACATCCTCTCCCTTAAATCAAGGTATTGGTCCAATCTGAGAGGTAGATCGTGGTCTTAGAGAGCAACTTTTACCAATTCATTTTTCTTGAACTAACAGTTAGCCAAACTTTTGCCAAAGATCTCTAAAGGACTTACAATAATATTTTTTAAATTTAAATACAATTAAATACCACATAATGACACATATCAAAAGCAGAACTGTAGTAACATGCTTGTGTTGTGATGTGGTGATTAAAACTCTGAAGCCCACTGTACCAAAGGGCCAGGTCAAAGTTTTTTTCTCCTCCTCCTCCCACCAGGTTCCAAAAGATATTAGGGATACCACCACGTGAACCTCTCCAGACCAGATATTCTGAAAGCGAGGGCACCACAACTAAAAAGCCCATGCCTTAATGTTGAGGCAGACTCATGTGTGAGATAAGGTACCAAGAATCCCATTTTATATTCTTTCAGTTTGGACCAGCTGCCGGAAAAAAAACATGGGATCCTCTGTGTGTTGCTTGATTCATTTGTGAGGAGCCACAGAACAATAACAAACTATGTGCTTTTGCAGTATTAGGAATCATCAGAAGAAGAAAAAAATATTGCCCAATGGTTTCTAAACCTGGAACGTGCCCACAGCAGCTCACCCAGTGAACTGTTCCCTTCTGAACTGAAGGTAGCACTGAGTCCTCATCCCATATTATTGCAGCTGCTTGTTAGCCTGGGTGGACAACACATGGTCCTCCATATATTTGTCAGCCTAGCTTGACTTATTTTTTGGCTAGAAGTGCAGGCACAATCAACTGGGAAGAGTTGGTGGATGCCTCCTTTTGTGTCTTAAACGGACAAAATGACAGTGGTTGAAACCAAGCATACACCGTTAGTCAACTGTAAAAATGCATGGCTATTTTCTATAATCATACCTTAGTGCAAGCACAAATGATAGTCTGTCTGTGAGTAATCATCTAGCACCCCATTATAACCCTGAATTCTTTGATAGAATTAAAGTAGATGCAATGCAGGAATCCTGTGACTAGAGTCTCTTTTGAGATCATCCTTGAATCCCATGGAACCTTTAATTCAAATCAGGGCCGATGAATCAAGGGCATCTAACATTTCTCCCTTGTATCATTTTCCCACTGAAAATCCCTTTGTTTAGCAATACTGTTTTAAGTAGCACACCTTTGCCTCTCCCTCCTCCCCATTTTATTCTATTTTGAATCTCTGGGACTCAGTAAAACCTAAGAGTGGAACACATCACACATTTACTGACAAAAGAACTCAGGCTCACCACTCAGCAAGTTGCTGCCAGTGCTCCTATGCTCCAATGCTGGGATTCCAGTGGCCCTACAGTTGAAGACAATGGGAGGACACATGCCCCATGCCATATGAAAAATATGGGGCTAAAGTTGGGGAAGGGCTGTTTGAGATAATGTCTAAAAATCTCAAGTTCCTTGATTATCCTTTCCTTTTTTAAAAAGAAAGGATAAGGTAAAGTTAAAGGTCCCCCCCGCACATACGTGCTAGTCGGGTCCGAATCTAGGGGTGGTGCTCAAAAGGTGAAACTAATATATGAGATAGATTCATTACATGCTAAGTGAGATATGTCAAGCCTTATTTTGGTATATTTGTGGTGATTATGGTGTACAGTTTATGAAAACCCCAAATTCACAATCTCAGAAAATTAGAATACAGTGGACCCTTGTATAACAAACAACTTGTATAACATAAAATTTGTACAACATAAAAATTCCGGAGATAGGGGAAATTTGCTTAACATAATTGCCTATGGGGAGAATCTGTACAACATAAAAATGGGATCACTCCGTTTTCCACCTATGGGAATTTGTATAAGGGAAAATTTGCTTAACATAATTTCATTCGGAACGAATTAATTCCTTTATACAAGGTACCACTGTAATGTGAAAAGGTTCCCTATTCACAGTAGTGCATCAAGAGCCACCACACACAGACAGATCCTGGACATGGCTTCAAATGTCATATTCCTCTTGTCAAGCCACTCCTGAACAACCAATGTCAGAAGCGTCTTTCCTGGGCTAAAGAAAAAAAGAACTGGTCTGTTGCTCAGTGGTCCAAAGTCCTCTTTTCTGATGGCAGCAACTTTTGCATTTCATTTGGGAACCAAGGACCCAGAGTCTGGAGGAAGAATAGAGAGGCACACAATGCACGATGCTTGAAGTCCAGTGTGAAATTTCCAGAGTCTGTGTTGGTTTGGGGAGCCATGTCATCTGCTGGTGTTGGTCCACTCTGCTTCATAAAGTCCAGGGTCAGCGCAGCCGTCTACCAGGAGATTTTGGAGTACTTCATGCTTCCTTCCACAGACGAACTATATGGAGATGCTGAGTCCATATGCATGCTTAGACTTTTCAGAGGTCTGATGTTGTTCTCTTTCCAATCCTTGTGTTATTGATGTCATGTAATATTCTAATTTTCTGAGATTGTGAATTTGGGGTTTTCATAAGCTGTATACAATAATCATCACAATTATACCAAAATAAGGAATGACATATCTCACTTGCCACATAATGAGTCCATCTCATATATTAGTTTCACTTTTTGAGTTGACTTACTGAAATAAATGAACATTTGCACCATATACTAATTTTTGAGTTTCACCTGTATAACTTTTTTGTTATCTGAAGTTGATTCATCCTTTTGTTTGGAAGATATAGAGCTTTAAGTATGCTTATTGTATATACAATTTTTTTCACAAATTCTGCTTGCATACGCACAACTAAGTTTTATTTATTTATTTATTTATTTATTTATTTATTTATTTATTTATTTATTTATTTATTTATTTATTTATTTATGTGCTTGTATCCCGCCCATCTTCCCAGTGGGAACTCTGGGCGGCTAACAGCAGTAAAAACACATAAAACACATAAAACAACGGTTAAAACTACAAGCAGTAGGGCAGCGGAAAACAAGATGGTGACGAGCCCAAGGGGGGGGGGGAAGAAACTAAGTCACATGGTTGCCGAAGGCCTCTCTAAAAAAGAGGGTCTTCAAGGCCTTCTTGAAGGCGGGCAGGGACGGAAGCAGGCGCAACTCACTGGGGAGATGGTTCCAAAGTGAAGGCCCCACCACAGAGAAGGCGTGGTTTCGCGTGCGCGTTTTCCGCGCCTCTCTGGGTGTGGCAACCCGCAGCGAGTGCGCCTGAGACGATCTCGTGGGTCTGGATCCGGATGCCTTTTGGGGGATGCGCTCCGCCAGGTACTCTGGTCCCAAGCCGTGGAGGGCTTTGAAAATCAAAACCAGGACCTTGAACCTGATCCGGAGGACAACGGGGAGCCAATGCAGGTGGGCCAGGACTGGGGTGATGTGCTCGTATCTACGGGCACCCACCACCAGCCTAGCCGCCGCATTTTGCACCCGCTATAACCTCCGAACCAGGGTCAAGGGCAACCCCATGTATAGGGCCATTGCAATAGTAGATCCTCGAGATCACCAGGGCCTGCACAACTGTCCTCAGGGAGGGCTCATCAAGGTACTGGCGGATCTGGGCGATCCTGCGGAGGTGGAAAAAAGCGGCCCTGGAGACAGCCATCACCTGGGCTTCCAGGGAGAGGGCTATTGCCCAAATGCCTTGTAACTTGCAAGTATTTCAAAAAAAAAAAAAAAACTAATGAGTCTCAATGAAGTGAATGGAGCCAGATGCTAGACTGAGGCTTCCAACTCACCAAAGGCATAAAGGAAGCCATTAGATGGAGTTCAGAGACAGTGAGAGGAGTGATGAAAAAGGAGTCAGACGAGAGAAACCAGGAGGGGAATGAGGTAACAAAACATTGTGGAAAAACAGCCATGACAATTGCTTCATGTTTGGGTGACATATGGTTAACCAATGAATAAAGGAGTTAGTATCTGGGATTATTGCTTGCTTCGTGTCTGTTTGTGAATGGTATGGAGAACTAAAGCAGATCCTGTAGAAAAGACCATCTTGACTGTTGATATTGGTATCATCAACCTTCAGACTGGCCTTTGCTACATAAACCTTGTCACTTTTCTCCTGCTTGCACCACAGGCACAGTATTTCAAGGCAATGTTGGACCATTTCATGGCAGTTGGAACTGTGGACACCAACATTCTCTCTAATTTTCTGGAACACTTTTTCTGGAACATCCCTTGCACCTAGGTAGGACATGAGTAAAGTGGATAGAGGGACGCTCTTCCTCCTCTCACAAAATACCAGAACTAGGGGACATACACTCTAATTGAGGGCAGGGAGAGTGAGAACAGATAAAAGAAAATTTTACCCAGTGTGTTGTTAATTTGTGGAACTCCCTGCCACAGGATGTGGTGATGGATGCCTTCAAAAGGGGATTGGACAGATTCCTGGAGGAGAAGTCCATCACAGGTTACAAACCATGATGGAGATGTATAATCTCCAGGCTTAAACCCAGGGTACTTCAAGGGCCAGATGCAGGGGAGTGGTATCAGGAGACAGATATCTAGTCTTGTGTGCTCCAAGAGGCATTTGGTGGGGCCACTGTGAGATGCAGGAAGCTGGACTACATGGGCCTTTGGCCTGATCCAGCATGGCTCTTATGTTTTTATGTCATTGGTTTCAGCGAAACCAGAAGCAAATGGGCATGAACAGCTGCTTAGCACCCATGCAGCTCAGAGGGAACATTGGTGGACGGAGAAGCAATATCCTATGTTTATTAATTAGTTTATTTGGGTTTTCTTTTCTTTTCTTCTTCTGGTAGGATTAAATTTACAGTATATCATGTTACAAGCTAAGAGAAAGTGTGGGAGGAAAAGGTATTTTCTGAAGTTGTCAAATGGCTGTGACATAAAAGTATACAACAATGAAAAGTGTATATAATCTGTATACAGACATTGTGTATCGTAAATACAGTGGCTACACTGGATACGAATTCTTATTTAGCAAAATTTCTCATCCAGTTGCCAGTCTTATTTTATAGGACTGTTGTTAGAATAAAGTGAAATAATATTTTTGAATTCTTTGAAATGAAGGCAAGGAACGGGTTTGCTAAATTAATTCAATGTTATCCCTCCTAAATACACTTGCCTGTAAGTTTTAAGCCTGTCTAGATTAAGAGTTTTGGACAAAGTTTTAGGGAATACCACTGTAAATTTTGTGCAGCTTTATGGATTCAAGTGCAGTGCTCTACCTATAGGTCTCAAGAATTAAAAACTGTAAACCTCAAAAATAATTATAGAACTAACTTAAAAATCGTCAATGCCAAATCAGCTCCCAGAATACAGTATATATTTCAGTGCCAAGTTGTAAATATTGGCATCCATCTCCTCCATGATTTCACCATATTTTATAATGTTAATTTCAAAATATGTAATTTTTGCATTCAACACAGCTTTCTAGCTCTTTCCAAGTCAGGAGGCAAACCTTTTCCTTTAAGAACTTTCAAAATAAAGTTCCATATTTTTCAGTTTATAAGATGCATCCATGTATAAGACAACACCTACTTTTTCAACCCAAAATTACAGTTCCACGGCTGCAGTTCTCTCCTCAGCTTACTTCCATGTATAAGACAACCCTCAATTTTTAGTCTCACAATTTTAGGCAAAAATACAGTCTTATACATGGAAAATACTGTATACAAAACATTCTCACTTTTTTACACAAGCTTTGATTGCCCTGACTATTCCTCACAGGACAGATTATAATTGGTTTCCCTTGGCTTCTGGCCAACTTTGACAGTGAAATTCATGTTCTTGAACATGATTTATCAAAGCTAAATTTCAGACAGTTCAACAGAAGCCAGTGACTCCGACAGTGTTGACTACAGTGGTTCCACAACTTAATCAGGGCTGCAGGGTGTGGGGGTAAGCACCACTTTTGAGTAAACCAAGTTGCTATTGATAAAGCTCCACCTAGTGGTCTTTTTATTACATATTTAGAATTGCATAAGAGGCAATTTTAAACACTGCTTCAGGGATCTTCTGGATCTACCTGACACCATTGACCCCCAACTTGCTGGTAGTTACTAGAGCAGCAATAAGCACAAGCATTTGCCCATTTAAAACAGAGAAAGTTAGTTTTGCTACACAGTATTCTGATACAGGCTTTGACCACCCCCACCCGCCAAATTGTGCTTTCAGCAACTCCACTCAAATAGCTCCAGCAATGGAAGGGTAAGCTTTGTCTCTAGAGAAATGAATACAGCAAGACAATGTTTGGTCTGGTTTCACAGCTTGTAATTACAGTCCTCCTTCAAGTAGGCTTGGTTACCATGGTTTCCAATTCAAATTTGCTTAGAAGTAGTGATCCAGCTGTTCCTTCATAACCTATGTATTGTCCTGGCATTGTAAGAGAAGGTAGGTAAAGAAGAGGATCTGCTCTTAACTGTAAATCAAATAAGCTAATTAAATATTTTATAAAGTTTTTTTACGGTAGCCATTAGAGATGGGCAGAAAATGATTTTTTGTTTCATTTTTCGTTTCGTCCCCTAACAAAACAAAAAACAAACTGCCCCTTCAAAGAAAAGTGAAATGAAATGAAACAAAAATTTTTGGTTCGTTCCGTTCCATTTCCCCGTAGGGGAAACTGTTTTAAAAACACGGCATCATCCCCCCCCAACATGCCCAATCGGGTGGAGGAAAGTGTGGGCTTTTTTAAAAAAATTCTTTTTGCCACCGAAGCCCCACATGCCAGGTTATTGGCGGTTGGGGAGGGCAGCTGTGCTGGCAACTGGGCCATTTTCAGAGGGCTCCTGCAGAATGTCATTGGCCGGACCCTTTTAAAAATGGCCCAGTCAGCACCGGGGGAATAAACGAAAAACAAAACAAAATGGGGGGAAACAAAAAACAAAAAACAAAACACCATTTTGGCATTTCGTACCCATCTCTAGTAGCCATAAATCTTTATGGCATCGAGATCTTGGGCATGGCATACCTACATATTTCCTAGCTGTCACTTTAACCTAAAGTTATAAACTTGAACTTGAAATGAACTACTACAGGATATGTTTTTTCTCTCTCACAGGCTACAGGAATATAACCCATCAAGTAAATTCTCCTTTATAAGTTCTTTGGAAACAAAGTTAAGTTTGTGGGAAATTTCCATTACTTTCAGTCTTGCTCTCCATGGCAGTTTTTGGAGGACCGTATCTGGAGTATCAAGAAATCCAATCTTCGACACACATATGTAAACCAGTCCTAATTTTGCAGGATTTCCCTGCTATTCATATGACACAAATCATTATCCAAATAATTTCCAGTTTTTCTGCTTGCTTTTTTTCCCTTAAACCTACAGGACACAGGAAGGTTTCTCATACACTCCATTCAAATTACAGTATTTTCTTCAAAATCTTGTAAGAGAACAGATTGCCCTCTAGACAGATTCCTTGTTGTAGGTGCTTTTGAATATGTTTATGCATAGCAGTTATGGATACTCCTCTACAGCATCTCAGTGTTTCATGGGATATCATGCTGTACAATCCACCAGAAAAACAATGCCATTGATGGCAGGCAGGTAGTTTTTCAAATATTATATTTCAATCAAAGACAAATATGTTTGTCAAACTCATGTCCAAAAGCATCTGATATTTGGTAATCTTAGAGAAATTTATCAATTGTTTAAGTCCAAGTACCCATCTGAAATTTTCAAAATTTGCTGAGTTAAGATCAAGGAACCGCATTAGAGCTAGTGGGACTCACACTGTGTGTGAGAAACAGAACATATCAGCTAAGCCCACAGGAGATGACAAAAGCACCCAACATGGTAGCCAAGAATAAAAAAAGTTCTTAATATTAGGTATAGAAATTTTAGTCAATTTTGGGGGGCTAAGTCAATTTAATTCCTTGTCACCGCCAACAAGGAAATTTAAGTTTTGTATGATACCACTGAGATACCATCCTGAAATTTCAATTAACTAGCTACAAAACATGTATCGTTAAGTGTGATTTTTAAAAAAAAAAAATAAAATTTTTTCCAAAAATTCAAATTTTATATTTATTTAAATGTGTACTCTTTTTGAAAATGTACCATTGCATCATGTTGTATACCAAATGAAAGCCTTATTCTTAAGCTTTAAAAGTATACCTGTCCCATGAATGTGGCTATAACAGGTATCTACTAAATGACATTTGAAGTTATGGTGGCTAGTGAATTTTGGCATTTTTTTGCAATTTTGAAACTGCAATATCTCAGAAAAGGGTGGACCTAAAATCTGGAAAAAATATGCTTTAAACATTTCACTGTAAGGTACTAATGTACCAAAAACGAACCAAATCCATGACATCAACGTCCCATGCATTGGTTGATTTGACATGGAATGACCCTATACTAAAAACTAATTTGATTTGATATCATGCTGCTTTTAAGATTAAATTTCAGTCTCATAAACTAAATTGTAATACATAAAAAAGCCTTTAAAATTCACAAGTACACAGTTTTTTTTTCATTTAAAAAGCATTATGCTTATACAAACACATAAGGAGGCATCAGGGAGTATTAAGGGAATCATAATAGGAATCATAATTTGTGGTTTGGTCTAATTTGTTAATTATGCAATATGTTTAATCTGTAATCCTAATATGCAAATTAGCATTGTTGATCTGATCCTGTAAAAAGATCTAGAAGTAGTGAAAAACAGAAGCTGAGCTTTGAAACTGCAAATGGCTTGCAACAGACCAGTGATAAAGCAGGGTACATTTGTGTTGCACATCTAGGTGGCTCTGTCCTAAGTCTATGGTATTAGATTTTTCCAGAGATGTCCATTTAAACAGAGCACCAGTAAATGTCTTCTAGGACAAAGTCAGTGCTTGCTTACTCAGGAGGTCTTGAGTACTTCTCTGAAGTGTGTAAAGTAGTAACTTCAGTCTCTCAAAAATTCAAGATTAGTCATAATAACAATAATAATAAACTTTATTTCTATGCCGCCTTTCTCTCCGAAGGGCCCAAAATATCATAACTATGAGGGCAAAGCGGGATAGCAGCTGAATGCGAAAAAGAGCAAAACATCCTTCCAGAGAAGTAAAAGGTTTATGCCTCTTTAAATTATGTGCTGAATATGTACACCAAAATATCCAGTAATGTGTGAAGCAATAAGAAAACAGATTCTGGGACTGCTCTCTTGGGGAATCTATGCTAACTCTGAATTATTGGCCAAAGTGATACTGAATACTGATACCAATTGTATCTAGACAAAATACCAAGGAAAGTTAGAAGAACTGCATACACTATCAGCAATATATTCAGAGACTGTGCAAACCATTTCTTATGTTTCCCTTTTCAAGAAGACGTAGAAGTTTGCTTCCTCTATTAATGAGTGGCAATGACGCATCCTAGCATCTCAATTCTTTGGCTAAAACAACTCAACTCAGTAAATCTAGCTTAAAATTAGCAGCACTTGCTGGGCCTCAAGGCAGTTTCCGTTTCAAAAGAATACATTTTGAGTCTCGTTGGTTTGATAAGGACCTCTGGATGGAACAAAGGAGAAATGTCACCTAGGTACACTTCTGAAACTTTTGAATATAATTTTATGCACCTTAAAGACATGGAGCAGTGTTTCTTTGATATTTTATTTAAAAAACTACACTGTATGGTGCAAATAAACATTTGCTCAAACACGCAGCAATGACAACAGACACATTTCCAACGATGGCACTGAGGAAAGATCTCACTACCACCGCTGAAATTTCCAAGCCATGATTCTCAGGTCAAGTGTACATCATCTCTGCCATGTGGGACATTTTCTTGGGAATATATAAGTAATACTCCATATACCCTGAAAGGTCTTCAATAGTCACATCATCCACAAACACACGGGCTTGTTCCGAACAAGACCGGGCAGAGCCTGAGGAACCCGTACCAGAAGGCGATCGGTTTGGCAAAGACTGTGAACGTACTTCCAGGACAGCTTTTTCACATTCCGACAGGACACTCCGCAAACCGGAAAACGAGTACGCTTTTATTGCTTGCCATGGTTTGCACCCACATTCCTTGTCCACGCAAGGGCATCGCTTCCCATAACTCAGCTTGGACAGCGATCGGAAATCTGTAGGCTGGCCAGCATCCAGGCTAGTTTCAAAGGTCAAAGAAAAAGCATGGCAACTCTCCTCCAGATTTTCTGCAGGCTGCTCCGTTATGAAAGTGCTCTGGTGTTCTGAGCCGGCTCTCCAGCAGATGCTGTTATTGAAAAGGGGGCATCTGTTTCTTCCTATGTATGGCTCTTCAGCACCACCAGGATCCAGACCAAGTTTGTTCTTTGACGGGTCAGTCTGGCATTTGTGTTTCAGTTGGCTGCTTGCAGAAGATCCTTTTGTGCTGCAGTACGTAAACTTAGGAGGATGCAGGACCGGAGATTTGGAACGCCTGCGACGCTGTGGCCTTGTAGCCCCTCTCAAGGGCTTCCTGGCACACCTACACCAAAGGCAGAATTTTAAGAGATGAACCAAAGAATAAATTGAAGTACAGGACAGTATCGTTTTCATTACAGCAATGTTCTGTGAATGAAGTAAGTAAATCTTATGGATTTCACTGATTCTAATTGCTTGGAGAGAGAAAAATCAGTCAGATGGGGAACTTCATGTAATGGGACAGTAACCCAACCAGAAATAATGACTATAATTATCAGCCTTAAAGGCAAACAACAGAATTCAGCCAGTGTTTTATTTTATAGCTATATTCATAATAAAACACGCTATTGGGGAAAGGCAGCGGAAGGATGGAAAAGGTATACAGTATAGTATGTTTCACCATGCTGGGTAGAAACAAGGAGGACTAAATGTACTGAAAAGGTTGTGCCATTGTAAATGTGCCGCCACAAAAGATGTAACTTACCCATGCCAAGTATCTCTTGAACATCCAGTTTGATGCCTGCCTCCATCAACAGCAGTTCTGCTTGACGCTCTCAGTCCTGTTCCTTCATTCACTGATGTAGAAGATCTAAATATAAAAAAGGCAAATGACAGGTTCAAGTATTATTCTAGAAGAAAGTTTCCACAGGGTAATATTGACAATGTATATTTCTTATGATTACCAGTAACACACCCAGACCATCAAAGTGAGAGGAATGATAAAATGGAGGATTCACCATTAACTTTCCTCAGACTGATGAAGCTACTTAGTTTTTTTTGATTTTTCAAGAAAAAAAGTCCTGTTGCCATGACTCAGCCTTCAGATCACTTGGTAACTACTGTAATCTCCATTAACCTTCCTCACTCCTCAGACTGACAAAGTTGTTTTGATGAGACCTCAAGGGCCATCCAGCCCAACCCCCTGCCATGCAGGAACCCCAATCACAATATTTCTGACAGATGGCCATCCAGCCTCTGCTTAAAAACCTCCAAAGAAGGAGACTCCACCACCCTTTGTGGCAGCATATTCCACTGCCGAACAGCTCTAATTGTCATGAAGTTCTTCCTAATGTTCAAATAGAATCTCTTTTCCTGTAGTTTGAAACCATTGCCCCGAGTGTTAGTCTCTGAAGCCATGGAAAGCAAACCTGTTCCCTCTTCAATATGACATCATTTCAAATATTTAAACATAGCTATCATATCTCCTCTCAGTCTTCTTTTTGAAAGGCTAAACATTCCCAATTCCCTAAGCCGTTCCTCATAAGACATTTCTTCCAGACCTTCAACCATCCTGGTTTCCCTCCTCTGGACCTGTTCAAGGTGTTCTCAACATTCTTTTTAAATGGAGATGCACAGAACTGGACATAGTACTCCAGGTGGGGTCTGACCAGAGCAGAATAGAGTGGTACTATCACTTCCCTTGATCTAGACACTATGGTTCTGTTAATGCAACCAAGAATCGCATTGGCTTTCCTAGCCGCCGCATCACACTGCTGACTCATGTTCAATTTGTGCTCCACCAAGACTCCCAGATCCCTTTCACAGGTACTATTTTTCAGCCAAGTATCTCCCATCCTATATCTGTGCAATTCATTTTTACCTAGATGTAGCACCCTACATTTCCCTCCGCTGAAATCCATTCCGTTAGCTTTGGCCCAGCACTCTAATCTGTCAAGGTCCTTTTGGATTTTCATCCTATCCTCTAGGGAATTAGCAACCCCTCCCAATTTGGTATCATCTGCAAATTTAATTAGCATACTCTCTATTCCTTCCTCCAAGTCATTAATAAAACTATTAAACAGCACTGGACCCAGAACAGAACCCTGAGGCACCCCACTGTTCACGTCTCTCAAAACTGAAGAGAGGCCATTTATGAACACCCTTTGGGTGCAATCAGTCAACCAATTACAAATCCACCTAACAGTAGCACTATCTATCCCACTTTCTACTAACTTCTTAGCAAGAATACCATGGGGAACCTTATTGAAGGCCTTACTAAAGTCCAGAGAAGCAACATCCACAGTATTCCCCTTATCCACCAGGCCTGTAATTCTAATAATAAGATAAGCTGAGAAAACATTTTTCTCAGTCCCATCAACTTCACAAGTGCATCTGATGGGATCACAAGGAAGAGGCTTCTCTGTTGCTGCTCCCAGACTTTGGAACTCTCTTCCACAGGAGGCCAGCCTGGCCCCATCTTTACTCTCCTTGCACAAACAGCAAAAAACCTTTCTCTTCAGGCATGCCTTCCCTCAGTATGATATTTTAATGGATTCTTATGCATTACTGATTTGGCTGGATTTTTGTACTACTTGTGTTTTCTATTTCTGCTTTTTCTGTTTCATAGAGTGGTATTTTAAAATATATAATAAACGTATACTTATTGTTCTTAGCTTTAATCCTGCCTTTAATGATGTAAGACCCCCCCTTACTCATGGTTCTTAGCTTTAAACATTGTCTTTTATGATGCTAACCACAGTTGTCATTCACATCGTTTTCAGCTTTAAATATTGTCTTTCAATGCAGTTAAGTTGTCTTGGGTACTTTTCAAGGAGAAAAGCAGGGTAAAAATATTTTAAACACACACTCAATTACAGACAGCATTATGTATTGAAGAAGGGGGGCTTTTTCATTATGAAATGCTCCTTTCAAGAAGACCTACCTAGAAGCTATTTTATGGCCTTATAAGTCATGCCAGTTTTATTCTAGATAGTTTAAGAACTGTTATTAGCGCTACTAATGTATCTAGATCAGTGCTTCCCAACCTTGTGACCTTGGATTACAACAATGTGTAGCATATTTACTTACTATTTATACTCAATGCTTTGTATACTGGGTACAGAATTCAGCTTATTGGGTTGTCTAAAGAGCAATAAGAAAAATAATCAAATATGACCACTACCACTTACCCTGCTGGATCCACTCTCAGTTTTTTGAAAGCTGTTTGCAGGCTTTCATCTTCACCTTCTTTAGCTTCAGATTCCATCTGTAGATTGTTACAGCATTACTGGGCCTGCCATCTAATGAATGCTAAGAAAAATATTCAGTTACTAAGTTGATATAAAGAACAAAATGCAAAAAAGTCTGCTTTTTTAAAACTGCACATAATTGCATTAATTGCATTGTTGCATTTACCACCATTGCTTGTACTACAACACCCAGACACTTTATGGAAAGGGACTTTTTAAAGAGCTAGCTCCTAGTCATTTAACAGAGGAGCACCATGATCAGTTTCTACTGGATTAACATATTAACCAATCCTCCTGTCAGTTTTATTTTGAAACATTTGCTTTCAGCTCAGAATGACAGAAACAGATGAGTATATACACACATGATGTGGACACTATGTAAATGATCCTTTCATGTAAAACAATTTTTCTTACGCAGCTCTAATGTTACCATTTTTAATGTTCTCAAATGCCTCTTCAAATTCCCTGTTCTTAACTTGAATTTGTCCTAAATGTTCTGGGCTGTATATTGTCCCTCATTATTGTAAGCCACCTTGGGTCCTTTTTCAAGGAGAAAGGTGGGGTAAAAATATTCAAAATAAATAAAATAAATAATAAATAAATTTAGGAAAGAAGGAATAGATTAAGAATTTTTCCTTTCACTAATCTTAAATCACAAAATAAATCACAATGGAAGACAATCTATTCAATACATTACTAAAATATTATGCAAGCTAATAGCTAAGGTCACCTATTATTTAATATTGGAACCAGGCTGGAAAAACAGTAAACTCCAATTCCAGAAAAATCTGTTCTACTACAGAATAAAACTATTTATATGCAAGAGGAAAAAACTACACAGATCAACACAGATCACATGAAAGAAGACAATAATGTGAATGCTCTAATGAAAAAACAAAGATTTTGAAACAAATTTTGTTCATATTTGTGGGTTATTTTTGGTTGTGTACCTGGCTATGGAGCTGGAAAGTTTATTCCCCACTGTGTCTCCCAGGAGAAGTAGCTTGTACAGTCTTTGTTTGACTGCACAGTCCCAGAGCACTCCCAGAAGAAGGGAATGGTAAACTACATCTAAGTACTCTAGAAAATACTGGAATTATCACATGTCAGAACTGACTTCACTGCAGATATTATTATTATAAAGCGAGGTGATTCATTATAAAACCAAGAATATGAAATTTACAACAAAACAATTAAACAAAACACAGAAACCAGCCAAACAAATAAAAATAATAATGGATTTCATTTGTCTCGATATGAAACAAGTTGTTACTGTATCAGGTTGTCAAGAACTGTAAAACATGTATGATTAATTATCCTTCTGAACCAAGACAAAGGAATTGCAGTGGACTTAAATTATTTTGAGGCTACAAACCATATGCAACAGCTCAGAGAAATACTGGAAATTAATTAGTGCTAATACTAATTTATAGGTCCCTAAAAGGTTTTGGACCTCATTAACTACGAGAGAGTCTTTCCTTAAGGTCTTCTACCAGGGCCACTCATTCTTCCCAGGCTTTGCTGTTGTGGGTGACCAGACCAAGGGAGGCTCAGAAAACGACTGCTAGAAAACTGGCCTTTCCAGCAGAGGTCCTCTTGTTAATATTATTTTAGTCATGATGGGTGGGAATGGAGTTTTATTTTCTGTAAACCACCTAGAGCAGTGCTTTGCCGCTAGATGGTCAGCATATAAATGCAATGACCACACATGCAAACAATTAAATATTCTATGAGAAAGGGGCTTCAATTCTATGGGAACAAACAATCTGAAATTACATTTAAAGAAAATAGGTAAAAAAGTAATAATTGGCTGTTTAGGTAGGATTTTGAATGGATGCATTTTGCTGTTGCTTATGTTTTTTAGTACTTTGCTGGATGCTTTTGTATTTACACACTCAGTGTCACTGCTTTAGATGCTGGTTTCTAATGATGCAAGCAGTTTGTTATCCTTTTAAAGGAGAAAATGTTTTAAATAAACACTTTATGCATTTTTAAAGGATGAGTTAGAGTGTCATCCAGGAACATAAACAAATCAACACATTTGATTTAATTCAAGTTGATTTAAATTACTACTCAGAAAGTTTTGATTTAGTCATGTGATTTTGCACCCCAAAATGTGTATTTATGTTTGCTGACAAAACCAAAACCAATCTGAGGCAAAAGCACTGTGGCGCCTTAGAGGCTAACTGCTATATGTTAATGTGAGCTTTTGTGGATAAAGTCCATGAATACTGGACTTGAATACCCAGACTTACTACACATCCAATAATCCTATATGTGTGAACACTTTCAGTGTCTGAAAGTGCACACTTTGACTTAACGCTATTCAAAATTGGCTTGATACTCTCTATACAAAGTTGCAGAGAGACAAGAGTTACACCTGTTCTTCAAAGGAATTAGCAGCATTAAACAAAACTATCAAAAATAAACCCAGAGATTTTTCTAGGACAGTGGTGGCCCACTTTTGGCACTCCAGATGTTTTGGACCACAACTCCCACAGTCCTTTGTCATTGGCAATACAGGCTTGGAATTCTGGGAGTTGTGGTCCAGAATATCTTGTGTGCCGAAGGCTAGAATTTTCAACATTTTATCATGCTGAGAAAAAAAGTAAAAAAATCAGTCAGAAAACAGGGTTGATCTAGCCCATTTTACATTTCCAAACATGGATCTCAGCAAGTATGTCTTTGAAGATTCAAAACCTGTCAGATCTCTACTAGATTGAGAATTAGAAAAGTCAGAACAATTAAATAATCAGAACCTGTGTAAGCAGCCTGTGTAACTCCTAATCAAATAACTGACAGATTCTATTTACAAGATATGTTTTAAAAATACAAACACATTGTCTCAAATATGGAACCAGAATTTATAGTTCACACTCATAATAAGATGACATTCTGTACACAGAACCGGCTACTATTGTACACCATCATAAACTTCTACTTTCTGTGAAAGAACATTTAGCTGTTATAATGCACATAATAGTTTGTGAATGTTTTAACCAGATAGGTCCTCTTCCATTTTTTTGAACACATGACTTTGAAACACATATTGCACAAAAACACAGTCATGTGCCTAAGCACTAGAAATCAAATTCAATATGCTGATTGGAAGTATAGTCTATGTGTGCATGTAGTCTAAATTAAGACCATCAAATTCTAAGAAGTGGTCGAGAGTACCAGATCAAGATCAAGGAGGAAAGTTGAAACGTTCCACTCAACCAGCGCATTCAGAGAGCAGTTTGTGGCGAATTACAATCACTCTCTCATCACAACCCACACCTCAGCGCTGTCATGAGGAAATACAGAGGAGACTTGCAGATGTTTGAAGATGGGCAGAATAAAAATGTCAGACAGAGCTGCATAAAGCAAGCAGACATAATATGTTCTATATAAAGTAGTTTCAAGCATGAGGTGATTTTTGATAAAGCCTTTTTAATGGCATCTTGCCTTTTGGCCCTCACTCCCCCAATATATGCTGACTTAGCAGGTCTTGCTAATTTTCTCAACTGCAGGTGAAGACTTCAAAACTCACAGAGGCTTTCTAGGATAACCGGCTTGCTGGTCTGGATTATCAGTTTTTTTAAACAGTTGTCTTATGGCGTCCTATCCATTTTCTTTCATATAGCTTCATAATATTTTGGTGACTGCTTTGGGCAAATGTAATCCTTCTTATTAATTAATGAGCCAGTAGCGCAGGGCAGAGAGTGTGAGACTAGGGTTGAGGAACGGGGGGGGGGGTGGCCACGGCAAACCGACTCCAGAACCACCTCAAAATACCTTGAAACCCTTCTTTAGGGTCGCCACAGGCCAGAAGTGACCCGATGGCAAGGAACAACATCCCTTCGACACAACGTATGCAACTGCTTAACGTACACAATGGCTGAGTATCAACAAAACTCGCCGCCGCCGCCGCCGCCAGATCCTGCAGGACACGCCGCGATCCTCGAAGGAGAAAGCGCGGAGCTTTGTCGCCGAGGCGCTCCAGGCCCCCCCAACGGCCGAAGCATCACAAAGCGACGAAACCACCCGCACTCATGGCAACGGAAGGCTCCCGGAGACTCGAGGAGAGCCTGGCCCAAAAACCAATCCTCTGGAAAGGCGGCGGAGGGAGAAAGGGGACGCAAGGGCGCTCCCCGAGAGAGTCCCGGAGGGTTGTGTGTGTGGGGGGGGGAGAGGGGGGGGGGAAAAGCTTCCCTTCCCTCCGCCTTCGAGCACCTCTGAGAGCCCCACAACCCGCTTCCCGGGGGGGGGGGGGGGGGAAGAAGAGGAGCCGCCCGCCCCACCGCAGCCACCACTCACCCGATTAGTCAGGAGGACAGCGCCACTGCCGGAAGCGAACGCCGATCATCAACAGGACGTGACGACACGAGCGCGCGCATGCGCTCCAGGGCCGGAGCGTCTCCCGCGGGTTTTGTCTTTCGCCGGCTTACCGCCTCGCCATATCTCCGCCGTGATTCCCCCCCCCTCTCTCTCTTACATAACCGAGGAGGAGGAGGAGGAGGAGGAGGGGCTGGTTCGGCGCATGCGCCTAGAGAGCTCTTCTCAGCCGGGCTTTGGGGGGACTCGGGTCGCGCTCTAGCGCCCCCGCGGTGGAGGCGTCCACTTTTCCTGACATCCGGGTCCTTCGCCGCGGGGAAAACGAACCGTCTCCGGCTGCTGCCTGTCTGGCTGCTTGGGGGCGCCTTTCGATGCCTGCCGGCGCTCTGCCCAGTAAGTACGGGCGCCTCTCTCCAGGCGAGGAGGGTGGCTGGATGATGGCTCTTCTTAAAAGACTCTGCTTTCTGGAGAGGCATTCGGCGACCTGTAGTTTTTCCCCACCACCACCTTTTTCTGCCGCCGTCTTGACCGATTTTCATTTTCATTTTCAGTTTTTGCTTTGTTTTTCAGGCAAAACAAAAGACACAAAACATGTGACACCTTATCTATTTATTATTATTATTATTATTATTATTATTATTATTATTATTATTATTATTATTATTATTATTATTATTATTATTAGCTTTGCTTTTGTGTTGCCTTGGATGATGTGTTTGATATTCAATATTTGCTTTTTATTGATTGAGACGTAATTGTTGTAAACTGCCCGGAGGAACTCGGGTGATAGAGAAATATATAAATAAAATAAAATAAATGGCTTCTGCTGACTCACCCCACCCCCCAGGCTCCCAGTGTCGCCCAGCGCCGGTTTGGCTCAACTTCGGCCAGAACTCTCCCTTCCTCCCTGGAGCCACTGGCTAGATTCCTCTGCGAACTCTGCAGGTCAGGTAGAAACTCCACAGATGAAGCCTCTCTTCTCATGGCCTTTCCGCGGAGGGAGAAGTTGTCATGAACCCACCCACCCCCTTCGCTGAGCGCGTTTCTGCAATACCTGAAAAGCAGCTTTTTGGACTCAAGCTCCCAGAGGCCTTTGGTCATGCAATAGAAGTTGTAGTCCAAAAAAACCCCCCGAAAAACAAACACCCCCCCCAAAGCTACCGTTTCCAAATTCTGACCTCTGCCACTCACTACCTTTGTTCTAAAAACATGACAGGGATATAATGGGATGTGGTGGCTAATGAAAATATGCAATTCTCATGGGTACTTTTCCCGGCCATCTTGGTTCACCATAGAATGGGGCGTATACAGGTGAACCGAGAATGTACTGAGTTGTCTGTTAAAAATTGTGAGTCTTGTGGCACCCTAGTGGTTTGGCAGACCTTTTGGGGGCTAGGCTTACACTGTATGACTCCAGGAAATTTTTAGATACCAAAAAAACTGGATCTTTGTGTCAAGTTGTAACTACAACAAAAGATGCCTTTTTTCTACAGTAACAGACTATTTGGAATAAAGGTCCAGTGTCCCCTACATGTGTGTGTGTGTGTGTGTGTGTGTTGTGTCGTTACAGTCGCGACTT
Organism: Phrynocephalus guinanensis; assembly: GCA_037367245.1. Classification (NCBI taxonomy): domain Eukaryota; kingdom Metazoa; phylum Chordata; class Lepidosauria; order Squamata; family Agamidae; genus Phrynocephalus; species Phrynocephalus guinanensis. Next base: position 102,557,408 of record CM074737.1, read on the forward strand.
AGTCTTTGTGACCCCATGTCCATGGAGTTTTCTTGGCAGGAATACTGGAGTCGTTGCCTGTTCCTACTAATGGCGCCTGCAACACCTGGTATTCCCTGGTGGTCTCCCATCATGTAGGATGTCTTAAACTGAATATTGAAATGTTTTGCAGCACATACAAACAGCTTTGTCATTCTGAGGAAAGCTAGTTGGGAGTCTTCCACTTTATAGTTCACTTTGACCTCATGTCACCCTGGTCTGAAATAGGCTCATAAGATGAACAATGGCCTGAATAAGCTCCTTAGGTGGACAATAGGCCCATTAGGTGAATGATGGCCCACCTTTACAACCTTCCCAACACCCATAAAGTATGAGTCCTTGGCCATGGCCTTGTTGTTGGAGATGTGAAGTATTCTCTGGGGATTGTTGAAATGGCTACTTGATAGGTAGCAGACAGATTGTGCCTGACAACCCCGCCCCCCAATTGAGAAATGTTTCAGTCTCTCAAGAAAGGAAGTCCAGTTGCTGTGATTCAGCGTCCAGATAAACTCACCTGGATGACTGAGAATCTTCACAGACTTAAACTGAGTATGCTTTTTTCTAGGCTACTATGAGGAATTAGAGCAAATTGCAAATAAAAACTTGGGAAAATTAACCTGCTGAGCTGGCAGGATAGCTCAGTAAATTAGGTAATCTGACTGTGGAGCCAGAAGTTTGGAGTTCGCTCTGCATCCATGTGGCCTTGGGAAAGTGGCACAGTTCCTGGATACAACTAGAAGAAGGATGTGGTAAACCACTTCTGAGTACTGTCTACTTAGAAAACCACCAAAAGAGTCACCATAATTCAGAATTGACTTGTCATCACACTATTATTTAAAATATGTTTACCTCATCTTACTCCTCAAGAGGACCCAAGGCAGCTAAAACCGTTGTTTATATTAACTTGCAGAACTTGGAGACAACTTAGTTTGTGACAGAGAGAACTCCTAGTTCCCTGAGCTCCTTGCCCTCTGAAGATGCCGGCCACAGAGTCTGGCAAAACATCAGGAAGAAAAACTTCCAGAATGCGGCCAAACAGCCCGGAAAACTCACAACAGCTATCAGATCCCAGCCATGAAAGCCTTAGAGAATACACTAGTTTGTTACCATGAACAAAGGTCTTTGTTTTGCTTTGGTTATTTATTGAGATATATGAGCTCCATTTGTGAGGGTAGGGTTAAGCCAGGGCATTTATGTTTAGCCATCTGACTTTGAAAGGATTATCAAAACCAGGTTGAGTCTATTGTTAGTGGTATGACAGAAGCAATGTATGACAGTATTATTATCAACTCCAAAGGAATCCTGTAAAACAGCAACGAGGAATTAGGCTTTCTTGGTGGCAGTGCCTTGATTATGGAATCAGCTCCCCTCAGAGATCTGACAGGCTCCCATGTTGTTAGTCTTCAAAAATGCCTGAAGACCTGGCTATTTAGAGTGGCTTTCCTCGGTTACTAACTACTAGTTGATCTGTTGACATTGCTATCCATTCTCTGTCTGTTCCTAGCCTATTTTTGATATCACTTTTTTGATTGATGTTGATATAATTATGTTTTATTATGTATCATTTGATGTTTTATTTTATCCTATTGTATATTGTATACGGTTTGTTTTTTGTTGAATAGTTGTAAACTGCCCAGAGTGGCACTGGTGCCAGATGGGTGGTAAATAAATAAATAAATAAATAAATAAATAAATAAATAAATATTAGGGCACACACCAATTGCTACTAGCGCTAAAGCTGAACCTGACATTGGACTCAGTTCAGATATCACAGCAGATAGTGACGAAGGAAGCATAACTGGCTTGAGTAGATGTCCATATTGAAAAATAATGACAGGAATCCTATTGGTGATTTAAGCTTGTCTAAGGGAAGTCACATAAACCCTGGCAGCAAATTGCTGCTCATTAATGAGCTGCTACTTGCATTCCTCAGTACACACATTCCTGGGTACACACTTGATCGTCAATCAGATGTGCGTCCATCTTATTAATGAGCAACAATTTACTGCCAAGATTAATACTATTTCTCTTAAACAATTGTCAATAGGATTCTTGTCTGTATCCTTTGCACTGTTTTCTCTGTATTCTAAAAATGAGTAAGTGGGAAATCAAAGTAGGCCAGCATTTCTGAATTATTATTTTTTGTACATTTGGAATTTTTGGGACCCGTCTTCAGAATCTGTACCATGGCTTGAAGCATTTCTCCTATATTCTTTCAGAAACAGTAGCCTAATTTATATGATAACTTCCTAACTTATTAAAAAGAATTAGGAATACATTTTTGCCTCAACATGTGTTCTTCCTTTCACAATGAAAGGAATAATACAGAACCAGCATGAGTCTACACATAGGTTCCAGTTTTGTTTAAACTAGTTAAAGACGTCCTAGTTTGGTGTTCCTATTATGTAAGCAAGCTGAATGAAACTAACTAACTAACTTATTTATTTATTTATTTATCAATTTCTATACTGTCCGTCTTTCAAAGAGAATCTGGGTCACATTTACTCTCAAACTACTGTCAAAAGGGAATCTGAGTCACATTTACTCTAAACTACTGTCAAAAATCAAGAATCAATAAAATCAGCAATTGTCACAACACAAACAAAAAAATAAAAATAAAATAAAATAATGATCGCCAAATGCCTATCTGAAAAGCAGAATCTTAAGAGCCTTTTTGAAGGCCGGCAGGGACTGTGCTTTATAAACTTGTGATATGATTACCTGAATGCAGCTAGTGTTCACTTGACCTTGGTTTAGACATGATGCCAAAACGTAGTGGATGGAGGACGAATAAACTGGGGTTGCATCCTCCCTCCTCACATTGTATGATCTGAATATTTTCAGTACTCATGCTTGCCATTAACTTAAACAGCTAGTTTGCAAGCATAACGTAAGTGTTGTGAAATGCCAGAAAGGGCAAGAGTTCAAACTTGTTCACTCTGCTATATGAGTTAATTCTTTTCAGCCTTTACCCTCTAATTCTGCCTTACATTGCACTTCCTCCATAAAATAATAAACTTGTGTTTGGGATTTGTTCTCTTTCAGACAAGTGTACCTTAATTTTTGAGCTGCTTCATAAAGTAGTAGTAGTATAGCTTTGAGTTGGATCATTGCATATAAACAGGTTTTTTTTCCAATTTTAATATTTCCATTAAAAAAAAAGAAAAAATGAGAGCTTGTGTTTTGTTTTCAGAAGGCAAATTTAGTTTAATCTTACTCTTATAGTATTTTTCTTCTCTCCTCCATCTCTTTGGCAGGTGATCTTTGTGAGTAGTCTTGTAATAATTACTTCCTGTCTGCCTTCCTTGTTGCCTGATACAACAGGTGATATGTATGGCAAACACGTTGTGACACAGCTGTCCTTCTAGGTGTGTCATAATGATACAGTATCCAGTAAGCAACTGAGAAACATGTCTGAATTAAATCCTTGCAGAGCAAGTAAACATCAGCGGAGTAGAGCAGAGAAGGGAGTTGTGTGACCAAGTAAGCAGTTTTGTTCTGCTTTTTTTTAAAAAACCAATGTGAATGGCACAGACTATTCAACCATTATTTCAGAAGGAACATATGTTACTTACCCATGTCAGTCTAAAAGTTAATGCACATAATCCTGTTCACAAATGTGAAGCATCACAGTTCTGTTTTGGGATAGAACTGTTGGGGGAGAGTCTGGGTTACCCTTTCCTTGTTCTGTTGGAGGGGAAAATAAAGTTAAAAACAGAGAATATTGATACCATTCCCGTTGCTTCAAAGTTAATAAATGCTGAAGTTTTGAAGCAAGAAACAGCATGTGGAGCCTGCCTTTCGGGGAATAAAAAATGGGCCACCTTCCTGAACCCTCACAAGCCAGTTCTTTTTTTCAGGTGACCACACTATGTAGGTGACATTGTAAACCAGCCAGCCCCTACCAGCACCTTTTTGGGTTAGTTGTTAGGGTCTGTTGGGTTTTTTTGGGGGGGGGGGGGTTCCATTTTGATTCTGTTCCAGTGTATGTGGTCACTGGGACTGAACCAAAGCAGCTTGACTGTCTCTGTTTGGTGAAGACATGGATTGATCATGGTATATGGGAAACATTTGTTCTTTCTGCTCACCTTTGGAGGAGAAGGGCGATAAAGCTTTCAGTTTCTTTTTAATTGCCAACTGACACTGCACACCAGTGGTGCTTCAACAGGGCTTTTAAAAAATCCTTTCAAAGCATTGCTGATATGGTGGCCACAATTTAAGAGAAATGCAAAAATTTCTTCCTATAGAGTACTGGGAAGTGATTTAGCATTCTTTTCCTCTTGGAGTTCTCTGGGACTGGGTAGGTTGCTCAATGCTATAGTGGCTGGCTGTTTCCCTAGAGACACTGTGTTGCTGAGAACTGAGTAATACTAAACCGGCCTTGCATGCCATGCATGTGAGACCTCTATTATGTAAGTTTGTTACAGCATCCAGGGATGATTATGATGATGTGCCATTAATAGATTTTCACTTATGGTGATGCTTTTAGGAGGGCATGCTGGCACTGTGCAGCTTGCCCAAGACCACAGAAATTGACTTTTTCATGATGCACAATGGGGAATTTGATTCCCAACATCTGGCTCCACAGCCAGGTAAGATACCTATCCAGCCAGCTTCAGCAGCCAGAAGGTAGTAAATTGATTGTTAACCCCTAAAGTTTTTATCCAGCAGGAATGTAGAAGGAATGGTTCAACATAGGCAGAAAACCATGGGGTCTTGGCTCTTGCTATAGCAATTCTGTGCCACATGACTCTTTGGCTGCTCTGTTGAATGTGCTTTAAACTGAAAATTTGACACGGGATGTAGTATAATTGCTGTATTTCTAAATTTGATGCCTAGGTCACTTTCATTAATCAAATGCTGTATCATTTTCTGTAGTCCTTTAGTTTCCTTCATTTTATTCTCAGTGTTGTATTTTTCAGCCTGTAGAGAGCGGGAGAGAGACAGTGCAGTGGATGCTGTCTGACAATGTTGGAAATTGAGGAGAATCTCCAAGCAGCCTTTAAAAAGCTAAGGGTTGATTCAGAAGGGTAAGTGGTAATGCAGTTAGACATTGGGAATAGAACCATGCATGTTGTGCCACATAGTGTGGGTAAATGAAACAGAAATTAATTGTGTAATTGAACTTGAACTTCCTGCTGTCCTGGTTGTGGCACGAGGTTTGAATATGTGCCACCAGTGTCATCTGATGGCCAGGAAGCACACTCTCAACTTTACCATATTTTCTTTCAGCTATACCTTCTGGCCACTGAGGCTTTTATGATATAAAGAGAGATATCTTGCATTTAAAAACCCATTTTATCTAATATATTCAGTGCTTCTTGCATCTGTTAGACAGTGGGTTGTATAATTATCCATATAGTGCAGATATCAGGATAGGACCTAGATGATGCTTATCTAAAGCCATCTAGTGAGCTGATGATGGTAGGGATGGATGCAGTGACAATTCCATTATTTCTTTTGTTTTGGGATATTTTTGTGGGGGTGGGGGATGCTCCTTTCAAGTTCATATTTTCCATGTACCAGTCTTTTTGTTTTATAAACAGGTTGTTTCTCTTTTAATAATCATGCTATAATAATCAAGTCAATTCTGAATAATGGTGACCCATTTCAGGGTTTTCCAGGTAAATAGTACTGTACTCATTAGTGATTTACCATTTCCTTCCTCTGAGGGCATCCTAGGACAGTTCAGCTTGCCCAGGAGGCACAGCAGGGAATCAAACTCGCAGCCTCTGGCTGTGCAGCCAGATACTTATACCACTGAGCTGTCCAATCAGCACTTTGGACCTTGTATCAGATCCTGAATATGTAAGTCTCATGAAGATGAAATTAGATCCAGAAGGACTGGGAATCATATTGCTAAGTCCCTTTGTTCAAGAATTTTTCCCTGAACAGGACTCAAAGGTTCAAGAATCATTCACTGTATATCACTACAATGGACTGAAACAGTCGAATTATAATGAAAAGGTCATGTATGTTGAGGGTACAGCAGTGATTATGGGTTTTGAGGACCCAATGCTACAGACCGATGATACTCCAATCAAGCGATGTTTGCAGACAAAATGGCCATAAGTAGAACTGCTCTGGACCACAGATTGATCCCCTTCATTAAATTGATGTTGAGAGGAGACTTTGTATTATTAATAACCAATGCTTTGAATGACATGATGAGAGGCTGTTGCCTGTATTTAAAACAAACAAGCAAGCAATGTATATTTTAAGTTTCCCCCATGTGTGTTTTCTGGCATTCCAAAAGCTCAAAAGAACTCTTAAAACTATTCCAAAAAAGCAGAAACATGACAACAGAGAATCAATATATTCCAAAAGCAGGCAACAGACATAAAAGAAAGCAACAGTATGATGCCAACCACCAACCACTTGGTTAGTGGCGTAATGCTTATTTTTTTTGTTATTTTTGTGTGTGTGTGTGTTATATTGTATTTATATATTATTGTATTTGTTAGGTTTTGATTGTTTATGATCGTTGGGGTTTGTTTGTATTTGGGTAGTCACTGTTGGGTGACGTCTGTACACCGCTCAGAGTTCCCTATGGGAAAATTAGGCGGTTAATAAGTTTAATAAATAATAATAAATAAATAACCACAACAGGCCCTAGGCAGCATAATAGGAAAAGCAGCAAGACAGAAACTATCTGTGGGGGTGCATGAAAACACTGACTCACCAAAGAAAACTACACCATCATCATGCCAAGTATTTGAAAAGTGCTATCATATTTTCTCAGTCGTCTTTGGTTTGGTTTCCAGTCCACTGATCACCATTGTTGCCCTTCTCTGATGTTGCTTTAGTTTGTCAGTATCCTTCTTAAAGTGTGACATCCAGAACTGGACACAGTACTCTAGATGTTGCCTCACCAGTGCTGAATAGTGGGGAACAAATAACTCATAGCATTTGGAGACTATATTTCTGCAGTTCATCCTAAAATAACATTTGCCTGCTTTACAGCCTTATTGCTCTCTTGGCATATATTTAGCTTTTGTTCTACAACTCCTCTAAGTCTAAATAGAAAATTAAAGTTCAGATCTGTTGTGATTTCTGTGGGTTAAGTTTTTCCAGCATCTGAACTTTTCTCCTCACCACCACCCTCAATAGTTTTTGGCTGAGTCATGGAAATGTAGTAAGAAGTAATGGACTCTACAAAGGAAGCATGACAAAGTATGATTAAGCAAGAAGGTGGAGGCATTTTGTATTAATCCCGAAGGAACTGATGAGGCAGTGCTGAAAAGTTTGTCACCTACCCAGAAGCTACTGTTAAGCACAAAATGGATTCCTCATTGAGATTGCCAGTTGTCTCTTCTGATGGTAGCTGCAAGGAGGTTTTGAATGTGCTTCTGTTCATGAAAAGGCAGTAGGGTGAATCAACACTTTTTATGTAGCAAATTTCTCAGAATCTTCTGCAGTATATAGCTGTTCCTTGATAGATCAGTCTCATTGGAAAAGGTTCTTCAAAACACAGTATTCAAGAGCCACTATAGGATGCAGCATCATTTCCAAATTACAGTAAGACCCCCATATCCACTGATTTGCCATTCAAGGATTCAGTTATCTGTGGATGGCAAATTCCCCCTGCGACCCCCTCACCCCCACCCCCGTCACCCCTGCTGTAGTATTACCATGCTTTGCCCCTGGCCCTTTCACAGGCTATTGACAAGCACCGCCTCTAATTTTGCTCTTTCACTGCCACCAACTAGCTTCTGTAGTAAATTAATGCTTCAAACTGGTTTAAATTGAATAAAGATAAAAGAGGTTTATTTATTACAAAATAGAATCAAACTCCTAAAGAGTATCGTGTTTAGGTACAAACAAAATGGAGAATATAGCTCAAACCCACTAAAGTTATGTTATAGACGAAATTGATCACATGCACATCCAGTTCTTAGGTTTACCGACACTGACTCTATCAGTCACAGACAGTGTAAGTTCCTATCACTTTCTTGGTAAGTGTAATTTTTTCAGTCATTCCCTGTCAAACCAATTCAGTGTTAGGCTGAGCCTTAAATCCCCTCGGATTGGAGGGACTGGATCAGAAATGTGGTATGCAGAAGACAGGAGGGTAAGGCTTGTTTGCCACCATTGTCACTGCTTCAATCAGCAACATCTTTGGCAGACAGTGGGAATGTTGTAGATATAATATACCTTGACAGCAAAGCTTTTGACAAAGTATCCAAAGGTATTCTGATTAACAAGTTAACCAAGTATGGATTGGAACTGCTGTCAGGTAGATAAATATTTGGTTACAGAGTTGTACTCAGAGACTGCTTATTAATACAGTACTCACTTTCAAAGTGAGAAGAGGTAAGTAGTGGAGTACCACAAGGTTCAGTCATTTTTATTAATGATTTGGATGATGGGGTGCAGGGAATACTTATTACATTTGCAGATACCACAGAATTAGGTGGAGTAGCTAATATCCTGGAAGACAGGAATAAAATCCATCACTGGACTGGAAAACAGTAGAATGAAATTTAACAGAGAAAAGTGCAGAATTCTACACCAGATAAATGAAACCAAATGCACTGTTACAAATGGGGGATACTTGGCTCAGTAATATTATGAGTGAGAAGAATTTTGGAATTGTTGTAGATCCAAACTCAGTAGAGCTGACAATGTGTCATGGATGCAAACAAAAGTGGTATTTAAGACAACGTTAACAGGCGCACCATCTCTAAATCCTGCAAAGTACTAGTCCCTCTCTAATTGGCACTCATTAGGATTCATCTTGAGTACTGTGTTCTGGACAGCACACTTTAAGAAGGCTGCTGACAAACTGGATCAAGGACTATAAACCAAGCCCTTTGAGGAAAAACTGAAAGAACTTGACATGTTTAGCCTTGAGAAAATAAGAGAGGGGTGAGATATGATGACACTTTTCAAATACGTAAAAGATTACACATAGGAGGGGCAGGATCTGTTCTCAGTCAGCCCATAATTTAGGACAACATAAGAATGGCCTCAAATTACAAGAAGCCAGCTTTTGGTTGAGTATCAGGAAAAACTTCTTAACTATTGGAGCTGTATGACAGACAGTGGAGCCAGTTACTTCAGGAGGTGGTGAGCACTGGAACACTGAAGACATACTAGAAAATATTAGACAGCTATCTGTAGATTTGGATTACTTTTTTGAGCAGGGAGTGGGACTTGATGGTCTTATAAAAACACTTTTCAGCTCCGTTATTCTATAATTTAGAATAGCTGCTGTGTAAAAATGAAAAAGCAAGCTGATTCAAGTCACCCATCTCTTGTTGATTTTGGTTTTTTTAATACCCAGTGTAATAAATATGCTGTTTACTGTGAGCTGTGCTAAGAGGGATTTACAGTATTTCCCCATGTATAAGACTATATTTTGTCTCAAATTATTAGATTCAAAATTGAGGGTCATCTTATACATGGAAGTGAGCCAAGGAGAAAACTGTGCTGTTGTGAAACAGTAGTTTCAGGTTGGAAAAGTTGGGGTTGTCTTATACATGGGTGCATCTTATAGACAGAAAAATACGGTATATTCCCCTGCATCATCTATCTTACCATTATTCTCATCATTCCAAGTGATAACTGCATTTTATTTATTTATTTATTTAGAGTATTTTTACATGTTTTAGATCCACTGGTTCTCCTGTGAATGAGAGAGCACCTTCAAGAGCATTGGCAAAAACCTTAGATGAAACTAAAGTGAAGACCCCGTGTGTGTCCAAAGAGAGTTGGCATTGGTAAGATGAATGGGTTCTCATGGCAAGCTACTACACTGAGGAGATGCTGAAATGTTCTGCTACAGTCTTCCCAGAATTGTTTACAGTGATGAAGACTGGAATCTAAACAACAACAATTGGGTAGTGGAGAAGATAGAGTGCTGGTGTGATCCAAGAGACACATTCTTGAGTAAGAGCACACTCGACCACTGTGGCTAAGAGATGTTTCTGTGCCCAAAGAGTGGGGCAGAGCAAACCTGACAGTTTTGTGAAATTGCTAAACTTTACATCTCTTTTGGTAAAAAGGCAGAGGAGGTACTGTTAAAGGCAATTTCTAGCCAAATAGAGTGATGGTCATTATTTATTGTCTGCCTTTCTGGTAAAAAAGCAAGCAAGCAAAAAAAAAGAAAAGGAAAATAAAAACCAAGGAACACATCTGTGATTCAGGAATTGGAAGGAGTGTTGCAGAACTATGGGGTGCTGTGTTCTGAGCCAAACAGTAATGTGAGGATGTGTTCAGAACACCTCTGGTGTTGAAGCATTTGCACTACTGAAGGTAACTGGTTCCATTGCCGTACTGCTGAGGTCATTAGGAGACATGGAGTCTGCTGTCATCAGTACGCTGATGACACGCAGCTCTATGTCTCCTTTTCCACCGCTGCAGATGAGGCTGTCCGGACCCTCGACCAGTACCTGGGCGCGGTCATGGAATGGACCAGGGCTAACAGGCTCAAACTCAACCCCGACAAGACCGAGGTTATGTTCTTTGGGACTTCCCCATCTGGCTATGCAGGCCCTTATCCCACCTTGGAGGGCGTTTCCCTCCGGCCTTCGGACTCTGTCCGGAATCTGGGTGTAGTCCTGGACCCGGCACTCACCATGGAGGCCCAGGTGTCCGCTGTGTCCAGGGCTGCCTTTTTTCATCTCCATCGAATTGCCCAGATTCGGCCATACCTAGATGGGGACTCCCTCAGAACTGTGGTGCAAGCGCTGGTGATCTCGAGACTGGAGTACTGTAACGCGCTCTACATGGGGTTGCCCTTGACTCTCCTTCGGCGGCAGCGGGTCCAGAATGCGGCGGCCAGACTGGTGGCGGATGTGCGTCGGTTCGAGCACATCACCCCAGTTCTGGCCCGCCTGCACTGGTTGCCCGTTGCAGCCCAAATCAGATTCAAGGTCCTGGTTTTGGTTTACAAAACTCTCCATGGCCTAGGACCTGACTACCTGACAGAGCGGATCGACCAGCGATCAACATCGGCCCGTCCGACTAGGTTGTCACGGGCGCACATGCTGCGTGTGGCCACGCCCAGGGAGGCTCGGAGAACTTCCACCCGTACCCGAGCCTTCTCTGTGGCTGGCCCCACTATGTGGAACCATCTCCCAGCAGAAGTGCGCCTAGCAAAGTCCCTGCCAGCCTTCCAGAAGGCATTAAAAACTATTCTCTTCCGAGAGGCGTTTGGTGACTGAAGGTGGTTTCCCCCCCCCCCCCCGCCATCTGCAAAGCCATTACTTAACGCTTAGCTTGGTTACCTGTGTTTAACTGTTTTTTAAACTGTTTAATTTGCCTTACTTAATAGCTGTTATTAATATTTCTTATGTTGTAAACCGCCCGGAGTTCCTTCGGGAAGACGGGCGGTATATAAGTCCAATAAATAAATAATAATAATAATAATACTTCTCTATTAGGATGTTTTTCCTGATATGTAGCCAAAAGCTGGCTTCCTGTAGCTTGAGCCCATAGAAACATGTCTTGCACTTGGGGGTGAGTGAGAACGGATCTCATCTCTCCTCTGTGTGACATCCTTTCAAGTATTTTAAAAGTGCTGCCACAACTGCTCTCGGTCTTCTTTTTTTCATGACTATACATGCCCAGTTCTTTCAGTCTTTCCTCATCGGGCTTGGTTTCTAGCCTCCTTTGTTGCGGTCCTCTGAACTTCCTGAAGTACAGTGTACAGAACTGGGCACAGAACTCAAAATGAGGCCTAACATTGCCAGATAGATGGGAAGCAGCACCTTGCTGGATTTGGTGACTATACTTCCGTTAATGCAGCCTAAAATCCCACTTGTCTATTTTGTAGCCACACCACACTGTTAGCTCACCTTCACTTGTGATCTGTGACAATTCTTCTCACTCATAGTATTGTTGAGACAGGTATCTCCCAAACTTGCCTATGTGTTTGGTTTCTTTTTCCTTGGTGCAATACTTCATATTACCCCTGTTGAATTTCATTCAGTTGTTTTCAGCCCAATGCTCAGTCTGCCTTGATTATTTTGAATTCAAGTTCTTTCCACTCTAGACAGGCATGTATACCATATTATCCTTAAAAAGATTAAAGCTTCTACTTAAATAGCAGTTCTTATTTGTCAACAATGATTGGTTAAACAGTTTCCTCTGCTTTTGTGCAATTGAATTACTCAATTTTTGTGTTTTCACCTAGGTGTTTGAAAAAAACATTGAGAGGGACAGCAAGAATCCAGCGCCGCCGGCGGTCAAAGTCTCCTGTTCTCCATCCTCCAAAGTTTATCCACTGTTCTACCAAAATGCCAAGGACCCCTGCAGCTGTTTCTGACAGCAGTTGTGTCTTGGAGGTGCCCTCCATAAAGGAATTCTTTGAGAGTGAACAGGCCAGTCATCCTTGTAGTGACGCTGGAGTGAAGCTAGCAAGTGCCATGCCTCCTGGGACATCCTTGGTTGGAGTGCTGAAAAACATACCTGAAAATATCCCTGCCGGTCTTCTTCATAAAAGCATTCTAAAGGCCAAAGATCTTTCTGATTTCCAAGCAGTGTCTGAGCAGATCAAAGGGAACCTGTGCGTATGTGCAGATGAAGCCTGCCGGTGTAAGCAGTGGGAGGATATGAAAGTGTACATGTTTTCTGGCCTACAAAACTCTCCTCAATCTGCACCAGAAAGAATAGTGCACGTACGAAACAGTTCCGAGCCATCGCAAGCAAGAATTCCCTCCAGCTCTCTCAAGTCTTGCTCTGAACAAGCTAGAGCTCATGTGGATGATGTGACTATTGAAGACCTTTCAGGGTACATGGAATATTTCCTTTACATCCCTAAGAAAATGTCCCACATGGCTGAAATGATGTACACCTGATAGCAGTAGTACCTGATGAGCAAATGGTTTTGGTACCCACCCTTGGTCACAATCCCTCTCAGAAGCAATTGCTCTCTGTGCTCGTAATAAAAACACTTCGCATCACACTTAGTCCTTTTAATTTTTTTCCTTTCCAATTAACTCCAAATTCAGGAAACTGAAATTCAAAAAAGAAACTGAGGAAAGATACAATCTCTTATAAGGTGTGGAACAAATGTTAAGGCTGGTGAGTTGCAGAACTACACTGTTTGTCTGTAAGGGACATGTGAAGCAGTCTATATTTTGGACCAGATAGATCACCTTGCAATATTTTATTATGATAGCTTAAAACATCCAGGGCTGGAAAACCATGTCCCTTCAGATGCTAGCTGATTGCAGCTCCCATTAGTTTTAATCAGTGTGGTTAATGTTGAAAAATAATGATAGCTGTAGTCCAAAACTAACTATAGACCTATGTCTCATCCCTGCTATGGAACTGAATATTAGTAGAAAAGTCCAAAGCCTTTTTCTTCTCTGTGTGTTTGGGCAGCAGCAGTCAAATTGTATTGTTTAGGAAACTTAATATTAGTCATAAGCCTGATAATGGAAGAGTGCGTGTATGCATCCATTCTTTGAAATCCTTGACTACATCATGAATGGAGTTGTTGAAATATACAGGATAATGAATCCTTCATCATAATGGAATCAAAATGTGAATTTCTGGTAGGCAATGAAGTTTAGCCTAGTTATTTTGCATGGCCACTGGATGTCAGGATTGTTCCACATCAGTGATGAACATACAGTACAGTAATTTCAAGTAGAGATGTGAGAGGAATCTCATCTGGTGCGTATGATGTGTGTGTGGATTTGTTCAGTCTTTACCATCCAGAACTGGCCACAGATCAAGCATATTGTGTGTAGACGCTCTTTTTTCAGAACTCTGAAAAAATGCATATATTAAAAATAAAGTAAGCAGCTTTAGAAAATGGATGCATTGAAGCACAGAATTTAAAAGAAATGTGCACATTTTAAAAAGTGAAAATATGATTTTGTTTTAAAAAAATCCACATACAGACCAGACAAGTCCAAGAAGTGGAGAAGGAAGGACTTGACAGATGTGTACCTTCTTATTCTTGACCAGTTTTTGTTCAGTGTCTCAGTGGTTTCCTTCATAGATCATCTCCAGTGATTCTTTTCAAGTGTTGACAAGAAAAGCCCTTTGTGTTTATAGTCAAAAAAAAAGCTATATATATATATATATATATATATATATATATATATATATATATATATATATATATATATATATATATATGTTATATATATATATATATATATATATATATATATATATATATATATATATATATATATATGAGAGAGAGAGAGAAAATGTTTACACTTTCTACAAGAGACGTGATGTAACATTGAAATCAAATGTTATAACACCTTCTATAAAAGCAACTGTATATGGTGCTGGCAGATTTGGACTAATAAACTGCCACTTTAAAGCAGCAATAAGTACTCTTGAATACTTTTTTAAAAAAATTAGGGTATTTAGGTACCTTTTGCTAAATGAAAGTGCAGTTTAGTTAATGGATGGATATGTGCATAAATTACAGTGAACAAATAAAAAAGGCTTTTGAACCTACAGTTACTATACATATAGAACAGGAAATTTCTGAATTTGCTTGCCTCACCTGCTGAATGCTTCTTTTTCACATGAAAAACTGGCCTGACCAAAATAACCAAAATAATTTAAAGGTGCAACTATAGTGACATAGAATGTGGGATATGCTATGGGGCTGGGACAGTCTGGTTTACATTTTCTTCTGTTGATCATATGATGTAAAAGCCAATGTGAATTAACCCAGACTCTCCTCCCCATATTTTCTTCATGTGCTGCTGAGGCTTTTCTTTTTACGGTATTTCCTTTTTTGATAGCAGATCCATTTCATAGAGTCATAGAATAATAAAGTTGAAAGGGGTCTACAAAGCCATTTGTGTTCTCTGAGGTGTAAAAAAAACTATTAGCAGAAGGCAAACAGCTTGGAAGCCAAAGCTCAGCTACGCACTGCTTGCAACATCTGAAAATGTCTCTTTCCTAGCCAAGTGTAGCTGTATTGGCTGGAGGCAAGGAGGAGGGTTCTGATGGCTTTAGTGAGATAATGCTTTAGATGTTGGAATGCACCCCAAAGCAATGAACTTTCTTGTTTGTTTTCTGTAGCAAATAGTTCAGTAAATGTTCCAACTATTTGAGGTCTGATAGCCAGCGAGTCCCATTGGCATTGCAATCACAAGGATAAGAGCCTACTGAATGATGTATTCAGTTATTTGCCTACTGCGTTTTAACAGAACTGAAACGGTAATGCAATAGAAATTGGTTTAGTTTATTGTTTGAACTCCTAGAAGATTGCTTGCCTCTAGCTAGACCCCTTTGGGGGGTCAAATGAACCTTCCCCCCAAACCATAGTTTTGGTCATTGGGTAAACAAGCAGCTAAAGCAGTGGTCCTTTGGGGGGGGGTTGTCGAACGATCATTTCACAGGGGTCGCCATGACACAGTGAAGAAAAAGGCACAAATAGCTTGGGTCTGGAGGAGGAGAGGGAGGAAGGGAGAGGAATATTGAGTTACAGCTTGATAGGTTGGAGGGGGTGTCATTCAGTGGCACCGGAGGCTGCAATTGGCTGACGGTGCCTGTAGAAGGAAGTTATCTATGGCACCTGTGGAAATGGCCTGCCAAAGGGGGCTCGTGGCCTCTTCCAAGCAGGGCAAGGGGTCACCACAACATGAGGAACTGTATTAAAGGGTCGCGACATTAGGAAGGTTGGGAACCACTGAGCTAGAGGCAAGATAGTTCTTCTGCACCAGGTTTCCTTGGTCTGCATAAAATGTCTCCAGTGTCTTTTTTGAGAGGCAAAGCGTATACACAAAAAGCACAGAGGGACTGGGTGATGGTAAAGAAAGATCCCAATGAGCTGTTTAGTACTTCAGATTCTTCAGTAAAACAGCAATACGGTACTGTATTAATCTTGGACAATTCTCAGATTTTGTGCTGTTTCATACATATCCCCCATACAATTTTATGCAAAACCTAGTTCTGTCAGTTTGAAAACTTGTAACAAAAGGACCAGGAAATTTCTGTCTCCTTTCACATGTGGGCAAAAGAACATGGGAGCATTTATGTCTCTGGGAACTACCAAATGATGGAGTGGAGTGCATCTAGATTGTTCATTGGCATGTGACAAGAATTTGTTATCAATATACAGTACATGAATGTAGACAAGGTCTGTAATTGTGTACTTTTTAACCTGCTAGTCACACTTGTGACAAAGAGTCATGGATCTGCACCTCTGTACAGGAAGACACACACACACACACAGAGAGATAATACTGAATCAAAATTTATACTTAAATAACAAAATCTCAGGATTTTGTCTAAATGGTATACAGTCGGTGTGTACACCAATCACAAAAATGGTTCAGAATTTGATTTGGCAATTCATTTCAGAACAATTTTGGCTCAGAGATGAATCCAAAGCTGGATTTGAAAGCCAAATTTTCCTACCTGCCTTTGATCACAGAAAGAAGTCAATGCATATAGTTACATTTTTTTTAAAAAATGCTTGTCAGAATTCAAATATGCAGGAACAATAAATTTCACAAGGGTAAGTGGTCTGACAATTTCAGAAAAATGAGGAAATTATATGTTTTAAAGCAAAAATTCATGGATGAACTTTCCAAGGGTACATATACATTCTGATGGGATCCTGCCTAACCTGGTATGCTTCAAATGTATATCTGTAGACAAACCTGTGCAGGGGCAATCTTTTCAGTCTGGAGGCTTTCTAAAAAAAAGTGTGCTCAAATTTTTGGGAACCATTTTGATAAACATGAGTTACACAGATTGTCTAGTTAAGAAGCATGGGCAATTTCAGAGGAATAAGAGCAATGGTTTTGAGGAAGGGAAATATTTACATGAGAAGGGGAGTGGTTTTCTTCTCTGTCTTTTTCCCTAGATTGAGGAGCTAGGGAACTAGAATGAATGAAAAAGAATGTACAGTTCTTTTCTGTTTACTTGCATCCAAAGTAAAGAGTGAACAACAGCTGTAGTGCAGATACTGAAAGTTTTCATTTTTGAAGAAAGCATCTTGCATGGAACACCTCTCTGCACCCATAGATGTAACAAAAACTCTTAACGTTTCTACTTATTCCAGAGAAATAGCAGAGAACATGGCTGGGTACAGCAGTACTGTATATTACTTCATCATTTTTGCCCAGAAACACATGGACTTTGATTGCTCTGATAAAACCAATCTATGACTATATTTAAATACCAGAGCTGAGTGTCACTCTATTCCACCCGCACCCTTCCTGCCCTGTATTTCCCTTACATGGAGAACTTGAGGAGAAATGTATCCATTTTTTCAGACAAACCAGGGCACACTAATGTTCTCTGAATTCTTGATCTTAATGCTTTGTGCAGGTTCAGATTTGTGTTTGCTTTGATTTATTTAGAGGAGTTTCCATGCAAGTCAAATGTCTGCTCAGTAGGTTTGAATACTGTACTATAGAATTTGGTGTACAACCTCTGGTTTGCAGTAACTGAGTTCTTAACTTATGAACGTGCTGCTGGGCACCCCAATTTTCATGATATAAATTGGATTTGGGGTCTGCTAATGTGAAGAATGGCAAGGTATATAGCCCAGGATTAGAGTTCATAGTTTGTATCCAAAGTTTCATTCCCATGCCTCTCCAGATTGTAGTGCAGGGGCTTCCAGATGTAATTGCCTTGCCTCAAACACATAACAGGGAGTCTAGATAATATAGATTATTTGCATGTTTTTATTTGGTATAGGTGGCTGTCGACCCTTCCTATATCCATCATCATTAAAAGAACATACAAGAACATAAGAAAAGCCTTGCTGGAACAGGCCACTGCCCATCCATTCCAGCATTTTGTCTCACACAGTGGCTCACCATTTGCTTCAAAGTATTCACAAGCCTGCTTGCGATTCCCTGCAAATGGCTTTGAGATATATCCTGCCTATCTCTCCAACCCAGAGGTTGTCCTTAGGTATCCATCATGGTAGCCATTGATACCCTTGTTCTCCATAAACTTGCCTAATCCTTTCTTAAAGCTGTCAAGGCTGGCAGCTGTCACCACTTCTTCTTCTGGCAGGGAGTTCCATAGACCAGTGATCCTTGGGTTAAAAAGTACTTTATCTTGAGATCTAGCACCCAAAAGTTTCATGGAGTGGCCCCTAGTTCTAGTGTTGTGTGATAAGGAAAACAGCTTTTCCTTATCTACTTTGTCCACACCATGTATGATTTTATAAACGTCAATCAGGTCAGCTCTTAGGTGCCGTCGTTCAAGAGTGAAGAGGCCCAGCCATTGCAGCCTCAGATGGTAAGGAAGGTGTTCCAGTCCCCTAATCATTCTGATTGCCCTCCTCTGCACTTCATGCATTTCCATATATATTCTTCCAGTCTTGGAGCTCAAAGCTCACTATTGTGCTGACCGAATCAGATATTGTGACTTGATACAAGGCAGCTGCCTGTATTAGTAGCATAGGATGCCAGTTTAAAGCAATTCTACCATTTCTCTGTCTAGATCAATATTTTCCACTCTGAATGTACCTGGTCCTCCAGGATTTCAGGCAAGAGTTTTTCCTAGACCTTCCTGAAGATCTTTGGTGATAACCTCAGTAAAACAAGTTAGGCCATCGGTCCATCTAGTTCAGGGTGGCAGGATTATTTCTTAAACTTACTGTACTTGGAAATCACTGTTTTCCCCTGCTAGTTGCCCAGGAAAGTACTGACTAGGTCTGACCTTCTCCCTGCACATCCAGATCAGATGACATTATGAGTATTGCCAGTGATGTGGTGGTACAATACTATTAACATCTTACTTTTTAATTGGATATGTATGGGAGAAGTAATCATGTTTTCTGTTAATCTAGGAAACAGTGCTTGTATTTGCCGAGCTGCTAGTAAAAGCTGAACTACATAATTGATTGACATGCTGTTTTGAGTGCTCACCTGAAAAATGAAGTTGCTCAGATGTTTGACTTCCTTTCCTCGAAAGAACCTTTTCGCTTTCCAGATCTGTTAAGAGGAGTGGGAACGATTCCAGGAAACACACAGTACCTGCAGTACATGTGGCAGTACACACTATCCGCTCTGTGCTTCTACTGGATTCGACAGCATAGCTCCTGGACCCATCAGTAATCACTCCTCCAGAGCACCATGATGGTAGTCAGTTCTGACTTATGGTGACATTTCTTTCAGAATTTCCTAGGCACGAAGTACTCAGAAGTGGTTTATGATTCCTTTCTGTTTGGGGTGCCATAGGGTGCCTCATTTCCCCCAAGGCTACATAAGTTGGCCATTATCCTAGGAGGCACAGTGGTGACAAACAACTTCTAGCTTTGTTGGCTTTTCTAATTGGAAGGGCAGGGAGGATTTTGTTTTTTGCCTCAGCTGCAAAATCTCTTTGATTAGCCTAATTTTAAAAGATCATACAAGAAATGGCCAGTAGCAACAGTTAGCTGCTTAAAATATAGCAATACTGCTCATATTTAAGAATTCTTAAGTGCAACAGCGAAATATTGGGCGTGTTGTTCCCTAGATCAGAAATAGGCTGGTCTGTTTAAGACATACAGATTTTAAAACATAATGATTACATCATAACATGCTCACCCTAGTACAAAGAAGGTCAGCAAGACGGAAGCAAGTGGTCACAACTTCAAAACATCTCTAAGGAGGAAAACTTCCTCAAAATACAAAAGCCATGTGCAAAAATTGGCCCAAGTGCTATTTTATAATTGCAGCGTTTTCCTGTTGGCTGCTACTACAATAATTGATTGTAATGTTTTTTTTAAAAAAGCTCCAGCTGTTCAACAAATTACACATTTTTCTGAACCAAGGAAGTCATCCCTCCACACACTAAATGCGTTCGAAGTGTTTTTTTTAAATACAGTCCTTCAAATCCAAGAAACCGCCTGAAGTTCCTCTGGAAAACGGGTGGTATATAAGAATTTAAATAAATAAATAAATAAATAAATAAATAAATAAATAAATAAATCCCACAACCAACATATAGATGAATTTTCCAAAAAGTAGCCCGTGTGCCTTCAAAACCAGAGTTGAGGGAAGGTCTTCATTTGTAGGACTACAACTCCCAGGTAGGCTAGGGATTCTAGTCCACAAATGGTAGTGTTTCCCAGTTCTGCATAAACATAGGTTTGGCAAAGGGGTGGGGGAGGTCTCAAATGGCATGCCACAGACCAGGCACTCGCTCTGTCTCTTCACGTCTTCATTCATTCATTCAATCAGTCATTCATTCCACCCATCCTGCACGTTTGTTCTCTTTCCTCTTCCCGGTTTTCCCGAGACAACAGAAGTCTCTCCCCATCCCACCGTCCAGCTCCGCTTTCTTTTCCTCCATAAACTTTGGTGCAAACGACTTGGCAGAGATTCCCCCTCATCCTCCGCTTCTCCGACTTTCTCAGGGTGCTATTTTTTTAAACATGATCTTTCTTTCTTTCTTTCTTTCTTTCTTTCTTTCTTTCTTTCTTTCTTTCTTTCTTTCTTTCTTTCTTTCTTTCTTTCTTTCTTTCTCTTAATCCCAAGCCAAAGGGATGGGTGGGTGGCTCTGTCCTCCCATAAAAGGGTTCTGGAAAGGGGGCCGGGCTATGGAGGTTTATTTTAGGAACACAGGCTCTTGAGATCCGATGGCCTTGTTAGGGCAGCTTTGACCTTTTTCTTACCGCAGGAAGGGGGAAACCGGGAGGCTGCCAGGGAAAGAGCCGGAGGCGCTCATATTCTATGGGACCCTAGAAAGGCTAGCACCGGCGGCGCAAGTAGCTTCGAAGGGGCTGGGGCATTTTGTAGTTGCGGGGGCGCACTGGGTGGGTGGGTGGGGGGTAGAAGAGAAATAGGAGGAGGAGGAGGAGGAGGCTACGGGGGCGCGAGAACAAGGCGTGGGTTAGGCGGCGGTGAGGAGGGTCGAGAAGGGAGAGAGAACTTTGTTAGATCGTTGCATCTGCTTCTCTTCTTCTTCTCCAGCATAGGCTCTTAAGGAAGCTGGATAATGAAGGCATTGGGAGGAGGCTCGAGGATCGTTATGTAGGCTGAACCTTGTGCATTGGGATTCGGACAGAAGAGTTTTGCCAAAGGGCGCTTACCCAGGGGCGTTTGCAGGCAGCCCAGGGATGTGGAGGCTAGTGTCTTGGAGCTGAGATAAGGCGTTGCATTATTCGTCCCCCCCCCCAACACACACACACACACACACACTCCCCATGTCTTCACTGAATTGCCTATCTTGGATCTCTGAGGAGTTGATCATAGGTTTCTCTCAGTGCCCCCCCCAACTGCATCCTTCTTAAAGAGGTGCCTCTTCTCTCTGGAGCAGCATCTGCTTTTTGATATGTGGGGAAACTGCACCTGAAGCAGGTGTACTGAGTGCAGGTTGAGTTATGCATCCCTACATTCTGCTTCCCATATTTCCACTAAAGCAGGAACAGTCTGGTTAAAATAGGAAGAGAGGAGGAAGAAAAGGGAGGGAGAGAAATTTAAGCCTGTTGCTGGTGGAACCATGAGCGGTGGGAGGTTTGATTTTGATGATGGCGGAGCCTACTGTGGGGGTTGGGAAGGAGGCAAAGCCCACGGGCATGGCATCTGCACTGGCCCCAAGGGTCAGGGCGAGTACTCTGGGTCCTGGAACTATGGTTTTGAAGTGGTGGGTGTCTACACCTGGCCCAGTGGCAACACCTATGAAGGCTACTGGTCTCAAGGCAAGCGGCATGGCTTAGGGATTGAGACCAAAGGACGGTGGCTTTATAAAGGCGAGTGGACACATGGCTTTAAGGGGAGATATGGGGTACGGCAGAACGTCAGCAGTGGAGCCAAATACGAAGGCACCTGGAATAATGGATTGCAAGATGGTTATGGTACGGAGACCTATGCCGATGGAGGTAAGGCTGGCCATGAGCAAATAGCCCTCTGCCAGTTTTCTCTCTTGAGTGTGTGGGGGGGAACCTGAAGGCTGCTCTGAAGGCTGCAGATCATCTGAGGGAAGGATTCCGTTCTGATCTGATCCCTGGGCAGTAAATGAAGATGAAATGAAGGCCCCTGGACTACAATGTTCTAGTCTCTCCAAACACGTCTATCTATCTATCTATCTATCTATCTATCTATCTATCTATCTATCTATCTATCTATCTATCTATCTATCTATCTATCAGCTCAACACACAACTAATTATGTGCTTGGTGTGTGCATATATATATATGGAGCCTGATAGGTTATTTTGTGGGCTGACGCCCTGGGACTTTGTTCCTTACCTCAGGCTTCCCAGCTCTGAATTTAGTCACAGTCTTCACACTAGCGAATGTTGCAGAAGATCATTGCTAGCAGCAATATGATGGTGTGTGTTTTCTCTGTTGGAGTACAAAAAAACTTTAAAGTAACTTTAAAGTAATTTGGTCCTGAATCGGCCATTAAGGACCATTAGCTCTACAAAAGACCCACTTCTTGTGGAGAAGTAAAACAGTTGCTAGAACTAGTACTGTATACTGTATTTCATCCTATCAGCACAGCTTGCCTTCCAGTTTTGGAGTTGCCTTGATACGTGGCTCTTGATGATTGCCATAATGAGTATCTCCACTTCAGAATTTGCCACACAGTGGTGCTTATTATCTCTACATTATTAATTTTGTGCTGACACAGGTTGCTGAATGACTCATTCTAAAAAAGTAAAAAACTGCTATAAAATGATGTGAATTCAGATAACCCAACTTTACTTATGCTCCTAGGAATGTTCATATATTTGCACTGTAATAGCATTAATGATGTTTTTGTAGCGCAGGATGGGTCTTGCCAGATGTTGGTTAGAAATATTGTATGGCTTGCACCAGATGTTACCAGTCACATTGCATATGTATTACTTCTAGTATTAGTGCCCGTATGCATCTGAATGCTAGTTGTCATGGAGTGTGAGCTGTCTTCCTGCATCGTTGTCCTCAATAGCCAACTTTGTATGTATATGAAGGTCATGAGACATTATATATTGTATGCTTGAGAGGAGCAGAAAGTTGGTATACACCAGTGAGTTTCAACCTGTGGGTCCCTAGATGTTCATGGACTGCAACTCCCAGAAGCCTCCACCACTCTCTGTGCTGGAAGGGAGTTGCAGTCCAGGAACATCTGGGGACCCACAGGTTGAGAACCACTGGTATACAGTATAATCTATAGTGCAATGTCCAAGAATTGCACATGGCTATCTCTTGACTTTGGAAGCCTGTTGGGTCTCATGCACCCCTTTTTTTCTTTACAAAACAGCTCTTTTAAATTGGGGAGGGTGGGAGAGGGATTTCCCTCACATGCTTTATTGCCTGTCATCCAAAATTTTTCATTTATTTATTCATTTACAGAAAAATCTAAGGAGACTTTTGGGGTCTATAAGTGCTAGAGAGAAGCAAAATGTGAAAAAGTTGCATCCTACATTGCATATGGATTTTTAAAACAGATTATTTTTTTCAAAATTGCCCAGAGCCTATGGGCCCTGGATGGGTTACCTTTGGGCTTCTGTGGGCCACATATCACCCAACCATCATAGAGGAATATTGCACCTCCAGATGCAATTTGAGAATGTTTATTTAGTAGTATTTATGTGCATCTCTGTTGCAAATCTGTAATTTATGAATTTTGCTGGAGCAGATCAGAATTAATGCAATGACAGAGCAAATAACATTCAGAACAGTGAAGTGCTATTGCAGTCTTCTCAGGAAATGAAAGAGCCAGAGAGAGATTGTGTTTGTGTGTATCTCAGTGAAAGAGAGCGCACGCACGCACACACACATTATAACTTGCAGCTTGAGACTCAATAGAGTGTTACCCTATGATCTCTCAAGAATCATTTTCCACATATAAGCAAGAAGGACTGACCAGATGGCACTTAGCTGGTAGTAGGAGGGAGAGAGAAGCATCACAGCAGTGACTGGAGATACTGAAATTTTAGCAGCTACGATGCTGCAAAGGTGATACCAGTCAAGATATATTTGACAGATGTTTAGTTTAGTTTTAGGGAAACTAAAAATGAAAGAAGCATGGGAAAAACACAGGGAAAATGCTGTTGTCTAGACATTTAAAACCAGAACTTATCTTAATAAATGACTGAGGACCGTGACTTGCAAATATTACCCTTATTGAACAGAGGTCCCAGAATTGTTCTAGCTGGCATGGCTGTAGAATTCATGGGTTGTAATCACAAAGTAGTTTTTCCAAGTTTGGGTTTAAGCTTCTAGTCTCCGGAGTGGATAGAAGAACAGGTATTAAATCTCATCAGAGCAGAGAAATGTACCACAGGTAGTCAGTGGCTTGTGTAATCAAACAGCCTTGTTGTACCTTAAAAGACTAGCAAGTATTATTTGGAACAAGGTTTCATAGGGTGCAGCAATCACCAAATAAAAGTTGCTAGTTTTTAATTGTCATGAGTTTGGTTGGTCTTACTTATTGTTAACACTTATCTCCCAACCCCCTAAAGTGTGAGCCCAATATTCAATATGCAATATCAGATTGTAACTAAAGACCCTGAAGTTGTCATGCATTAATATTTCACTTGGATATTGTATTCTCTGGATGCTGTTTTTTTCCAATGTACTTCAACAATAACTTTCCTTTTCTGCTTTTGACCAAGAAGCAGAAATTTTATCAATCTAATTATATAGCCGGCAGCCTGTTTAACTACCGGTACATCTTCAAAAAACCTGAAAATGCATGCTTCTTGCACAATGTTTGAGCTATGTACTGTATAAGGTTTTTAATGGCCAGACACTTAATACTCTTGTAATGTTAGTTGAGCAGTAATTTCTTATTTTATATGAGGCAGTTCTTTCCAAAAGATGTTTGAACTGCTTTGTAAACTAGCTTTCACAGTGATTGATTGCTTCAGCCATTGTTAAAATCAGTGGGGTAGATTCATCAGTGAGATTTTGCAGGTGCTCATAGCTCCTGCCAGCTCCTTCCACAAGAGGAACCAGGGAACAGATAGTGGAATGTAGCTGTAAAACTATTCCTCTGACCAAGCACACCACAAAAAAGATAAACCAACCACCCAGTGTGGCCTAGGTAGCCAGATGGGTGGTATAAAAACAAAATAAAACTCACTCACTCATTGTTTACTTTGGTAACAAATAATCTTTTGACAAGCATATTGCCTAAGGATGGTAAGGTTTCAGAAAATGGGTCTTTTGCTTTGTTTCTGATGGTCAAGCATGTATTCCACAGCATAAATATTCAAAATGGCATCATTCATAAAAAGATAGGTGTCAAGAGTTTTGTCAGAGTACCAAATATTGCAAAAGAAGAAATAAAGTAGTGGGAACTGGGAAGGAGGTTTCTTGTAAAATGGCTCA
This sequence comes from Phrynocephalus guinanensis, assembly GCA_037367245.1. Classification (NCBI taxonomy): domain Eukaryota; kingdom Metazoa; phylum Chordata; class Lepidosauria; order Squamata; family Agamidae; genus Phrynocephalus; species Phrynocephalus guinanensis. Next base: position 102,582,627 of record CM074737.1, read on the forward strand.
TTCAGGACTGAGTATGGTCAACAGCCAAGAAATGCTTACTTGAAAGAACATCCAGCAATGCATGGCATCTTGAGTTATGCAATAGTCTCCCCTGTCCTCCTCCTACCTCTTGTCAGATCTGCTCCTGAGACTCCCTCTACCTGCCAGAGTATACCTGGGGAGGGGAGGCCATAGTGGGGAGAATGACTTCCCCCTTTCCTATCCTGCCAGTGGAAGCCATTCCATAACCCACAAGCAATCGTTTTATCATTCTGTAATCTTGGAGAAGCCAGACATGAAACACCAGCATTGTTGTTGTTGTTGTTGTTTTACTTTATTCATTCAGTTTGATCGCTGTAGTTGTTAAAATCTACATTTTTCTGGAGAGTACTGTTACACTGCTATGTTAGTTGTGTAGGGGACAAAGTTGGGTATTTATGTCTCAGTAAGCACACTAGTCCACGTCTCCTAGGTTCATTTTGGACCCAGACTTCATCTTGGTGTACTGAAGCAGCTGGTGCCTCATAGCACAGTGGTTTAACTGTTGTACTGCAGCTATACCTGTGCTCACAACCTGGAGTTCAATCCCAGGTTCAATTCCCATCCTTCCGAGGTTGGGAAAATGAGTACCCAGCTCGCTGGGGGCCAATGTGTAGCCTGTATTGTAAACAGCCTAGAAAGTGCTTTAAGTGCTATGGGGTGGTATATTAAGTAAAATACTTTGTTTTGCTTTATTGGGGCAGAGTATGTGGAAATGCTAAATGAAAAACTAAACTTCCACAGCTATACAGTAGTCCTGACTAGGATTTACAGAGCAAATTAGCATTTTAAAATTCCTATTCTCCCTCAAATACATCTCCTATCATAGTATAGGCAATTTTTTATCATGTTTAGTCAGATTTTTCCTCATGATCTCTTCAACTGGTTTACAGTCTTGATACAAATCAGAGACTGGTTTATAAATGATAAAATGTTTCTCTTAATATTTCCAAGTTGGATTACAAAAAAATCTCCAAATTGGATTACAATACAAAATACGTTCACTGGTTATACTGTATTTTAACTTGAAGGCTTATTATTTGGTTCACTATGCTTACTGGTTTCATATACAGTCTACTAACATGCTGAACCTGTCTCTAACATTTCCAAACACTTAATGTTTTACAGCTGTTGTGAGGGTTTCTTTTCTTGGCTGTTTGGCTGTGTTCTGGAAGTTTTCCTTCCTGGCATTTCGCCAGACTTTGTGGCCGGCATCTTCAGAGGGCAAGGAGTTCAGGGAACTCCCTGAGCTCCTTGCCCTCTGAAGATGCCGGCCACAGAGTCTGGCAAAACGTCAGGAAGGAAAACTTCCAAAGCACAGCCAAATAGCACGAAAAAATCACTGCAGTTATCAGATCCCCGCCGTGAAAGCCTTTGAGAATACAGTACACTTAATGTATTCACAGACTCATTTCTTAAACTGACACTGAATCCTGACAATGACAAACTCTGGCCTGACACAGACTTAGGTAAAAAGGCGGGAAATAGTAGCAGAGGTACAGAGGCTACTCAGATTGATTGGCATGTACCCCAAATTCGCTCCCATCAAAACCTGCTAAAGCCACAATAGAATGGTTTTGCTATTCCAACACTGTTATGACCCATCTTTCCTGGTAGTGCTAAATGCCCAGAGTTATATTTTGCCTTTTATAGGCAGCACACATACACATAAACACAATATTTCTGCCAGGAAAACATCAACTAGCTATGTTCTGTCAGCTTACAGGACTGAAAAGATATGTTTCTCAGCATGCTTGTTGACCTGTATAGGATGCAAAGCTTTTTTCAAACTTCTGTATAGGAAGACTGGCCCAAACGTTAGGGCAAATTGAGGTAATAACTTCATGCGGCTGATATTGGATAGTGGTCATCTCCTGGCCGTTCCTCCTGGACTCATCAGCCCTTTTCCTCTGTGCAAAGACAGAGAGCTGTGTATATTACATGACCTCGCGTGGATTCCATAAATCAACCTGTTGCCTCAGTTACCATCCCATTGTCAGTACTGTAGCAATATTCAGCTGCCAATGTACTCAATTTCTATACATGGATTGGAGGAAAGTACTATGCTGACTTTTGGCTCAGTCAGGAAGCAAAATGTCCTATCTCTTCTGCCTTGTTTTGCATCTATCATGATGTTGAACTGCTAGATAGCTTAATGGTTTAAATACAGTGGTACCTTGACTTACGTCCTGCTTGACTTGCGTCATATTTGACTTACGTCCACTAGGGACGTGTTTGACTTGCGTCGCGGGGCTCCGAGTTACGTCTCGGAGCCCCGGCGCAAGGTCCCCACATTGGGTGGCAGCCAGGACCCAGCGTCCCGGCTGCCGCCTCCAAACTGCTCCTGCCTTTGGAGGGAGCTCGGGGCTGGCCTCGGGAGGGGCTGGCCTCGCCGGAAGCCGCCGCCGCCAGCGGGGGAGAGGAAGAAGGGCCAAGAGCTCCTGCTTTCTTCCTCTCCTCTGGTGGTGGTGGTGGCGGCGCCAGCGCCGGCGAATGCTTCAGCGAGTCCAGCTCCGAGCACCCGGAGCTGGTCCTCGGCGTTGCCGCAGGAGGGTTTTCCAACCCAGGCTCCAGGTCCCCAATGCGGCAGCGGAGGCCGCCAGAGTCGCCAAAGAGGACGACGACGAGGAAGACGGCGGCGGGGGCGAGGACAAGGCAGCGGCGGCGGCGGCGGCGGCCGAAAGGTTCCGTGGGCCGCCAGCGCAAACGAAGGGGCCCCTCCGCCGCCGGTTTCTCCGGCCGCCCCGGCCCCTTGCCTCCTCCACTGCGAAACTACCGGGGGAGGGGGAGGAAGCCTGGGAAGAGGCCCCAGGAGAACGGGGTGGGAGGGGGCACGGAGGGAGGCAAAGAGAAGCCAAGCAGCCTCAGCTGTGGGGGTGGGGTGAGGTGGGGGGGGGAATCTGGGAGGGCCTCTTGGGCCACCCAGACTCCCTTGGTGGGCAGCAGGGTCTCTCTCTTTCTCTCTATCTGTCTGTCTGTCTCTCTCTCTCCCTCCCTCTACCTCTCCCTCTCTCTCTCTCTCACAGACACGCACGCACACACACTCTCTCTCACACACACACACACTCACTCACTCTCTCTCTCTCTCTCTCTCTCTCTCTCTCTCTCACACACACACAGACACTCTCTCTCACACACACACAGACTCTCTCTCTCTCTCTCTCTCTCTCTCTCTCTCTGTCCCTCCCTGAGCAACTGTGGGGAGGGGACACACACACACACATACACAGGGGGGCGGCACCAGGGGCTCCTTGATTGCTTCACACTTGGCCTGGCCCTGGGGCTTCACCCCAAACTTTCTGCCTGCCAAGGTCCCAGCCCTTCTTCCTCTCATCCTGCAGCGGCTTCGGCAAGGCCAAGGAACTCGAGGTTGGCCTCACCGGGAGCCGCCGCTGCTGCTGGAGTGCAGTGAACACCTGAGCGGGCGGGCCGGCCTTCCTCCTCCTCCTCCGACCAGGCCGAGCTCCGCCCGAGCGAGCGCCTGGCTCTGCTCCGGGCTAGACCTGCTTCTCCCCGCCACCACCTTCCACCTCTCCCTGGCAGGCATACATTTTTTTAATCTTAATAAAAATTGTTAATGTTAATTAAAATTTGTTAATTAAAATGTGTTAACTTATTTCATCTACAATGCTGTCTTGTTTTATTGTACAGCATCGATTATTGCTGTCTGGTTAGACAGTCAAATTTGTGTTAAATTGCTGTTTTTGGGGGTCTTTTTCATAGTCTGGAACGGATTAATCCACTTTCCCATTACTTTCTATGGGAAAAGTTTGTTTGACTTAAGTCATGTTTGACTTAAGTCCAGACCTCTGGAACGGATTAATGACGTAAGTCAAGGTTCCACTGTAACTGGTTGCGGAGCCAACGGTTTGGTGTTCACTCAGTTCCTCACTGTGCCTCCTGGACTGAGGCTGGGCTCAATGATCTATATGGGGTCTCTCTAAGACGAGGGTGCTGATGATATGATTTTTTATTTTTTATTTTTTATTTTAGTGAGTAGTAGCAACTCAAATATGGTCAAAGACCAGAAACATCAAACAATTATAAAATTTGAAATTTGATGTAAGTATAAAATGATACATTCCTCCATTAAAATCATAATAAATCAACCCTTTCTCGCAAGTCCATAATTTATATACTCAACTAAGCTGAGTATGTCCCTAAAACAAGATTAAACTATATCCAGTGCTATGTCATACTATATAGAGGTATTATTATCCCTCTTGGATCGCAGCCCATGATGATGCAATGATGATGATATCCAGTTTCACTATATCATTTCATTTAAAAATATGCCTTTCCTCCTGGAATTTTGAAGTAATTTTCTGTACCTCAAGCTGAAAATTCTCCTTCCCACCCACTCAAGGATACTTCTTTTTTTCAGAGGTTTGACTGGGTTGGGACCCTGTTGGATTCTAGCTCTTTTTAGCTGTAGGTAACATTGGCCATAATTATTAATTATGAACATTATGGCGGAACAGTGTCTGAAGGACCAACTGCAGTAGATAATAAACAGTTTCTGGTGCTGAATGCAAAGTGTCGAATCCCTACTATCTCCAGGACTGGGAAAACACCCTTTCTGAAAACCTTGTGATCTGGTGCCAGTCCATGACAAAAGTACTGAGCTGGGTGGATCAATGATTTTATTCAGCAGAGGGCAGCTTTTTCTGTTTGTGGTTCTTATTGCCACAGTGCGTGTTTCCTGACATCAGGTGTATGGTGCTGTTGTGTCTTCTAGTTCATGGAACTTGTGTGTGTTGATTCATCTTTAGTATTTCTTTGTCCACCCTAATCCTTCCTCCTTGTATCTTTCTTCCAGATTTATGGGCTAAGATGATTTCCATGATGCTTTCGTGAGATAATTAGTACACTTGGGAATTTCCTTGTGCTAAAGTGATGAATTAAGTTGACAGTAAAATATTTCACCCTCAGAGACCTGTGTTGTTATTCTGATTCAGTTCTCATGGGATTTTTTTTTAAAAAAGTAGAATACATCCATAGCAGACATATTAGATAATTATCAGTCTTTCAGAAGACACCTCTATTGGGGAATAACTATACAATTCTATTTGGGAATAATCTTTTTGCAAAAAAGAGGATATGGTTGTAACCAAGAGACCCTTTTCATCTAGGAGGGATCTTATTGTAATCTGTTTTTTATACCGATTTCATGTATGCAATAAAATTTTAACTACATTATAGCTTTTTACTAAACAGATGCTCATTTTTAGAGAGAGATCCAGTGTAGAAGAGAAAGAACAAGAGCAAAATATCCCCAGTTGCTAACAATGTTTGTCTTTGTTTCATTGGTACCCTGTCTTTCATCCAATTCATGGATCCAAAGTAGCTCACAAAATTTAAAAAATGCATGTTATATTACATTGCAATTAAACTTGCAACTTACAGTCAACAATTTAAAGATATATTTTAAACAGATCCAAAAAGAAATGAAACGGAAAAGGGTCAGAATCTATCATTAAAAGCTTCTTTCTGTGGATGCTATCCATTTGTAAAAGCTTGCCTGAAAGCTTGTCTTTATTGTCAGAAAAACAGAAAAAAAGGACCACCTACCCTGTCATGGGATTTCTACCATCTGGGACCAGTCACCCCAAAGGCCTGTGGTTTTATTTTTATCAGATGTCCGCGAAGAACACTTCATAGGATAGCATTAGGACTGTTTTCTTTCACATTCTCATGAAACTTCCATAGACTAGCCATGTGTTCTGTTTTGCTGAAGTCTGTCTCGGTTTTAAAGATTTTTAGATGTTTCTCTTTTATTTGAAGCACTGACCATCTAAGATCATTCAAACAATGAGAAAAAAGAGCAAGGGTTTGTCTAAACGTCTCATTTGGACTGAGCTGCTGTGGGCTGATTAGCATCTCTTGGTGTTGGGCAGAGATGTGTTTTGTCATTTAGTTAAATCCTTGCATCCAAATGGCATATTGAAGCTCAAGTGACCCAATTGGGTCTGGTTCATTCTGGTGGGAATTTCTGATATAGTGAAGTGACTTATTAAGAGAGTCACTTCAGGATATGAGCAGATTAAACACGTCCTATGCTCCTTGGTGGAGGGGCAGAAAAGTGAAAACAAAAAAAAGACTATATTTGGGGTGCAGAATGTGCTGTATCACTTATATTTTTTTAAAAATATATTGACTTTGTTTAGATTAAAGGGGCAGTCGAGAAAATGCCCATGGACTTCTTTTGAGAGACTGAAACATTTTGCTGCTCATCCAAACAGCTTCATCAGTCTCATCCAAACAGTGAGACTGACAAAGCTGTTTGGATGAGCAGCGAAACGTTTCAATCTCTCAAAAGAAGTCCAGTTACCACGACTCAGCTTCCAGATAAACTCACCTAGATGACTGAGAATCTTCACAGACATTCTAGAGAGTTAAATGATATTTAAGACCTCACCTAAATACTAATTTGAACCAAAAAATAAAATAAAATAAAACTGTAGTTTATTTTTTAATCATTTGGAATACTTCTCTCCCCCTCCCCCGCCCCCCAGCGCTCATTCCTTCTGGGGATTGGTAAAGTGGGCTTAAACACTACTGGGAATAAACATTTAGGAGGCTAATTTAAGACAGTGTTCCACTCTGCCCAGCAAATCTCATCCACTAGCTGCTCTCTGAAATCACATGCAAAAGCCTTTTTCAGAGCTGAAGGATACTTTTACTGGAGATCAAAGATTAAGTTTGGAACCTTTCACACTGAAGTCTTTAAAACACATTTTAAAAAATGGGGGCCATTTAAGTCGAGCCATTTTACATACTGAACCACTGAATAGTGGCCTTCCTTAGTACATCCCAGTCCCACTTTTAGATCTGTATTTATTACATGACCATCAGGTTTTGAATGTCTCTTTTTGGTTTCTTTCTTTCTTCTTTCTTTTTTTGATCCTTGACTTTTTAGTCTCCCTAAGGATAAATGTTTGTTTTTGAACATGACAGAGATCACTTGCAAGCTGTGGAGAGTGAAGGGTATAAAAATACTCCATGCATAACTGGCTGTTTGCCTATGAGAAAGCAAATCCTTAGGGGAGCTAATGCTTTTGGACTGGTAATAAAATGATATTCTCTAGCATATTTTGTTCCAGGATACTCTAGTAGTAGAATGGAGATTTATCAGGGGAGGGTTGAAAGGTAAATTGGTCATTAACTTATTTGAGGGTAGGAGATAATAGTGAGCGATGGATACAGGCAGGGCTTCTTTGGGTCGTTTTGATGGTTACTGAGGTAACAGTATCAACAAAAAGCAGACAGCCAAGTAACGGAGAAACTCTGGTGTGAGGGAAATGGCTGCTCTGAGATTATTCTTGAGAAGAAAGCTTCTTCCTTTTGTGAAAATGTTCAGACCAACTATTTGAATGAAGCTGCTATTAATATTATATTATTACTGTATTATATTTCAAGTCATTTTTCACTGCAAACACAGAGTACAAGAGGGCTGTGCAATCCAATATTGCAATGTGGACTGTCCCTGTTCAGCGACAGCCGGAAAGCTGACATACTCTCTTCTGGATAATCCATTCTGTTTCCTTCCCCATTTCCTGCCTTTTCTCTCCCACAAATTCATCAGCATTGTGATTATTCTCAGTCTGCATGCATCCCAACAAGGATTTTCTTACTTCTGAAAACATTTGGGTCCCAGTGGGTGGCTTCGTTTGTTTTTGAGTTGTTGGATTTCTTGGTCCCTTATGTTTCAAGCAATATTGATAGTTCTTGTAAGAATTATGCATATAAATATATATCTCAGCAGGTTCAGTCTTTTCAGATGCCTACTGTATTTGACAGGTAGAGGGAATTTTGTCTTGTGTGACCTCCAGATTGTAGAACGCATTCCCTTCAGAGCTGGGATTAGTTTCTGTGCTTGGTGCTTTTGCAAAGAGTGTGAAGACATATTTTTAAAGGGAAAACTTTTAAATTTATATTATTAATATACAGTATTATGAACATTTTAACTGTATTCTTGAAGGCTTTCATGGCCAGGATCTGATAGCTGTTGTGATTTTTCAGGCTTTTGGGCCATGTTCTGGAAGCTTTTCAATACTCCAGAACACAAAGAGAACTCCTTGCTCCCTGAGCTCCTTGCCTTCTGAAGATGCCAACCACAGAGACTGGTGAAACGTCTGGAATAAAGGCTTCCAGAATATGGCCAAACAGTCCAAAAAACTCACAACAGCTAACATTTTAACTCTACTAGAGTTATATAATATAATGTCTTTATGGTTGAGTTTCACGTAGATTTTAATTATTTTATGGCTGAATTCATTTTTACTTGTTTTATTGGGTTCTATGATGATCATAAGCCACAACACAGTGGTTGAAACATGGGGCAGGAATGACAATGTGCTGGCCAGATAGCTCAGCAGTTTAGGTATCGGGCTGTGGAGGCAGATATTGTCTTATTTAGCCAGAGCCTAGAAAAGTCACTATGGAGAAACACGGAGGCTGAAATCCACTAGTGGGGCCATTGAATCACTGGGGATTTTCTGAGTCAGCTATGCTGTAAATTCCATTGATTCAATTGGATTATTGTACTGTCTTTTCTACTGGATTTTAGCCAGAATCCCAGCCAGCACCACTGTTTTCTCAAAGTATCACAGTTTAGGCCTGTTTTCCCCAGCTAACCCACATTGTGGTGTCCATAGGGCAGTGGTGGTGAACCTTTGGCACTCCAGATGTTTTGGACCACAGCTCCCGAAATTCCGAGCCTAGATTGCCAATGACAAAGTGCTGTGGGAGTTGTGGTCCAAAACATCTGGAGTGCTGAAGGCTCGCCACCAGTGCTATAGGGTATGGATTAGGTAGATTTCTGAGAATGAGGGATTATGGGATATGTAGTTCAAGAAATAATTTAAGAACCCATCTCGAGAAAGGACCATTGTATGAGCCTGAATAGCGACTATGCCTAGTAAAGGCAGGACTCTGTTCACTTTCCCTTTGTTGCAAATAGAGACTTTCTCCTTAGCTTGCTATTGTGAATTTTTCGGGCTGTTTGACCAGCAACTATCAGATCCAGGCTGTGAAAGCCTTCGACAATACATTTTCCCTTAGCTGTTTATTACAAACTATGCAGAGACCAATTTTCTACCAGTATCTGTAGTTTTGCTCTAAGGTTGTCAGCCTAGGCTCAGCAACATTGAGGGGAAGGAAATAAGATATGTTTAATACCTCTTATTTCTTATTCTAGGTACTTACCAAGGGCAGTTCACCAATGGCATGCGCCATGGTTACGGTGTTCGGCAAAGCGTTCCCTATGGCATAGCTGCAGTGGTTCGTAACCCTCTAAGGACCTCCCTTACATCCCTCCGTAGTGAACATAGCAATGGCACCCTGCTGCAACATGATTCCCCATCAGCCAATCAAGAGAATATCCCTATGATGCCAACAATCACACGAGGTGGGTTTGCGCTCAGTTTGTATGCAGATGCTGAGGCTGGTAAGTTGAAGAAAGGAGGACTCTTCCGACGGAGCTCCTTGTTTGGGAAGCTGAAAAAATCGGATTCTAAGACTTCCTTGGCTAGCCAAAGAAGCCGACTGAGTTTCCTCAAAAGTGAGAGTGGTATGAGCTCCACTGGTAGTGATGCCACCTCTACAGCCAGTCTGGGAGAAGGAGCAGAGGGAGAAGACTTCCCACCTTTTGATGCTGACATTGATGCCACCACGACTGAGTCCTACATGGGTGAGTGGAAGAATGACAAGCGCTCAGGGTTTGGTGTGAGTGAGCGATCAAGTGGCCTGAAGTATGAGGGCGAATGGCTGGATAACGTACGGCATGGATATGGTTGCACCACATTGCCTGATGGTAAGAAGGAAGAAGGGAAATACCGAATGAACGTCCTGATCAAAGGCATGAAGAAACGGGTGATACCTCTGAAAAGTGCTAAGATAAGGCAGAAAGTGGACCGGAGTGTGGAAGGAGCACAGAGGGCAGCAGCCATTGCCAGACAGAAATCTGAGATTGCGGCTTCTCGGTAAGCATCTGCGAGTAGAGTCATGACTATGTGTTGGTGAAATAAAAGGGACCATGCAAAATCTCATTTTGCATGTTTACAGTTCATCACAGAAGTATATTTATGTAGATAAGATGAGAGTTTTGAAGTAATGATTTGTTGATATGCTGTAGTCTTCTGTTAATAAATTGCTTTTCAGGTGGTGGAGGGGTAAAAAGTTACATTTCAAACGTAATGGAATAAGTGGGAATGAAGTTATATATTGGAGTGGCAAGTACTAGAATAGCTTCTAGTTTCTTTTTAAGGGTTACTTTTAAAAGACTGAATATATCTGAATACGTCTGTGAAGATATATTCAGGTGAGTTTATCTGAATGTTGTCATGGCAACTGATTTTCTTTTCTTGCGAGATTGAAACATTTTGCTACTCATCCAAGCTGCATCCTCAGTCTGAGGAAAGTTAGTGGTGAGTTCTCTATTTTATAGTTCACCTTGATTTCACACATACCCTGGTCTGAATAGGCTTATAAATTGGACAATGGCCTGAATAGGCTTATAGGTGGACCATGATCTGAATAGGCTCATTATGTGGAAAAAAGCCTAGGGTGCATGAAAGTCCCACCTATGCAACTTTCCCAACACCCATTAAGTATGAATTGTTAGCTGTGGCATTGCTGTTGGAGGTGTGAAGTCCTTTTGATTTGTTTGGGGATTTATGAGATTACCACTTGATAAGTAGCAGACAGATTGTGCCTGAGTCCCCCACCTCTGTTGAGAGAGGGGGTTTCAACACATGAATAGCTTCCCTGACCCCTCTTTCAAACCACCTCTCTTCTCTGTCCATTCAGATCATAGTCCACCTATGAATCTATTCAGGCCTTTGTCCAACTTATGAGCCAATTCAGACCAGGGTGTGTGTGAAATAAAAGTAAACAATAAAATGGAGAACTCATCACTAACTTTCCTAAGACTAACAAAGCTGCTTGGGTGAGTAGCAAAACGTTTCAATCTCTCAAGAAAATAAGTCCAGTTGCCAAGACTCAACTTCCAGATAAACTCACATGGATGACTGGGAATCTTCACAAACATATTTTTAAAGCCATATTCAGATATTTTAGTGACTATTTCACAATATTGTTTTATGTTTTAAGTTGCCCACTTAAGAATCTCAGTATTTCTCCTCTGCCAAAACATAAGGCAAACTAGAGAGTGATACAATGAATTATTTTTTAAACATGGTAATGACTTATGTGAACTGAGTAGCAAAAACAAACAAAAAAACCACATGCACAATAACAAAAAACAGGAATTATTCTTACAGAAATAACTTTCCGCGCTGTGGGTAAGAGATGTATTTATGCAAGATCAAAGGTAAAATTCCAAGAAATTGTATAATAATTATACCAAGAGATAAAACATTGTGGGTGAATGTTTCTATGTCTTTTTATGTTTTGTTGTGATTTGCTGTACAAAGTGATAGATGGCGAAATTCAAAAGGATCATGAAATACAATGTAGATCACATGATTGATTTCTATTTGGAATTAATGGCTGATAGACCTGCCTGAAGCTTGAACTGTCACCAGGGAACAATGCTTTGGGAGAATCAGCAAGACACAAAAACCTATGGTCTTATTTCACTACAATGTGAGTGACTACTCTCGGCCAATATTGTTAGCAGCTTCCCAGAGTTTTAGAGGGAGATCATTTGAGGACTTTAAAAAAAAAAAAGGGGGGGGGGAGAGAACTGCAGAGTATTAGGCACAATCCTGTGGGGGTAACTTTGCACCAGCATAACCCTGATTGAGTGTCAGAAACATTTCATTGAAATCAATTGCTAGGCAGTGGGCCTCATGTTCTAGAATGCCTTTCTTTAGTTTGGAACGGTTGTAAAGAAACACTATGAAGAACAGTAGTGGAGTCAAAGGGTGGCATTTTCAGCAAATGTAAGAGAAATGGAGTTGATATTTTTAGCAAATGAAGAAATGGAGAAGCCTAATTATTCATTTCATTTTTATATATGTACCCAATATTTTTACACTGCTATCAGTTTTTACACCTCAGCCCACACAATGCAGATGTGCAACTTTCTGGAAATGGAGATTGCTGGAGAAAAATCAGGGATATTGTGATGAAGCAAATGTTGAGATTCTGGAGTAGGAACTGGCGAGCCACTCCAGTATTCCTGCCAAGAAAACTCCATGGACATGGGGTCACAAAGAGTCGGTCACGTCTGTAATGACACAACACAACACAACACAAATGTTGAGATTATACAGCAGCATGGCCTGCAGTGTGGTGATTGGAGCAGAAAAGCAGCACAACACATGTATACTGTGATGATGCACTCATATCCCATAATGTGATTATATATTTTTAAAATTACTTATTGTCTGATGGTTAGAGCTGGCCCAAAGTCCCATATCACCTGAGGTAAGGATCAAAGTGCCACCCCCAAGACTTTCGGCATAGCACACCCCACTATTGGAGGAGGAGAACGCTGCAGCCCTGCCCATCCCATTTCCTCACCAATACTATCTAAGAAAAATGGCTGGGATTGTATCCATCCCACTCCACTTTTCCCCACAAGAAGGATGTCTTAGTATTGGCCTTACCCTCCCACCCCCAACGTGAAGAAATTGAAAAAGAAGTGGAAGAAGTCAAAGTAGTGACAATAGCATCTCCTCTCCAATTACACAACCCAAGAGAACTAAACGGCAGTAGGCAGCATCATAACATCTACACCCTCTTAAGTGGAAGAGGAGGCAAACAGGAAATGTGGTCAGATTTGTTGTTCAGTCGTTCAGTCGTGTCCGACTCTTTGTGACCCCATGGACCAGAGCTCGCCAGGCCTTCCTATCCTCCACTGCCTCCCGGAGTTTTGTCAAATTCATTTTGGTTGCATCGATGACACCGTCCAACCATCTCATTCTCTGTCGTCCTCTTTTCCTTTTGCCTTCGATTTTTCCCAGCATCAGGGACTTTTCCAGGGAGTCCTCTCTTCTCATGAGGTGGCCAAAGTACTGGAGCCTCAGCTTCAAAATCTGTCCTTCCAGTGAACATTCGGGGTTGATTTCTTTCAGAATGGATAGGTTTGATCTCTTTGCAGTCCAGGGGACTCTCAAGACTCTCCTCCAGCACCACAGCTCAAAAGCATCAATTCTGCGGCGATCAGCCTTCTTTATAGTCCAGCTCTCACTTCCATACATCACTACTGGAAAAACCATAGCTTTAACCATCCTGACCTTAGTTGGCAAACTGATGTCTCTGCTCTTTAGTATGCTATCTAGGTTTGCCATTGCTTTCCTCCCAAGAAGCAGGCGTCTTTTTATTTCATTGCTGCAGTCGCCATCTGCAGTGATCAAGGAGCCCAAGAAAATAAACTCTGTCGTTGCCTCCATTTCTTCCCCTTCTATTTGCCAGGAGGTGATGGGACCAGTGGCCATGATCTTAGTTTTTTTGATGTTGAGCTTCAGCCCATTTTTTTTCACTCTCTTTCACCCTCATTAAGAGGTTCTTTAATTCTTCCTCACTCTCTGCTATTAGAGTAGTATCATCTGCGTATCTGAGGTTGTTGATATTTCTTCCGGCAATCTTAATTCCGTCTTGTGATTCATCCAGACCGGCCTTTCTCATGATGTACTCTGCATATAAGTTAAATAGGCAAGGTGACAGTATACAGCCTTGTCGTACTCCTTTCCCAATTCTAAACCAGTCAGTTGTTCCATATCCAGTTCTGACGGTTGCTGCTTGTCCCACATATAGATTTCTTAGGAGACAGATAAGGTGGTCAGGCACTCCCATTCCTTTAAGGACTTGCCATAGTTTGTTGTGGTCTACACAGTCAAAGGCTTTGGCATAGTCAATGAAGCAGAAGTAGATGTTTTTCTGGAACTCTCTGGCTTTCTCCATAATCCAGCGCATGTTGGCGATTTGATCTCTAGTTCCTCTGCCCCTTCGAAATCCAGCTTGTAGTTCTGGAAGTTCTCTTTCCACATACTGCTGAAGCCTGCCTTGTAGAATTTTGAGCATAACCTTGCTAGCATGTGAAATGAGTGCAATTGTGCAATAGTTGGAGCATTCTTTGGCGTTTCCTTTCTTTGGGTTTGGGATCTAGACCAATCTTTTCCAGTCCTCTGGCCACTGCTGGGTTTTCCAAATTTGCTGGCATATCTTATGCAGCACCTTTACAGCATCCTCTTTTAAGATTTTAAAGAGTTCAATTGGAATGCTGTCACCTCCACTGGCCTTGTTGTTTGCAATGCTTTCTAAGGCCCACTTGACTTCACTTTCTAGGATGTCTGGCTCCAGGTCAGCAATTACGCTATCTTGGTTATCAGGGACATCCAGACCTTTCCGATATAATTCTTCTGTATATTCTTGCCATCTCTTCTTGATCTCTTCTGCTTCAGTTAGGTCCCTACCATTTTTGTCCTTTATCATATCCATCTTTGCACGAAATACCCCTTTAATATCTCCAAATTTCTTGAACAGATCTCTGGTTTTTCCTTTTCTGTTGTTTTCCTCTATTTCTTTGCACTGTTCATTCAAGAAGGCCGCCCTGTCTCTCCTTGCTATTCTTTGGAAGTCTGCATTCAATTTTCTGTATCTTTCCCTTTCTCCCTTGCATTTTGCATCCCTTCTCTCCTCCGCTATTTGTAGGGCCTCGTTGGACAACCACTTTGCTTTCTTGCATTTTCTTTTCTTTGGAATATTTTTCATTGCAGCCTCCTGTACAATGTTACAAGCCTCCATCCATAATTCTTCAGGTGTTCTGTCCACAAAATCTAGTTCCTTGAATCTATTCTTTACTTCCACTGCGTATTCATATGGGATTTGACTTAGGTTATACCTAACTGGCCCAGTGATCTTCCCTACTTTCTTCAGTTTAAGTTTGAATTTTGAAATAAGAAGCTGATTATCTGAGACACAGTCAGCACCAGGTCTTGTTTTTGCTGACTGTATAGAGCTCCTCCATCTTTGGCTGCAGAGAACATAGTCAATCTGATTCCGGTATTGTCCATCTGGTGATGTCCATGTGTAGAGTCGCCTTTTGTGTTGTTGGAAAAGAGTGTTTGCAATGACCAGCTTGTTCTCTTGACAAAACTCAGTTAGCCTTTGCCTTGCTTCATTTGGAACTCCAAGGCCAAACTTGCCAGTTATTCCTTTTATCACTTGACTCCCTACTTTAGCATTCCAATCCCCTATGATGAGAAGAACATCTTTCTTTGGTGTCAGTTCTAGAAGTTCTTGTAAGTCTTCGTAAAATTGGTCAATCTCAGACTCTTCAGCACTGGTAGTTGGTGCATAAACTTGGATTACTGTGATGTTCAAAGGGCTGCCTTGGAATCGTACCGAGATCATTCTATCATTTTTTAGGTTGTATCCCAGCACTGCTTTTCTCACTCTATTGTTGACTATGAAGGCTACTCTATTTCTTCTATGGGATTCTTGCCCACAGTAGTAGATGTGATAGTCATCTGAACTGAATTCACCCATTCCTGTCCATTTAAGTTCACTGATACCCAGGATGTCAATGTTTATTCTTTCCATCTCACGTTTGACCACATCCAGCTTACCCTGGTTCATAGATCTCACATTCCAGGTTCCTATGCAGTATATTTCTTTGCAGCATTGGACTTTCCTTTCTCTTCCAGGCACGTCTGCAGCTGAGCGTCCTTTCGGCTTTGGCCCAGCCACTTCATTAGCTCTGGAGCTACTTGTACTTGTCCTCCGCTCTTCCTCAGTAGCATGTTGGACACCTTCCGACCTGAGGGGTTCATCTTCCAGCGTCATATCTTTTAGCCTTTTGTTTTTGACCATGGGATGTTCTTGGCAGGGATACCGGGGTGGCTTGCCAGTTCCTACCCCAGGAAGTCTTATTACAGGCCTCATTGTCAGCAGTGTAATTAGCCTTACAATGATGAAAGCACAGTTCAGCCTGTTTTATTTTGTAGCCTCACTGATCAACTGGGACACAAAAGTAGAAATGTGCCCCATTTATAAGATATTCCAGACTGAGGTCAGATGGCTCAGTAATATTGTATAGAGACACAGCCTTCCTGAATGCCTAGCTTCAGGAGTCCTGAGTGAGATCACGTGCGAATAAGCGATTAGGAAAATCAGTGGTAGTTTTGCTGATTAGTCCTCCTACAATGCCAGGCATGCAGGAAGTGGCTGTCTTTACAAAGTAAAGCTGAGCAGGGCTGTATTATCCTCTTCCATCTCAAAGGAAGTGTGTAGTGCCTCCACCACTGCACTGCTGCCGCCACTACCAGACTAGCTGTTTAGAAACTGCTGGGCCTGGAAAACTGCATGCAGCAGTAATAACAAAGCAGAGTGGTGGGGTAGCAAATTGGGGTGGGGTAGCAAAATTTGCTGCTCCTTGCTAATAGCTATCACTGGTGACTGCTTCATTAAGCCTAATGCAGAACCAATCCTGCTAATGATTAAGCGTAGAGAAGCATAAACTGTGATAGTTTTATTTTATTATACATAATTTTGACTTTATTTTTTGTAACCATGTAATGTGTCTTCACACAAATCAGCTAAGCTGTTTTATGAAAGGAATATTCAGTGAAATTTCAGTTCATATGTAATATTTTGTGTAGTTTTAAAGAAGCCAATAGGTTCTTTCATTTTTCCTTATATTTAGATGAATGGTTATTCATCTGTTGCAATGAACTTTCTATCTTGCTGAATTTTCTTTTACTAATTCCAAACATATGTGATTCTTTCATTAACAGCTCAGGTTTAAATAAGCTCTTAGCTTGACAACTAAGAATTAACACTTTCATACTTGTGTAGTTTTAAATCATTTAATATAATTTTGCTTCATATAATGTAACCTATGAGCTGTCAAACTTGGTGGTTTTTTTAATAGTGGCAAATCTATTGACATTGTTGTCATAAAAATGGAAAGTTAAATTTTATTTGGAACTTTACAATACACTTTTCGCAGGACTTGAATTTTGAATGTTATGTTCTCATGGAATAGGCTTTTTTCTGCTTCTACTTATACATATTTGACTTCCGATTGCACTTTTTTTAAAAAAAAAGCTATATTTTCCATAGCTCTGTGTTGAGCTGCAGATATACTCACCATAGATGACAGGTTATGTTAAAATTGAGCATTTATCTGGTGCAGATCCATTTTAAAAAATGCAAGGCATTCTTCCCCTCTCTATTGTTGAATTAAAAAAACCTTTTAAGCTGTGCATGGAAGTAAGAAAGTTCACCTAACAGAAAATACAGATTTGAAGAGGGCATTTGGAAACATGAAAAATGTTTGATTGCTTCTATTTTGCTTGATTGCTTCTGCTGCATTTCACTTGCTCACAAATGTATGGTTTAATCTCTGTGGATTTCTATGAGACTGGTATGTATGCTATTTTGAATGGCATCCTGTTAAACACACAATTTCCTCAACTGATCTTTACTTGTTTTGAATCTGTATTGAAACAAAATAAAAAGCTCTGATATGTTCAGTCTTGAGATGGAATCTATATCAAGAGCTTCAGTCATTCACCTGCAGGCTGGCTGATTTTCTTGATGATTTAGGTATCTGGCCAGAGGACAGGAGGTTGTTCCCCCCTGAGTCCCAGGAAGAGCCTGCCTGTGTAACTCTGGGCAAATTCCAGAGCACCCCCAACAGAAAAGAATGGGAAACTTCTTGAGTAATCTATACCACCTAGAAAATATAGGTGAGGGTCATTGTTAAGTCAGAACTGACTTGATGACAGTTAATTAAATTCAATTATTTATTAAACTTTGCATTATTCATTTTCAACCTGTAATTTATACTCCTGAAGCAAAAAGTGGTTGTAAACTGGATAAATATGTGTCTAATTTTATTTTGTATATCGTCTTAGCGAGTAAAATATTTTACAATATCATAGTCAGAGGTTGGAAAAAATTAATCACAAGCAACAAATAATTTATATCTAATTCATTTTTACCATAACTGAAATGTAATGAACTATCATTGTGATTGCAAAGTACTGGGAAACAATGCTAGATTTTTTTGTGGTCTAGCACTCAGATTTTAGTTACATTTATCATTACAAACTGCATGGTTTCACTAGGTAGTTGTGTTTTATCCCACAGGCCAGCTATGTATAATATTCCTACACCAGTCAAAATCATAGGGATTGGATCTACAGTTGTACTTACTTTTTAAAAGCAACTTTCCAAAATCTGGCATTTTTATGATTATAATAATAGTGCTTTTATAATGACAGTTTAATAATACTAATATTCCTGTGAACTGTAAACAGGGAGCTATGATTCTGATTAATGGTTTCATTTTATTAGAATCATAGAATAATGGAGTGGGAAGGGGCCTATAAAACCATTAAATCCAACTCAGTGGTTTTCAACCTGTGGGTCCCCTGATGTTCCTGGACTGTAACTCCCAGAAGCCTCCACCACTCGCTGTGCTGGAAGGGATTTCTGGGAGTTGCAGTCCAGGAACATCTGGGGACCCACAGGTTGAGTGAGAACCACTGATCCAACCCCCTGCTCAGTGAAATAATCCAAGTCAAAATATATTTGACAGGCAGCAGTCTAACATTCTCTTAAATGAATCTAGTATTAGAGCTCTCACCAATTCAGATGATTACACATGGCTACAGATACAAAAATCTAAAATAGCTGTGATTTGCATTGCTATGAATGGTGGGCAAGCATTAATTGCAACTTTTGTCAGTAAAAAAATAGAGGAGAAGCATTTGGCTCCTGGTGTTGCGGTTTGTTGAAAAATGTGAAGGTACTACTCAGAAGTCACTGCTGTTGATAGAATCACACATGGCCTTGTTGTCTCCAGTCCAACCATTCACAATTCAGGAGGATGCCCAGAGTTGCAGACGTTCTCAACCTGTGGATCATCAGAAGTGACTGGATTACAACTGAAGCCTCATGGCATAGTGGTCAAAATGCTGTACTGCAGCTGTAATTGTGCTCATGACCTGGGGTTCAGTTCTAGGTAGCAGGTTCAAGGTTTACTCACCCATCTATTCTTTGGAGTTAGGTAAAATGAGTACCCAGCATGCAAACTGTCCAGGAAGTGCTTTAAGCACTATGGAGCAGCATAAAAGCAGCATGCTTTGCTTTTCCCTTTCCTTACGAGCCTCGTCTGGGTAGTCTGAGATTCAAAGTCCAAAAACATCCCTGGGAACTCCTTTTCTAGGTTGTTTGGTTTCATTGTCAATTGATCTTAACTGTCAAAACTCTTCCAATGTTAATCCGCGACCTACTCTTTGTCGGTACTGTAATTTGATTTAGTCCTATGGGAGACAGAAAACAAGTATTTACTTTCTTCTTTGTGACAGCCTCCAGCATATGAATTTTTTAATTTGTTTTCTCTCCATTGCATTTGTTTTTCTGCAAGATAAACAAGTAGCCAACTCTGTTATCCTTTTGTCACAGGACAGATTTTTCACATCTATCTCAAAAGATCTATCAAGGGACCCTAAAAATGACATTAGTCCTTTTTTATCCACAGCACACTACTGAATCATATTCAATTTGTAATGTTAATAGAATATCAATTTAAAATACACTAGAGCTGTGTCAATCTACAATTCTGTCCCCATGCTCCTTACGTTTCATTTTGTTTATCTCCTTATTTCAGACATTTCCGTTTATCTGTATTGAATTTCATTTGTTAGTTTGGCCCAGTTTTCCATTCTATCACAATCATTTTAATATTATTCTTCTGTGCTAAAATACTATATGTTTCTGTCAGTTTGTGGTTATCTGCAGATTTGATGTGGATTCTCTCAGGGCTCCAACTAGAGGCAGCAAGCAGAGCATGGAGGACAGGGGAGGCAGGGAGAAGCACTAAAATTATAACATAGTAAAATGGTACCTCTACTTAAGTAATTAATGCGTTCTCCGGGACATTTTGTATCCTGAAAAAATTGTAAACCAAACCATGGTTTCCCATAGGAATGCAATGAAAACCAATTAATCTGTTCCAGATGTCAGAAAAAAGTCAAAAAAAGCCTTTTATCTGTTCAAAGCTCTTTATAAAGTGCCCTTTATCCTCCCCCCCTCCCAATGCGTAACACACAGAACAGGCATGCAAACAAGTCCCAACATCGCTGCAAGAACACACAGAATACACATGAGCTGCCATGGACCCCCCCCCATGCAGGAAACACAGAACGGGCATGCAAACAAGTCCCAAAACCACTGCAAGAACGCACAGAACACACATAAGCTAGCATGGACCCCCCATGCATAACATTGGGCAAGGGGCACAACCCTGTACCCCCTCAATTCAAACTTGTTTTTAGTTTGATATGGAGCTATTGATAACCTAAATATGCTTTTTCAGCCAGCTTTGAATCAACATCCCTATGACCATGTAGTCTTGATAGCTAATGTGCTATCCAAAATTTCACAGGGAACATAGTGAAATGGGTTCTGCTTTGTAGCAAATTGTTTTCAAGTTATGGCAGCAGCTCTAGGTCCCAGGTATGACTAGTGCAATCGCAATTTAGATTCTGCAAAGGTTAATAGGATAGGTGGTAACCATGGTTGGGTAACAATCAACATTTCATTCTATTTGAATTAGTCACAGTAGTAATTTAGGAGGCTTTTCCATATTTAGTAGTATTATTTTAAACCTAAAAGTTACTTGTTTATAATAAAGCAATGTAAGGATTTAATTTTATAGTTCTCTCTAAGAGAGAAAATGTTAAACAATTTATTAAATTTATGTGGATGATAACAAGCTTCATCTAATGATCTGCTTATGGAAGCTAAATAACTAGCTCAGTTTGGAACAGAGCTTAGAAAACTGCCAGATTTTCAGGGGGAAAAATCCAAGGCACTGTTGCAAAATTTATGGTAAAATGCCTTTTTGCTTTGGAGTGGAAGTACTGTATAGATACAGATCCACAGTGGATAAGAGCTACAAGTTCCCCAGAGTCCAACACTTCTTTTCATTAACTGACAAAGTTTCAATAACTAACTTCAAGACATTTGTAGGAGAAAGAGTAAAAACATTTGTTTACTTACATTTGCATGGCATTATAGATTTGTTTACATTGCTTTCTTTACTGCACATACTTGGCAACCAACTGAACAGATCAAGAGAAAACAAAGAACTGTGTTACCATCAGACAGAAAAGAAAGAGGGTGAGAAGCACTCATCCAAGAGGAAGGACTCCCTTTGAAATCAAAGGCTGGAAAGAAACAGTTGGTAAGTGCTGGTAGACAATCACCCCAGACCAGAAAAGTCCCTTCTGGTCACTTATAGCATGTAAGTTTGGATATAACACTCCAACAGATATGATAATAAAATTACAGTATAGATCTGTTGTTTAAGTGAAATGTGGTTTGAAGAGCAAAGCAGAAGTGACTCAAGGAAACTGAACCTCCCCTCTCTTCACAGATGCCTCATTTTTCTATTTGACCCCAAAAGAAAGGAGAAAATTCACAGGCTTTGGGGAGGTAAACTGGAGGGAGTTTGGCATCCTTTCCCTGAGCCTTTTTTGGTGCTGAAATTGGGCCTCCATTTCTGTTCCTATGTTTTTGATTTAGGCCTGGGGTTTAAAACTCGTGTAAGGATGCCAGAGGTAAAAGATAATGTAGATGCAAGCATATCTGTGAGGTTAGCACACAGGGTGTTCTTTGATATTGCTGATTCCTTGCTTGTGCTTTCTTCTATACATAAACTGCTGCAGGGCTATAAATATTGGAGTTGGAGTTACTGAACTGCACTGAGCAGTTTATAACAGACTATTTTTTATTATAGAGTATTTACACTTCAAATGAAAGGAAGAACTCTCTGGTGGTTTGCTTCAGAGATTGGAATGCATTCCTGGGTGGTGGTGGGATGACAGCCCTTCTTCAGTAATGCTTGGGCATAATTTCCTATTAAGGAAACTTTTGAACAAGGGGAAATAGACTCATAAAGCCCCTTTCTGCCTCTCTGTAGAAATGCATCTCTGCTCCAGGAGAAAGCCTGCCATTTCCACCCAAGTCCCTCATCACCCCCATTTATCATTCTTGACCGGATTAATTCTGTGTTCAGAAATTCCTGGTGTGCATAGCACCCTGTTCATTGCCAAAGGAAAGAAAAATACTTCTCCTTCACCAGCATTTTCTGTCTGCAGCTGCATCAATTAAGGATCCACCTAACTCAGCCCTCCTTACTGACACAGGATGGCTTGGTTAAGTTGAAATCTCTACACACTAAATTGGGAAGAAATCATATTAAACCCATGAGGTCTCACTTCTGAACAGACATGCGTTGTTATGTGCTGTCAAGTCACCACTGATTTATGGTGTCTCTACAAATGAATGGTGTCCAAAATGTCCCATTCTTTAGAAGCTTTTGCACACTCAAGACTGTAGCTGCCTTTAGTGAATTGTTGGAAGTGTGAATTGATTTTCTGCAAGATTAAGAGTGGGTTTCACAACTTTGATTAGTTCTGTAACTGTTTTTGAAGCTTGAGCAACCTCCAGTTTGGATTATATTAAACCCATGAGGTCTCACTTTTGAACAGACATGCGTTGTTATGTGCTGTCAAGTCACCACTGATTTATGGTGTCTCTACCAATGAATGGTGTCCAAAATGTCCCATTCTTTAGAAGCTTTTGCACACTGATTGATTTTCTGCAAGATTAAGAGTGGGTTTCACAACTTCGATTAGTTCTGTAACTGTTTTTGAAGCTTGAGCAACCTCCAGTTTGGATTCCTGAGTAAATCTCACTGTACCTCTTTGCTTTGCTTGCTTCTGCATTAGGCTTTTAATGTACAGTTATCCTGTCTGATTCGTAGAGTTTAACAGAGGATGTAGATTTGACATCCACCCATGAGACTGCCCTTTTCTCATGAGGTATTTTTTCCCCAGCACACACACATTATTAAGGAAGGGGAAAACGCAGAATAGGGACATGGTTTCTTTTGAGTACTAAACATTAGACACATAGCCACCTGACCTCTCTTCAGTTTGTAAGTTTCCTTTTTGCCCGTTTAAGTAACTTGCTTCATAAGGACTACATTTAAATCCTAGCAGGATTTTCTGCATGTCCGTGCTCTCTATGTCCATGGAACACACTGAGCTCACCCTTAAAATAACAGAGGCGCTCGTCTGCCGAGACTTGAATTGCAACCCTCATATCACTTTCCTGAGCTCTTCTGACCGATCATGTCCTTAAGCAATGTTAACTTATCTCTCCAAAGTGCTCAGCATTTCAAATCTATATTGCATAGACAGGAATGAGAGTCTCCTTCAGGGACACTGGTGGATTAGGGTGTAAATGACATATTGAAAGCACTGGAGTCAGCAGAGAAGTCCCTGACTAAATAAGGGAATGTGTACCAATGGTCTATCAAAGTGCAATAAGGCTACAGAAACTGGGAGGCAAAGCTTTTATCCAATTAAGCATGAACCTGTTCAGGTAAAGCTTAATTTGGACTTAAATAGTACTACTGAAGTAAAATGATCTATTACTTCACTGCTATGCTTGTAAAATAGCATGACACAAATTTAGGCACAATGTCTATTTTCCAATGCTGAAGAAAGGCCAAGACTGGACTATGGGCTGTATGTAGTCCTGCAGAAGACCTAATACACCCCCAGCATTATTGACTCTCTACAAAATTTTGTAGTTTTAATTTTCTTACATTTGGCCACCAATCTAGAATCTGGATGGGCAAGGAGCAAGAGCAACTCTCTTAGGTCTTGGGTTGGCTGCCAATCTCCCAAGAGTAATCAAATATGTCTTGTGTGTTTTTCTGAAAAACATATGCATCTAGCCCTCATTATGAAACTTTAGGGATATTGATGGCAGACAACTAAGAAATAAAAAAATGAAATTTCACTGAAATGCCTAGGAATGAGCAAATGGCATTTCTTGATTCTACATGGGTGCTTATTTTCTTCCTCTTCCTCCTCCATCCCTGCTTTTTTCCTTATTATTCCTATCCCCCCTCCATTTCTCAAAGTTCTAAATTTTAAAACACTGAATATGGCACTCAGAATAAGTTGGGCAGATGACATGTTGTCTCTACTCATGTTCTAGGAGTTAAATGCAGAATGTTTGGTTCTCCTGAACTATAATTTTATTTTATTTGAGTATACACTGTAGCACCTGTTAAATCATGTTCTCTAAATCAGGAATGGTCAGTTCTGGGACTTATCCTCCTCACCTTCTAATGCCAGGCCTGGAAATGGTCCATATTGGCAAAAAGGTTTTTGGGTAGGGGGCATAGGAAAAATCAGAAGTGCCCAAGCATTCTCTTCTGTTTTTGATTCTGAGAATTTGGGGCTTTAGGGGAAAACATTAAAGTTATTTAAAAAGCAGCTTCTGGTGGCTTTCAACATAATTTTTGCAGCTTTAGCATGGGAGAACTTGGAGCCCATAGGGTGCATTTCTCTCACTCTCACTCTAGACCAGTGGCTCCCAACCTTGGGGCTCCAGGTGATCTTGGACGAAAGCCCCAGAAGCCTTTACCACTAGCCGTACTGACCAGCAATTTTGTAGCTGTAGTGAAAGAACTATAGCTCTAGATGCATCTAAGCAACTAATCTGTGGGGTGTGGGTGTGTGGGACCAGGTAAGAGTCACCTAAGTTTATCAAAAGAGAGGTGGCTGTGGATGCCTAAATCTGCACATTTTACATGCCATAGATGTATGTTCATATCTACGTTGTCATGCCTGGTGTGGTCAAGTTGAATATATTTTGATACAGATAAGGGTGGCTGTCACCACCCAAGGTTAGAATGAATTGGGGCCAGTCCTTCTGAACATTCAGGTTCTTACAAGCCACGCTAATATCCATGAGACCATTTTATCTGTTAGTAAACGTCATTTTCCCCCTAGCAAATATATTGAGCAGCAGATAGGAATGCTTCCAAGGCTTTGTCTGCAGCAGCTTTTTATTCTGGGCTCTTGGTGACAGCAGACACATGGAATGTGTGCTAGACTTCTGATGTCTTTACTGGGCTCATCCATAGGACTCTTGGTATAAAAATATGTACAAGAATATTTCAGAACACCATTGACTCCACTAGGGTAGAAAGAGATGCCAACTACATGGCACAAATGTGGGCTGAACAGCCTGCATGGTTTTGCAGCAGTTCAGTCTAGAATTCTAAGAATGAGTGGCTCTCTACGCATTAGGTTTCCTGGCATTCCACTTTTCACTGGCTTCAATTTCTCTATATTTATCTCTTAACTTAGAAAATCCCCCAAAATTAGTTATAGAGGTAGAATGGTGTGCCATTACCTGAGCTCTCAATATTGACCATTATTTTACCATACTTCTCTGTTTACACTCCCCACCTACCCCTACCTCCACCTCCCACCTCCCACTGTTGGTGGCTAGAATCCTGCAAACCATTTAAGAGCACACAAACAAGAATTGTGAACATTTCCACAGCTAATTGACGAGATGCTGGCAGCACGTTGATGATGTGTCTAATTGTGAACATGTTTGCATGCCCATGGTGTACCAGGTGCCTGCCTGGCATCTTATTAGTTATCCATAATTAGCCATTGCAACTTTCACTCTTTGTCCTATGCATATGTAAATTACTCAGTAGAATTTTGGCCAGGGTGTTTCCTGTAAAAAAAAAAAAAAGGCTCGTAGGCAGCTACATAGGAGAGGCAAAAATAAAAACCACAGGTTCCACCAAAACATCAAACTGAAGAAAAGCACTGCACTGTCATGTCAGAAACAGGAAGTCTTAATTGCTCAGGCAAGGACCCAGCTCAAAAAAAGGAAAGTTTTTCTAGCCCTCATCCTAAAGGCCCAATGGGTACCCTGGATGGGCAGACCCAACCTAGCATCCGGTACTGTAATACATCACTTGAGTACTTAATAATGAGTGTGGGTACACACCAAGGTTGGCAACCTTTTTTCCTACCAAAAGCTTCATTTCCTTATTGGAAACAAATGGAAATTTCAAGGTATAGGGCTGCATTGGATACAAATATTTCATAATGCCATGCAAAAAAAAGTGTACCCAGGATACATTGCACTCCCTGTAGTCTGTGGAGGGGTGGGAGGAGATAGAACATTTTTCCATGTTGTTTTGGAGCCATTCAGGACCTTTTTTCCTAAGGGATTTCGACCTTTTGAACTTGGAAAGGTAGGGAGCTGAGGTTTTATTGCTTTTTTCTGTCCATTTCCATTGCTTTCCATTTTAAAAGGGAGGGTGAGCTGAGCTTTGGTTTACAAAGAATCCCTGTGGCTTTTTTCTGTGCATTTGGCAGGAATGTCTGGGTGTTTTTTTTTAGCTTGGTTTTATTGCTCTTTGAACTGCTTTCCATTGCATTTTTGGCAGGAAAGGCTGGTGTAGTCTTGCTAGTTTCTTTTGCCCATGTTTGTATTGCACTGCAAGGGGTGTGTTGGGGGTGTTCCAGCACTGGAAGCCTTTAAAGTGCACGTTGTAAAGAGTTCTGGACACACCCACACACCCCAGGTTTTTTGCCTTTTTTCAGACGTCTGGAACGGATTGATCAGTTTCCCATTTATTTCAATGGGAAACTTCATTTTGGATAACAATGTTTTTCAGATAACAAATTGCCTCTGGGAACGAATTAAATTTGTTATCAGAGGTACCACTGTATGTTGTGGACCTGTATGCCAGCTCTGGATGGAATCAGCAACAACCTGGTGAGTGGGGAAGAGAGGATTCAGAGTTCATAAAATGCCTAGTCCAAAGTCCTGCTGAACAGCCAAATTATACTATGGCAGAATATGTCACATAATAAATTTCTCCCCTACTTTCACCATTGGTTCTCCCTCTGTTTTTCTTTATTAACCAACTCAATTTCCGTCTAACTATTCAATCAGTTATTTTAGTACCCCCTTATTTTAAAAAATCACACAGAAGTAATTTCTGCACGTCTTTCCCATCCCTTCTGTC
Source organism: Phrynocephalus guinanensis (assembly GCA_037367245.1). Classification (NCBI taxonomy): domain Eukaryota; kingdom Metazoa; phylum Chordata; class Lepidosauria; order Squamata; family Agamidae; genus Phrynocephalus; species Phrynocephalus guinanensis. The sequence continues at coordinate 102,609,496 of CM074737.1, forward strand.
TATTCTTTTGTTGTTGTCAGAAAAATGTAAAGTTTATTCTTGTAACTGAAAAGCAGAGTGGATAAAATCTATGGTTTTTAAAAAGGAAATTAAGTCACAATTTAAATAAAAAAATCAACCACAAACCTGTGAAACAATAAGGTTTTATGGTTGCAGGACACATTCTTAAGTTTGAGTTACAAAGTTATTTCATTATACATTTCTATACTAGGAGACCCATTCTTATATTTATTTTCTATTTAACTTATACTGTCAATTAATTAGCAACCTTCATTTCCACAACATCATCTTTCTTGCTAACTCCCTTTCCCTCTCAACTGCTCTTTCTCAATCACTTTCTTAACTAACTGGTCTGAACCAAATATCCGTAACCAACTGTCTCTCTTATTTACCCCTTGCGGGTACTATAGTCCAATCAACCACTTTCCTTGTTGACAAATAAATTCCAATACCTGTTCCATCATAAGGGTATTTATTCAGTAGTTTTTAATATGTATTGGTTTTAATTTTTTTATTTTTTATTTTATTGTATTTTTACAAATCTTAATATTTGTCTTTTGAAATTTTGGAAACCACCTTTATCATTTGGGAGTAAGAGGGAAGTATAAGTGAAGTGAAATGGCCTTGCTGGTTGTGAGATTCTGGAAACTGTAGACCAGTTTCTCCATCTTTCTCCATCTTTCTCTTGGAGGCATGGTGGGATATACACTAAATGTAAGATTATACAAAAATAAAGTTTCAGTGTTAAAGGTGTTAAGTTTGGCAAAGAAATGCATATGGAAAAGGTGTGAAAAACACATTTTGTGCTATATTAAGGTTCATGCCATGCCATGCCATGCCCTGGCCTGGATATATACCTACGTATTGTTGCTCAGAGGTCTAATAACCCTCCCTTGGTATGGGAACTAATGGCAAATGTGTTGGAGTTCTATTTATAACCTCATGAGTCGTCTGCAGTTTATGTGACGGAGAGGGATTTTTCTAGGCTATAGTGATTGTTTATTAATCCAGCACTAAACAATTGTTCCTTCCAGCCTTTTGAATTCAGAGAGAGGCCTGCTTCTCTGCCGAGTGTTCTATCTCTCTCTGTTGTCAAGTTGGTAGCAGTGGTTTTATTTGCAGTTGATCTCTTCAGTTAGTTGCTAAGTATGTATGGGGAAATGAAAGTAGCATATGTTATTGAGTCTTTTGTGTGTCAGATAATGAGAAGAGAGGTAGAGAGGTAGCCATTCTCCTCTGTGTAATGTACTTTTGCTGGGTAGGAAAGAAGAATTTTACCAGAAATTTGGAACACTGCAACACAAACAGTTGCATTAGCAAATTCCATCTCACTCCTGACTAGATAAACATGGCAAACAATTCATCAACAGGCTGTCATTCCATGGAATAAGATTGTGAGTAAATTTTCAGTTACACAGAGTCCATGTCTGACATGCAGAATGCCTTAGATTTTATTAATATCACAACAGTGTAAAACACACCAACGTGTTTATTACGCTCCTTATTTGTCTTATGTTAATTGTAACAGGTAACAGGGATAAGTCATCTTTGTACAACTCACCAGTAATATTGATGAAACCAATTAGGATTTCTATTCCCACAAATTATCACTGAAAGACTGGTTATTTTTATATACACATTAACAACAGAGTTTTGGGAAGTTTACTTTTGGACTACAGCTCCCAGAATTTCCCAGTCAGTGTGGATTGTAGGATATACACTCCAACAAGTAATTTCTCTAAGCTCTGTTTTTAGTGGGAAACATAATAAACTGCATTACTCAGTGTCGTTCAGCCATCCTTTACTGGCAAAGGTTCTCTTGGGTTTCAGGCACAGATGTTTACTAGCCTTGCCAGAGATGGTAGAAATTAAATACCTCACGATGGCAAAAATAAGAAAGAAGTGCCACAGGGACTATTTGATGTCACACTGGAATTAATGCTCCCTTTCTTTGTCCCATGTGACGTCTCCCGGCAGGAAGTGGCAGACACTAACCTCTTGATCCAGTTTTCCGAGCCTGCTGTATTTTTCAAAATATCTGAATGTCATTTTCTCAGCTAAGGTCAGTCTCACAGGCTGTGGGACAGCACAGGCAGACTTTCTGCCCAGCCTGTGTAGCTGACTGGCTTTTCTCCATTTCACAAGCTACATCATGAAACAGTAGGGTTCTTCTAACATGTGGAGACTGTCACCTCTTCTTCAGGTTGACACTATTGTGTTAAAAGCAGTGATGGGACAGGATTGACATGCTTCTGTCACTGTATGTGCAGAGCATATGCCCAAATAAGGTTTTTTTTTAATAGTAAGGCAGTTAAATTTATCTTGCTAGAAAGCACTATTTAGGGGAGTATGTTCATGTTCTCTGGCAAAGGACTTGGAATGCTTCCACAGAATGCAAATCCCAGGATTTTGTAGGAACTGGACACAGTTGTAGTGATATAAAACAGATCACACTGTGTAGTGTAGACATACTCAAGCTCTTGGTCAAGGTAAACCAGTAGCTTAATGTTAAAGTCCCATTGACTGAAATCCTGTTGTGTAACTTTATGTCATATAATGAGGATAATGTCATCAGTTGGCAGTGAAAACCTTTAATTTAATTAATAACTTCCCATTCCCTTGCCTTTCAGGTTCTGGGCTGCCTTGGAATCTTTTTGCCCAGGGGAAGCCTTTCGGAGCCTTGAGACTGTGGGTGAAGACTTCCATATCAGAAAATAGCTGCTGGCAGTCCCATGGCTGGATCTGGGCCACTTGCCATGATCTGGTAACAATTTTCTGATATGAAAGGTTCTCTGCTCCTTTTCCCAAGGCAGCCAAAGGCTTCCCCAGTAGAAAAATAATCCCTAGGGAACCGTAGAAATTGTAGTGACTGATAGGGTGCTTTTACATAAATTCATTCAAAGATTTCTGTCATCAGCTGATGATGTCATTCTTGTTGCATGGCATAAAAATATGCCAACTGGATTTCAACCATTAAATGCTTCTCCTTTGTCTCTCATTTTTCAGTGCTCCTACAACAATTGAGTTCTTGCAAAATAAAAGTTCTTATCCAAATGTTGCAAGATTCCAGCGATATCATGTTATAAGTCAAATTATATTTCTGTGCTGTTGTTGTTTTCCAGTGGCATGATATCCAAGGCTTTCCTGTTCTGGTGTTGGCATTAGCACGTGTATAATATGGTACTGTAGAGTCATATTGCAGTCTATGAGTTACATGGGGAGATGTGCTGGATGTGATTTAAGAGTGCAGGCCTATGTTTATTAAAAAGTTCAGTGAGACCTTAGAGGAACTTCAGGCCTTGGGGTAAAATCTAACCCTGTGGATCCCTATGTTGCCTATCCCTATTTCTCCTGAACCCTTCCTTTGATAGCTTTCCAATTTGTGGATTGAGGTATTTCCCTCAATTAAGAGTTGAAAGATTTCTTCTGATGTTTAGTCATTGGCCCTAAGAAGTTTAAGATCAAATGGGCCAATATTTTTGTTCCCATCCATTTCTATTCCCCTTTACTGTATATTACTGGAATGTATCCATCTGAAAACTCCTCATTCGTGCCGATCAGAAGCACCAGGACGTTCATCTAAACGTGCACCATCTGTGAAAGCTAACAGCTTTAGTCTTGTAAATAAGCCTACCCAAAATATTAATACAGCTTGTGGGGTAGCAAGCTCCATCTGCCATTGAACAGCCTGCTTTACTTCTGTACTAGACACAGAAGGACAGAGTACTTTATGCCTTACTTACCACCAGCACCTTTGTTGGGCTGCATGCAGTCCTCACTTATGTCTACCAAGTAGAGATGGGCACGACTTAGCGGTATTCCCGTTTCCGTTTCCGTTACTCGTTTCCGTTACTCTACGGAAACGGTAACGGGAATTACTCCGCCAGACCTCGAGCTCGAACCGACGAACGAACAATTTTGGTCTGATTTGTCGTGCTCGTTCCTTGCATCGCGCAATTGCGCGATGCCACGCGCAGCACAGAAAAAAAGTTTTTAAAAGTTAAAAAAACCCGGTTCCCGGCCGAAAAGCAGGCGGAAAAATGCCTGCCGTGCCTCAGGGCACCTACCAGAGGAGTTGTTTCTGGAGGTCCCCGGCCTCCCCCCCCATCCCCCGTCCTAGTGGGCTGCTCTGTGGGACTCGCCGCAGGCTCGCAGCCAGCCAGCAAAAAGCCCAGTCTCGCCGGCCGCCGGCCGCCGCAATTAAAGCGCAAGCAAGCGGCACGGACGGCACAGGAAAAAACTTTTAACTCTCCCCCCACCCATTCCCGGGCCAAAAAAGCAGGCGGAAAAATGCCTGCTTGACTAAGGGCGCAGGGCACCTACCGGAGGGGTGGTTTCTGGACGGCGGGTCCCGCCTCCCCCCCCCGTCCTGGGCAGCCGGACTCGAGTCGCCATGCCATGCGGTGCGGGCGGGGGATCCAAAATGGGGCAGCGAACGCAATATTGTTTTTGAAATCGTGGTCCAAAACCACACAAGCACAACAGAAACACGCGAAAATTTATAAACTGCCAGATTTTTCACAGTAGCAGTGGGCTTTTTCTTGCAACAAAATGTCTCTCCTCTCCTCCTCTGTCCTCCATACACCTGCGCAATGATGGGCTGGCCGAGTGGCCAGCCATGTGGGAGTGGACGACCATGCAAATTTTTGGAGCCATCCCACCAATCGCATGGCCACTTGGCCATGGAGACTTCTGGGATGTGCCAAAAAGCCCCCTAAAACCTGCCCTAGCCCCCTAACCCTAACCCTAACCCTTGACTCCGCGTCACAGACTGTCTTCTTAGTGGGTCAGAGAGGCACCCAGAGGTGCAACCCACTAGCCCACCGTAACCTTACCCGTCACTAGCCTAACCCTAGCCCTAACCCTAACCCACCTTAACCCTAAGCCAGATGTACTTGCATTGCACTACACGCAAGTACAATTCCCTTCTGTGTGAGACATGGTGGTGCGAGAGCCTTAGTTAGGCATCTCACTATGGCTCTGGGTTCAGTGCCATCCACTAGTCTTCACAGTCACTGTCTGCACATTCTGTTATGCAATATCCATATGGCTATTGCATAGCATTTTGCAGCAGCAGCAGGTGAGGAGGGGACACCCCCATGTTGAGGGGTCTCTTGGAGCCTGCTTCCCCTTTCCTAGTGGGTGAGGATAGGAGGCACCCACGGGTGCCTCCAGGAGCCCGCTTTCCCTTATAGCGGGCCAGAGGAGGCACCCACCCCACAGAGGTGCCTCCAGGAGCCCGCTCCCCCCCCCCAAAAAAACCAGTACTAACGAAAATGAAAAAACAAAAAAACGAACCGACTAATTTTTGCGAATTTTCGCGAAAAACGGAGACGACCCGAAACGGAACCGGCCCGACTAACGACAACTCGAATTTTTTTTTTTTGAAGTCGTGCCCATCTCTACTACCAAGCAAGTGCTTACATGCAAAATAACTCTGGCCTGGAAGCAGGTTGTTAAGTCAGCTGGAGGTGTACGTGCCAGCGCACTGTTTCTGTAACATGATGTGCCACAGGGTCTTAAAACTGCCTTTTGGTCATGTAGGGGGACTATCATATAGAGGGATTTAGAGGAGAAGGAGGATTTCATTTCCTTACAGCTGCCTGCTGGATGATGTTTCACCAACTGTGCAGCTAAAACTTGGTGCCTAAGCTGTTTAGTCCCCTGATTCCTTCCAGGATCTTGCCGCTCAGATTTTAGGTGGCTCCGAGGTTGCATTGTAACAAATTCAAAGCCATTCAAAACAGTAGTGACTGCGATGACCTCTCCTTCCTCCTCTCCTTCCACAAAAGATTCTGGAGGTTCTGTGAAGGTATTAAGATTCTGTTAAACCCCTTTATAGAACTTCTAAGGTTTCTTAGTTTGATCTATATGTCACTTAAGTAGGCTTGAGACTGGTTTAAAATGTGCAGTGAAGCTTTGCCATTGGTGAGTGCCTGGGGTTTATTCTTTAACATTAATAAAAGCTAGACGGCTTGCTGAGCTGGAGTAGGGGTCGGGAGTTTAATTCCCTGCTGTGTGTCCTTGGAGAAGAGCCAGGCTATGTAGTCTTGGGAAAGCTGCATGATGCCAGAACATGACAGAAAAATGAGATGGTATCACTTCTGAGAACGTTATATGTAGAAAAACCTGCTAGTAGTCACCATAGATTTGAGGGCACACAGTGTTTTTCATTGTTGTTGTTGCTTTTGTTATACAAAGCCCACCAAATGTTGGTAGGATTTAGTTTCATTAAACATCAGAATCATTCCTAAGGAGCTGGGATATTCATCAGTATTCTCTTAAAACACATGCTGCTATTCCAAGAAAAGCTGCCATCTGCAGCTGGTGTATTGTGTTCTCATTTACGTCTACAAATATGGTTTTTTTTAGGTCATTTGGTATTCCAACTAAAGCATTGGTTACAACCAAAACAATTTTGTTTTCTTTTGCTGTGATTGCTCAGTCTGTATCTGCAAATATTTGTATCTGGCAATCTGTTCAAATTCCCCGTACTCAATTCTGGCATAACCAGGTATTGCCATACCTGCTATATAGGCCCACTTCCTTTTAACAGTTATCTCATTGGGCACATTGTGATCCAGATGTTTATCAGTTTGAATCCAGAAGTCCCATCATATTTTGACCTATCAATTTTCAGTAACTTTAATCCAACTACAGTACTATCCAGGCTGCACGCTTACTTTCTGAAGCTGGACAAAAGTACATTTCTCCCTTGAATTGCATAGGTTCAAACAGCATGGGTTTGGTTATGCATTGATTTCCTATACATACATACATACATACATACATACATACATACATACATACATACATACATACATACATACATACATACATACATACATACCAAGATTATCTCTAAGGAACCTATCCAGGTACAATACCTCCCCACCCCGTGCAGTGCTTTTCCTCTGCTGCACACCCATTAAGACTTTTTGTTTTGGTCACAATGGAACCTGTGCAGGGGGCACGTGCATGTGCATGAAGAAAAGCCCAGTACAGCAAGGAAGAAAATAAGAGGACACCTTAATAGAATCATGAATATTCTATAAATAATGTGCTGCTATTTGTCTCCAGGAAGTGACCTGAGATAGGTGGGTCTTAGAACTTCCAGTGCCCTTGTTGCTAGCTGCTCAGTGGCCCCCAGTTTGATGGTGATGGCTCTGACAGCCTTCTCCCCTGGCATGGTGGCTGTGGTGCTGGAACATGCCAGGAGGCTGACATTGGTCAGGGGAGCACTCTCTCTCTCTCTCTCTCTCTCTCTCTCTCTCTCTGTCAACCAACTGTTTGGGCTTTGTAGTTACCTGGGGGGAGCATAGGAGTCATAAACGGATTTTGAACGACCTCTGCCTTGTCGCAGACTCAGAGCGGCTTCTTGGTTTGCCAAGGAGCTGCGATTGATGAAGCGTCAGGGCAGGCGTCTAGAGCGACGCTGGCGGAAAACTCGTGATGAATCCGACCGAGCACAGTGTAGTGCTCATTACAGAGCCTACTCCGTGCCAGTAGTAGCAGCAAAGAGATCTTTAGCTGCTACCATTGCATCTGCTGGGAACCGCCCAGTGGGATTGTTTTGTGTGGTGCGGGGCCTATTCCATCCAGCCCCCCAGTGGATCAAGAACCATACAGAGTCTCCCCCTGTGGTGAGTTCACCAAACACTTTGCAGATAAAATCGATTGGATTCACCATGACTTGGATGCCACATTGGCATTTATGTCTGTTAATGTGCCCCTGGCAACTGTCTCTCCAGTTTTGTGGGGTTCTTTTCAGCTTGTACAGCCTGAGGATGTGGACAGGCTTCTTTGGAGTGTGAGGCCATCCGCCTGCCGGCTCGACCCTTGCCCAGCCTGGCTTATTTAGAGCTTCCTGGGAGGGAATGGCTGAGTGGACAGAGAGGGTGGTTAATTCCTCCATGATTGAGAGGGTTTTCCCGCCTGATTTGAAGCAGGCGGTGATTTGACCCCTCCTTTAAAAAGCCCTCCCTGGATCCTACTGTATTAGATAATTACTGGCCAGTCTCTAACATTCCGTTTTTGGGCAAGGTGATTGAGCGGGTGGTGGCATTTCAACTCCAGAGGGTTTTGGATGAAGCGGATTATCTTGATCCTTTTCAATTGGGATTCAGATCAGGCTATGGGACAGAAACCACCTTGGTTGCCTTAGTGGACGATCTACGCCAGGGACTAAACAGGGGAAGTGCGTCCCTGTTGGTCCTGCTGGAACTCTCAGCGGCTTTCGACACCATCAACAATGGAGTCCTTTTGGGCTGAGCCGGGAGTTGGAGGCACTGTCTTGCAGTGGTTCCACTCTTACTTGGAGGATTGATCCCAGATGGTGGTGCTGGGGGATTCCTGTTCGACACCCTGACCTTTGAAGTATGGGGTACCACAGGGTTTTATTCTGTCCCCCTTGTTATTCAACATGAAACTGCTGGGAGAGGTCATCTGGGGATTTGGAGTGGAGTGCCATCAATATGCTGATGACACCCAGTTATACCTCTCCTTTCGCCCAGAATCCAAGGAAGCGGTTGAAGTCCTTGAGCGCTCTCTAGTGTCGGTGGGGATCTGGATGAGGGCTAACAAGCTGAAATTAAATTCGAACAAGACAGATGTTCTCCTGGTTCAGAAAGCTTTGATGCAGGTGCTGGAATATCGTCCTACTCTGAATGGGGTTGCACTCCCTCTGAAGGAGCAGGTCTGCATCTTGGGGGTCTGCCTGAATTCAGAGCTGCTCCTGGACTCTCAGGTAGCGGCTGTGGCCAGGGGGACCTTTCCTCAGCTTCAGCAGACCTGGTTACAGTGATCTATGCCACAGTGACATCAATGTTTGTGACCCCCGCCTATCGTGGGGGTTAGGGACCTGACCCGACCCACGATAATTGAAAATCTGTGATATGCAGATTCAGGTTGGGTCAGGCCTGGGGCACCTAGCTGGGGGCTCTTGTACTTACCCCCAGTCTGGTCCTGCCCCGAACGGCCCAGCAAGGGCCTTCCCGAGCCTTCTGGAAACCTGAAGTGACTTCCAGGTTGCCAAAAATAATATCTGAGGCCTCCGACAGGCCTAGAAAGATTTTCAATAACTTGATAATTCATAAATGGATTTCAGCTAGAAGTCAGAATTCACGACAAGAAGCAGGGGAACCAAAATCTTAAAATCCAAAATGTCCCCCATTTGCTTTAAGAGTCCTAAATCACCCCATCCATTTATATATAACCTGGGAATCGTGTACTCATTCAGTTTAAGAATCACTTGCCAAATGAGATTATTGATCAAGGACTAGAGCACAGCTATCCTAGTAGGACAAGTTGTTTGAAAAAACTTGTCTCAGTTTTCATGACAGAACACAAAATGAATCTTAGTAATACAGTAACCCCCCATCTATCACAGGGGTTAGGGACCCACCCAACCTGCAATCATTGAAAATCCACGATATGCAGATGTAGGTTGGGGGACACACACAATTTTAAACATCATGTGCCACTTGCCAGCACCCGGGGGGGTGCGGGGGAGCGGCACACAATCTTTAAAAAGGGCTCTCGACCACGGAGCCAAGCGCTTGGCTTCGTGGCCGAAAGCCTTTTTAAAAATCGTGCGCCACTTCCCAGCACCCCAAGGTGGTGGGGAGAAGCAGTGCGCGATAGCTCCATGGAGGCAAGCCCCGGGGTCCAGCTGATTGGCGTTGGGGTGGGGGAGAAAACCCTTTTGTTTCCCCACCCCAGCACCAATCAGCTGGAGCCTGGGGCTTGGGGAAAGGGGGAAAGGTTTAAAAAGCCCCAAAACCTCCCTCAAGCCCTTTTGGGGGTCCTGCGGTCCTGTGGTATAGCGGGACCGCTGTATATGAACTGCAAAAGGTCGGGGGACCTCTGTAGAACAATAAATTATTACTTTTGAAAGTAGGAGAAAAGCTAACACAGTCTCAGAATACCTGTAAAGCAATTATCCTCAAATAAATAGTTTATCTTTTGTACCTCAGTGGAATTTTCCAAAATACTGTACACACTGAACAGAAAATAGGAATGCATAATAAAAGCAAAAACTGAAAGCAACTGCAACAAAGGCTGTTTTTCTCTGTTAGCCTGTTTAAACGAAGTTTTCAGGAGATGTTGATCCATTATAACACCTCTATTTGATCTGACCCATTAAATACAGTACTGTACTACAAACTTTCTGTATCCACTCTCATGCCCAAAGATGGCATCATGCCATATTTTACGTTCTCTTCCCCCTCAAATTATACTCTTGGAACAATTCTATACTACCACCACTATCATGAGCCTTATGATGTTCTAACTAATCATTTCCTGCCAGAAGCAAATATTTGGCTACTGTGCCTTCTCCTGAGCTATGGCAGTTTTCGGGAGAGCAAGCTTGAGAGCCATATTACTTTTAGTCAACTCTCTCCTAAGTCCTTTCCTCTCCAGTTCACAGGTAGATGGGTCTGCCTGAAACAGGGAATAGTGGCTTGTTTGTTTAATGATGATGAGGAGGAGAGCATTGTGTTGGCGGCCAATTTTTCTTTGGACAGAAAGTGAGCAGGAAATAAATGGAGCATGTTATGGATTCTGTGGTTGACCTTAAAGTCACTGAGCTAAAACAAAAAGGGTTTACAGAATGAGGTTAGAATGTGGATAATTTAGTGATTTCTAGCAGAGCTGGTAAAGATGCCCTCAAACTGAATAGGAGGAATTTTGAATGGTTTGCTTGCTACACAAAGAAATTGTTGGTCTTCACAGACCTGCCCCCATGTTGATACAATGGGGATCCAGACAGTGCTTTTTATTCCACTGGAGTCTACTGAATTTTATTGTAGATTTTTTCATTATCTTCACATTTCCTGTTGCATCTTCTCACATTTTCTTTGAAACTGATGGGCTCTTCCCTCTGAGCTGCAAGAGGTACAGGAAATACAAATGGGGGTAAAACCTAATCATACAGCCGCGAGGTCACAAAATGCTGCCTGACACTTTTCTGTAATTGGAGTCTCACTGTTTTGTTTAAATATTTGGTAGTATGGGACACCATTTAATGTTCATAGCATTTAATGGACATTATATCAATATAAGGTGTGTGTAGCCCAGATTGTGAAATACAGTACATAGCTATATATCCCATCTTTGCTATGCCTTCTTTGCAAAGAAAAATATTGTTGACATGTTTCTGATCTGCTTAATGCTCAGTTCTGTTATCTAGTATGGAAGATAAAAACCTAGCTTGGCAGAAAATTGGGTTGGCTGGATTCAGAACCATATCAATCTCTTTTGCTTTGTGCTGAATATATAATAGCAAGGTTTGAATTTTCAGCTGTTTTGCCTGTACATGGTTTTGTGTCTCCTCCCCCACCCTTGCTCTCATATATGTGCTTTTCTGTCACTAAAAGAAGGTTCTTTCCAGCTGATTTTATGTGTCTTCAAGAGCATGCATTGCTCTGCTGGGGAATTGTTTTGCTTTACAAATCCCAATGTCTATACAGTATAATCTATCAGATGCTTGAGATCATAATCACAGAAGCTGGCAAATTGTAATAACAAAGAAAAACAGATGAACTGGTGAGACGAGGAACTGGGCTGCATGACCAACTAAAAACAATTTCACCATAGGAAGTCCTTTCTTCAAAGTAGAAGTATATGACAGCAGGAGAAACACATGGGGAATTTAGAAAAACAGAAAAACAAGGATGAAGAAGATCAAGTGTGGCTTTAAACAACAACATCAGGCAAAATACGTTGGCTTTCTGAATTAATTTATCTAGTGTTTTTGGCTTCATTCATGACAGTTTACACTGATACTATATCATTCCCATTGTGCCAGCAAAGCCCACCCAACAAGATTTTGGTCAATGTTGTTTAGTTAACTGATGCTCCTTTTGGTTTATTTTGCATACTTAGTTTGTATTTTTGTTTTGCTGGGCAAAATCCTGTTGCATAACTTTGCACTGGCAGAACCTGGATCCAGCACTGGAAACATTTAGTTTAAGTTGATCGAAAGCTTCGTCTTCTTGCTGTTTGAGGCTCTGAGGCTCCTTACACCTTTCTTGTGCCCTGGAGTAGCCTTTTAGAGCTTCAAGATGGGGAAGATACTTTAATAGTAAAAGAGTTGTAGTGAATCTTTGCTGAGCTTCAAATGACCACACAGGCAGTTAGGCCATGCACAGTGGTATGGGTGGATGGAACAGAGTAAGATGTGTTACAGAAAAGACCACTGAGGAAAGACAGTTGCAATTCCATTCATAGCTTACCCAAAACAAAGAAACAAAGAAGTGCTTGGGTCTAATAGTCCTCTATAAGAAATACTTGTCTGGAAAAAAAACACAGAGAAACAAAAACTCCATGCAGATGCAACTGCTTTTTATAGATGTCCAGATACAGATATCTAGAGGAATGCAATTTAGTCTTTGAATTCAGTTTCTGTAACAGAACAAAGGTTGATTGATATTCTGACTGTAGTTTCATTGGGCTGATTAGAATAAAATTCCTATTTTCTTTATTGATTATTCTTTCTTTATTTTATTACATCAACAGAAAAAGTAGTACAGCAAGCAAAAATACCCCATTGCTCCATATAGTAAATCATAACTAGAAGAGTGCCATTATAAATGAATTGGCTCACCAAATTCTCTCTAATTTTATAGGCTAAATCTAGCTATAATTTACTATACTCATCAAGAGGATTTCAGGCAAGTTTTTTTTTGTATGGGTGAGAGTTGACAATCTAGTTGAATTTTCTAGTTTTCTTGTAGTTCAAAATTCAAGAACCCTAGATGATCGGCATTTCTGCATAATTCAGTTTTAACATGTCCATAAATGGTTGTCTGCTGAGTTAAGTTAGTCCAGGAAACCACATTTCGTAAATTCCTTGCACTTAATAACTATCATTAGATATTTTATGGGCTATACATCTCCAGAAGATGTGCATAGCGGACTGCTCTTATCTTTGCCTTGGGAAATTTTAGAGCTCTGTCAGCAGTTTGAAGTTTTAAGAAGAGATCCATGTACACATTTAGGAAATGAATTTGGTACCATTCTCTGGAGGTGTACCACTTTAGATTGCAGTTGAGAGCTTGCACGAAATATACTTCATCAATTTAAAAAAATCCTGTCTGTGGAAATCTGCTATGAAAAACAAAATGCTGCTGCTGCTGAGGTTACAGCAAATTTTTTTTTAATACAATGATACAGTTGTCTTATTTTGCTCCATTCTGAAATGGTACAGTACCATATCTGCAGTGACTTTATTATTATTTTCTGTGTTGATTAGCTCAATGTAACTATATCTTGCAATATGAACTACTAATGCGCTTGATTTCTAGGTGGGAAAATGAATGCTGTTTCCATTTGTTTGTTTGTTTGTTTGTTTGTTTATATAGCTCATATGCCGCCCACTACCCAAAGGTCTGTGGGCTGCTTACAATTAAAATAAACAATTAAAACAATTAAAACATTAAAATGTCTATAACGTAATACCTCTTAACACGAATGCCCCTTAGGGCGAAAACTTTGCAAGACAAATGCAATTTCCGGGGATAGGGAAAATTGTAAGACAATTTTTCCCCCTCCTGGTTTCCATTTCTTTTACAAGGTACCATTGGTCTTCGCCCAGCCCATGGGGCTTGGAAAGGAAGTGGTGGTGGTGATCTGTTACCGCTGCTTGCCTTTGAAGTCTTACAGGCTGGGCGAAGATCCATTTTAAAATGCACTGCCATGAGTTGGAATAGAATGTGGGTAGAGAGGTGGAAAGAGCTTTGGCAAAGCCCTCGCACACCCGCCCGCCCACCTGCTTTCTCACTCACCCACCTGCTTGCTCACCTGCTCGCTCAATTGCTCACCTGCCTGCTTGCCTGCCCACCCACCTACTTGCTCACCCGCTCACCTGCTCACAACCCGGTAAGCAGCTGGGAGGGAGGAGGTGGAAGGCAAGCTGCCTGCGTTAATTGGTTGCAGGCTTCCCATAGGAATGCATTGAAAACCTTTTAGTCTGGAACGGTTTAATAGATTTTCAATGCATTCGTATGGGAAACCTTGCCTCGCAAGACGTTTTTCCTAAGATAAATACAATACACTAAAACAATACACTAAATTTGCCACAGGACCCACAAGCAATGTTATATAAGTTTAAAAACTTCTGGAACAGGAAGGCTTTTATCTGATGCCGAAATGTCATCAACGTCGGCACCAGGTGGATCTCGCTTGGGAGAGCATTCCATAATCCAGGGGCAGCTTCCAAAAAAAACCCTGTACCTACAAGCCATCCCTTTCACCTCCTTGAGGGATGTCTCTTTCCAGAGGGCTCCCTGGCTAAACCTTAATTGCCAGGTAGGTTCATATGGAAGGAGGCAGTCCTTCAGGTATCTAGGTCCTAAGCTATTTAGAGCTTTATATGTCAAAACAAGCACTTTGAATTGGGCTTGGGCAAGAACTGGTAACCAATGCAGATAATACAGAATTGACGTGATGTGGTCCCTGGTGGCCCCACCACCCACCAGCCATGCAGCACTTATTCTGAACCAGTTGCAATTGCCTTCAAAGGCTGCCCCATATAAAGCACATTGCAGTAACCAATACGGGACATTACCAGTGCATGCGTAACTGTCATGAGGGTCCATTTCGTCCAGGTAGAAGCACAGCTGGTATAGAAAGGCACCCCTGGCCACCGAACCCATGTGGGCCTCCAGGGTTAGACGGGGGTCCAGGAGCACCCCTAAGCTACGGGCCCTGTCCCTTAGGGGGAGGGCAACTCCGTCCAGGACACGGAAGTGGCCCTCTAACCTGTCAGGCAAAGCACCCACTAATAGCACTTCTGTCTTGTCTGGATTGAGTTTCAGGTTATTAACCCTCATCCAGTCCATTATCCAATCCAGACACGAGTTTAGCACAGAAATTGTCTCACCTGGGTTGTGGAAAATGAAAGGTAGAGCTGAGTATTGTCAGCATATTGCCGATTCCTCAGTCCAAACCTCCTGATGACCTCTCCCAGTGGTTCCATGTAGATTTTAAACAGCATGCGGGCGGGCGGCGGTGGCGGGGGGCTATGGGCGGGCGGCGGCCGCGGGCGGGCGAGTGGGTGCGCAGCAGCGCGGGCCGCAGGCAGGTGGTGGCGCAGGCGGACGGGCGAGTGGGCAGTTAGGATATCACTTAGGATAGAGGTTCTGTTCTTTGCTTGCACCCCAAATGTGTGTGTGTGCAAGCAAATTGAAGTTGGGAAAATAGAAAATAAATGGTAGTATATAATACATTTTTAAAATAAATCCACACCTCCCACTCCCAGTCAAACCTCCCCCTTTATCCAATATCAGAAAAAAATCCTCACAAACTGCCAGAGAAGAAATAAAGAATAAACTGCTATTCCCTTCAGCAGACAAAGCTGCAGGGAATCAAAGAAATTATTTTCAATTCCCTCCCTGCCTGCCTAACGTAAATCCTAAAGCCTCCAGCCTCCCTCCTCAATCTCGATCAGATCACACCAGCACCAGCAGCCAGCCCTCCTCCCTCAACCACATCCATACACCCGACTGCGATTTCTGGAAGGTGCCTCGGCTTTTTATGCCCTCCGAGACATCCAGAAGTGTCAGTCAAAAACCTGGCGATGCCATTGGTGGAATGGTTCAAAAAATTTGCATGGTCCCATCCCATGCCCAGCCCAAATGGGCAGGTCTAAAAAATAAAAAAAAAAATAAAATAAAATAAAATCAATACGACATTTTATTGCTATAAAAAACCCACTGCTGCTACTATTAAAATTCAGGCATTTAAAATAAATAAATTTCACATGTTTCTGTGGTGATTTGGTGTGTTTTTTGACCATGATTTCAAAAGAAATATTGCGGTCGCCATTTTGGATCCCCCCCCAATCGCATGGCATGGCGGGACGACGAGGATGACCCCCCCCCCAGCCTGGTGCAAGCAGCCCAGGACAGGAGAAGAGGGGGGAAAGGCCGGGGTCCCCCCAGAAACCACCCCTCTGGTAGGTGGCAAAGCCTCAGGCAGGCATATTTTCGCCTACTTTTTTGGCCGGGAGTCGGTTTTTTTAAAAAAAAAAAATTTTTTTTCTGTGCTTCGCATTGCGCAATCGCCGCGATGCCACAAACGGAAACGAAAAACCCGACCAAATTTTTCTTTTTTCGGTTCGAGTTCGAGTTCTGACGGCTTAATTATTGTTACCGTTTCCGTTACGTAACGGAAACGATAACTGAAAACGGAAACGACAATTTCGCTGAGTCGTGCCCATGTCTAATCTATACTATTAAGTCAGGTGATTTAGTAAAAGACAAGTTTAAAAGTTGCTCTTCCTCCCTCTAAGTGAATATATTTGGAGGTTGTGTTTATACACACACCAAGAATCTATCAGCAACTGGTGTATATTTTAAGAAATAAAAGCCAGCACGTTTTCAATATTTATATATGCACAATGTTCCAGCTGTGGATTCTGCCACAGTAAAGTGCTGACGTGCTGCTTGCATGCGGTAAGAGCCACAGCCAGCACTCATCAGGTTGCTTGAGGCAGCTTCTGCTGATGGAATTCTGCACAGGGAAATGTGAAATTAACATGATTGCGATCTAGAAAAGGACAGGACATAGGAGAACTGGGTTTAAATTTGGGTGCCCCCATGGAAGCTTCCATGCATATGTGTGACAACAGTAAACCACTGTTTGGACACCTCATGTACTCCAAAAACCCTACTATGGTCTCCATACGTCAGAACTATCAACAAGACGTATTGGGGAGTACAGGACACTGGCCAAAATTAGATGCAGATAGTGGGCTTATTGTGGTACCTTTAAAATGCAAGGAATCCTCTTACCCTCATAAACCTTTCGCTCCCCCCTTCCCACTCCCCTCTCTCTGTATCCTCTCAGTTGCTCAGTTTGGCAATAATCCAGTATTCATGTCATGTCTCCGAATTATCTCTTGCTGTTTGGATTGGGGCAAATGGTAGTGTATGAAGGCCCAGCCAGTTTCAGATGTTACTCACCCCAAAAAAACAGTCTTCTTTTACTTCCACATTTACCCTTCATCTTCTCTTCAATGATAAATTGAAGTATGTGTTCATATAAAAACCAGCATTTCTTACAAATCTTTCTTTTCTTTTTTGTTTGCTTCCCTTTTCAATAAAGTACTGTATACCTTAATTCTTTATTCTGACAGTCCACAAGATCTGTATATTTCCAAAACAATGCTATATGCAGCAATATAAGGTAAAGCACATGCTATGTCACTGAACCACTCAAGAATAGAATAACGATTCTTTAAATAAATGTTCCTTCTATATAGGGTTTGATATAGGGTTTACTTCGATATAGGGTTTACTCCTTAGTAAGTATGGTTAGGATAGCAGCTCATAGACTGGTTTTGGTTAGCAGTTTCCGCCTGCCAGAATGAAATTCATAGGTAAAGAGGGTTGTCTTACATGGACAGCTGCAGACGATCTCTGCCCTATGATTGTTGTAAGGGGAAGTATTCTTAGGGGAGGAAGCAAGTGGCCTTGAGTTATTTAGAGAAGAGGATAGTGTTTCAGTATTTCAAAAATTCACCAAGTAATCATGAAAGCGAAGGCAATACATGCTGACCTCGTTAAGAGTACAGTGAAGCTTGACAACCATTATTAACTGAAAGACATACCTTTCCTTGACAGAGAAGAGAAAAACAGCCTTTTAAATTTTTATTTTATTTATATTAAGGAACCTGCATGGAATTATCTATACTTTGCTGTAGCAAAAACAAGAGCCTTGTAACACATTGTGTGGCTCCTAAGTAGAGATGTAGATGAATTAAAAAATGAACCACCTTTTCTGGTGAATTTAGCCAATTTGTAAAAATTAGTTGATTTGTATTCGTCATCAATGGAGTCCCCCAAATACAAATGGATAAACTTTAGTAATTTTGATTAATTAGTTCATTGGGCTATAAAATAGCCCCCAGGGCACCCAGAGACACCAATATTGGAATCCGTCATCAGAGGACTTTCCTCTACAATCCCTCCAAGTTTGGTAAAGATTGGCATTTTGATCTCAGTGTCTCTGCGTATTCCCCCCCCCCCCCCCCAGGAAAGTTCTCCACAGGCAGCTAGAGACTCCAAACTTCCAGATAAGCTTTTTCTGAATCTCTTCTACAATCCCTCCAAATAAGGTGAAGATTGGGTTCCCCCAACCCAGTTTCTAAAGGACACTTTCTTGTGGGCCTCACTTTGTGGGTGTATAAATCAGATTTCTGTAACCCAATCTTCACCATACTTGGGGGGATTTTAGAGGACAGTTGGGAGAAGACACTTAGCAAGTATGATGTCTCTAGGTACCCGTGGGAAACTTTCCTGGATGGTGGCTCTTTGGGGTTACATATCTCAAACTTCTGAACCACAATCTTCACCAAACTTGCAGGGCTTGTAGAGGAGAGGAAGAAGCCTCTAGCTACCCAAAGGGGGCCTTTTTATAGGGGAGATGAATCAATTAATTGATAAATCAATTCAGCACTGGAAATTTGTTGATTTGTCAATTCATCAACCCTGATGAATCACGAACCATCACAAATTATAATTTATTTTATTTGTCCCCATCTCTATTCCCTGGCAGCTAAGGGGCCAGTGGGCATGACAGTCTGGAAGCTGCCAGCCAGATTCTACCAGCGATCATTCAACTGTATTGGACATTTATATACAGATGACTCTTTAGGGCACCTAGTATCTTTGTCAATCCATTGGCCTGTGCTGGTCTTTCATGTACAGTCAAGACAGTCCTTTTCACTCCCTGGCTCAGGGACAATTTCCTGGATGATTCTTTTTACCACCAGGTCCTCGAGGCATGGGAATCCCTGACTGCTACTCCAGCCATACAGTCTTTTCTTGTTTGCCAGTGACACGTGCCTGCCATTTCCAATTGTTGTCTTGAGAGACCTTCAGAAGGAGAGTCTCCTGAATTCTTAGAACACAATTTTGGAAACAAGAATTTTAAGACAAGATGCAGACAGACAGACAGACAGACAGACAGACAGACAGACAGACAGACAGACAACACCTTTGATGGTCCAAAGATTTTCCCTTGTCTTCCCAGAATATGTACACTATGACACTTGAAATGTTGTCAGAGAGAAAGCATTTGAATTTCGTCCCTTCAAAGTGCATTCTGAGATACTGTTCAGGAATTTGAGTGTATGAAGAAATGTCCTTGGCTTTGAACTGTGATAATGTTGGCACCAGATCAAAACAATGCCCAAACAAGTGCCAGAAATAAACAGATGACACAAGAACACTGGGGGCTGTTTTCTCTGCTAATTTGTTATGTGGCAGAAGGGAGAGCTGAAAGTGCTTTAGGTCATCATAGTATCATTGGTAAAGTGTGAGCAGTGGTTCCAGGGCATAATAAACAATGACCATGAAGTGAGGAATTTACAGTCTTAATTTGGTAAAGCCCAAACTATGCTGAGTAAACAGAGTAATGCATAGTCAGCATTGTCATTTCATATTGTGATAGCTATGGAATTAAGAAAAATATCCCAGTTGATGATCTCCCAAGCACTGTAAACATGAATATTCATAGGCTTTACTGGGAGGCAGTGAAGCAGAAATGAATTTTTTTCTGAATAAAGTCTGTATATGCAGGATCAAATTTCTCTGTAGAAACTATCAAAATGGAGTTCTCTGTCATTTTTCTCTCACTCTCAGACACTCAACCTCCCTCCGTCTCTCTCCCCATTCCCCCTTCTCTTTACCATTAGTGTGGTCCTGCAGCTGACAGAACCCATCAAAACTCTGGACCTCTGCAGCTGAGGGACCTACGATTTTTGGTGTGTAATCTGTGGGCAGAGATAGGACCTATGATGAGACAGTGGCTTTTGTATGATGCAATGTAAAAATCAAATGAAATCAAGTGCCACACATCTATGTTTTTGTGCCACAGCCATGCGCTGGAGGATCTATGATTATTATGGTGTAGTGATTGGACATTAAGGAGACGTATGAACTCATGATTTGGGAAGGATCCCATGCAAAAATCATATGAAATCAAGCAGATCTGTTCTTGAATTCAAACACCTTTTACCCAGACCCCTTTTAAGGGACAGAGTAAGTATTACATGTGGGAATTTCCTGAAATGCCTTTTTGATTACCAAGTAGCAACATTACAGTTTGCTCTCATTTATCCATTACTGGCATCATCACCGAGTGCTAACACAAAGTAAGGGGACCCCTGTATTCAAACGCAAACGCAAAATAGAAATAATTTTTTTTTAAAAAAAAATTGAAATGAGCCACAGACCTGAGACCTCCCTGGCTGACTCAAGGACTGGATGGCCCTTGAGGTCTCTTCCAACTCTATGATTCTATGATTCTTTGTTTCTAAGGCAATGTGGGGGGGGGAAAGGAAAGCCCCATACAATCTTAGGTGGGACATAATGAGATGATCAGGAGAGGAGGAGGAGGAGTCAATACAGACATTGAAACAACATAACTAAGAAGATTAGTGCATGTGTGTGTGTGTGTGGGGGGGGGCTGGTACGCCCACAAATCTGCCTGCCCAGCTTGTGTCCCCCACCAACCCACATAAACTTT
Source organism: Phrynocephalus guinanensis (assembly GCA_037367245.1). Taxonomy (NCBI): domain Eukaryota; kingdom Metazoa; phylum Chordata; class Lepidosauria; order Squamata; family Agamidae; genus Phrynocephalus; species Phrynocephalus guinanensis. The sequence goes on from CM074737.1 coordinate 102,630,031, forward strand.
ACATGTGCATGCACGCACATGGACACACACAGCTAGCCCATCTGTCCCAGCCTTAGTGGTGGCCTGTCCCTTCCTGCTCCCCCCTCCTCTCCCGAGTAAAGGAGGGCTCACGGTCCTCTAACATCAATTTGGCGCTTTCAGATCGTGGCACCCTGGGGCATTTGCCCCTATTCGGCCCTCCCTAGTTATGCAGCACGCAGGTACCTCAACCACTGAGTTATTCGGCCAGCCTTAGAGATCTTTCACACCACTTTGCACTTAATCTTTTTGAATTGAGATACTTCAGATACAAAGCTTAGGAAGCCATTTCTAATTGAAAGGTAAACCACAGCTTGATTTGTGCATCTGATTGCCCAAACTCACATATCTGAGGACATCATGTATGTAGGAAGAAATGGTAGCAACACAGAGAGTGATGTACAGAGACATAATTATGGGCTTATTCCTAGTTTTGAATTGTAATTTCGTGGACTCTCTCCGAGACTCTGTCTCAGGATCAACTTACGGTGCTTCTGCTGTCGAGAAGCATAATAGCAGGGTGATAGGTGTATGTATTGTTTTGTTATACATAATGAATGCAAACAATGTAACCTTTAGTTCTTTATACATTATTTACAATATAGCCTGATGGTTCTGCTGTTGGACAGTTCATCTGGAGTGTGTGAATGGATGTCTGCTGGCTTGGCACACAGGCTGAAAAGTGGGAATCTGTTCAATTGCATGCTAGAAGGAAAGGAACTCTTACTCTAAGCAGCATTCACATGCATAACAAAGTAATAGGATTTCAACCAGTATATGCAAATTTAACATTGCAGGCAGCAGTTAAAAACCAATGGTGATACAGCTTTTACTATAATTTGTAAGTAGAGTTGTTCATAAGTAGAAGCACCACTGTACATTTGGTTCTGAGTTGTACAGTTCATCTCACCATAGTGAAGGACTGCCCTGATCACATTATTGGTTGAAAGGCAGGTATATGAGGACCTCTATTTTCATGTTGTTTAATCTATGCCAAATTATTATGTTTCATAAATTTAAAATAAATTTAGCAAAGCAAAGCAGCACTGTACCATTAAAATAATGAGAAAACTATAGTCAAAAAGGTAAGCAGAAGCATAGATTTGCATAGCAGATCTAAACATGTTATGGGGAAAGGCAGCATTCAATCAAACATTCAATGGTTTCACAGCAGCTTTGAACAAGTCAAAGTGCCTTTGTGGAATTGGACTGGGGAAAATTCACTGCTCCTGCTTTGGTAAGCACCCTTGTGTTGCCAAAATAAGGTACAGTATGCATAGTAATGAAGGATAGGTTGTATATCACCTTTTCCCAACCTCTTCTTTTTCTGCACCTCGATGAAATGCATAGACAGGCAATATATTTTGCTTTTATTTTCACTGTTGATAATACTATGCACTGCAACCATGATATTCCACCTGTTCCATTCCAATCTGGGTGATGGGCCTTCCAAGTTTAAACTGAAGGTTTGTTTGGCCAAAATCCCCTTGCCGTTCTACTTGCCTGGGTTTGTGATACCTTCAATATCAATTTCTGTAAAATAGTATAGTTCCTAAGAAAGAAGACTATATGATCTGGAATTTGGGGTTCAGCTCCTTCCTCACCTCTACTTTGCACTGTTTCTTGGCCAAATGAATTTTCCTGAAGTCTCACTCTTTTGAACTCTGCAAAATGGGTTTTGGAGCAGACAACTGTGATTTCAAAAGTTTAGATTCGTGTTTTGCACTGCGACCCCATTATAGCATTGTTCTTGGATTCCTGGACAAGAAAGGTCTCCTTTACATAGTTTTGTTTCTGGAAAACAGATGCTTTATGTCACACTTGTAATGGTGGCCACTTTGGAAAATGGCTAACCCATGGCATTTCTGCAAAAAACAAATTGTGCTTAGCCACCCCAAAAGACTGAGAACTAGGGTTGCCAGATGTCCATGTGCCAGCTGAAGTCTCATGAGGATTGCAGTGATTTTCCATGTCTCTTTTAAGTTGAGCAGCGTTGGAAGAGAAAAAGTGTTAATTTGATTTAATTATTTATTTAATTAATTATTAGTTGCATTTTTATTCCCCCTTTCTCCAATGAGGTATCCTATGTCAGTCATGCTAAGAGACTATGTACGGCTTGCTGAAGTCCCTTTTATAAACTTCATTACTGAGTAAAAAGATTTGTAAACAGGTCTCCAGATAGCTACTCCAACCAACACATAACACGGGCAGTTGCTGGGTTTTGTCTCCAATGTTTTTTTTTAAAGCTCTTTGCCCATTCTGGGGAGAAGGTGGAATATAAATCAGCAAGCAAGCAAGCCAACAAACAAAAAATAAACACATTGTAGTTCATGATTGCATTGCCTGTCATTTGGTCAAACAGATTAGCTTTCTTGAAAATTGATTTCAGTTCACTCTTCCAGATCTTGAAGGATTCTTGCTGGCTTGACATTACCTGATCAGCACTACATTTTGTGCATCTCATATCAGGACACTCAGATGAAGCATTAATCATTCAATCTTACCTGCCGTTACTCATCTAAGTAACTGTGGATTTTGTCAGGAAGATATGAATGCCCTTGGAGAGTCTGATTCATGCTTAGTTGAATCATGTTAAAGAGTAGCACAACTGCTATGGAGACATTTGATATAGTGTTAGGGCCTTTATACACGACCCCTAAGCTCCGCAGGAAATGGCTAAGAACCTTACCTGTTTTGCTCCGGACTTTGCAGTTGTGCCCACCTAAGCGCGACCCAGCTGCACTTTCTTGTACCTGCTTGAGGTGGGTGAAAATCCCCAGGTCCGGATTTAATCTGGTCAGTGCGGGGCTCTCCTGGAGCTTGTGTTTTTTTGTTCCTCCAAAGAAGGGGTGGGAGGGACCTTCAAGCAGAGGAAACGGAAGAAAACGGAGCTGAGCTTCCGGGAAGCTCCTCAGGTGAGCTGTTTCTCTTGGTGGGGAGGAAGGAAGGGAACGAACCCCTAAGATCTTTGGTCCGAATTTAAGGGACCAGCGGATCTTAGGGGTCGTGTGAAAAGGCCCTTAATTATCTAAGAACTCCTGTGTGCTGAGGCCTTGGTTGTGAAGCAATCCTCTTTGAAAACGTCCACACTCTAGAGCAGTGTTTGGGTTTTGGGACCTTCAAGGAGGACACAAAAAAGTGTTCTTGGGTCAATGTTTTCTTGAAGGCTTTCAGGGCCAGAAAAACTTCCAGAACACAGCCAAACAACCTGAAAACTCACAACAACTGTTCATGGGGTCACTTTATATGTGCTGTAGCCCTTGTTAAGTAATCTTGTCCTTGTCCTTTCTCAACATACACATACACATTAATAAAATTTCAGTAATAAAATTACTGTGTACGTATGAGTATCTGTATGAGAAACAGTCCGTTTGGGAGAGAAAGAAGCTTCTACTTTCTGAGAAGGTGTGATTGGGCAATTTTTTTACAAAAGAAGAAGAAATGGCTGTGTAAAGAAGTAGTATGGAAGCAGTTTCTGCTGCTTCCACAAGAAATGGATTTTTCCAATGCTGTGTTACTTTTGGAGAGCCTAAAGAAGAGGACAAAAAGGAAAAAGAAGAGCTCCCCTCTGTACACAGCAAGACACCAGAAAGGGGACACAGAAAGCAAATCCTCCTCCACCCCCATTCTTCAGCAGGTACAATGAAAGCTTGTTACCTGTTTCTAAGGATGAACTCTCTGCATGAAGGTTTTGTCCCCAGTCTCTCTGGGTACCACAATGTTCTTTTGCTCCAGGACCATCTTTGAAGTTCTTGCCTCCTCTTCTCCCTACGTTTAACCTCCCTCAGCCTGTTTCCTCCCCAGTTTTAGGTGGTGGCAGCAGAGTCAGTGGCAGGAGCTGTAGGAGGGCAAGCAGCATCAGCCTTGGTAGTGGCACCACATTGGGGAACTACAATGTAAAAAGAGGCCACAACTTGAAAAAAGTTGGGAACCACTGCTCCAGGGATGAGTTTCTGTCTTTTTATTAAATGAGGGAAATGGGGGACAATGTTCTAACCGTGCAGAGATTCAAGAAGGTTCATATCGTCTAGAAAAGACTATCATCGCCCTGTAAAGAATGGCAAAAAATGAATCAACCAAGAGGTAGTTGTTAAGTTTTTATTTCAAGATCAAATTGCAGCACATTATTTTCCCTAGACATGGATGGATCTAGTACTGTTAGGATCTCGTGGTGTGGGCATAGCTCATATTGCAGCATGTTGTGAAGGGTGCCATTAGTTTGTATTCAGGGGTGCCTGTGCAGTTTGTCTAAGTTAACAGAAAGGGTAAGAAGGCTGGGGAAACAGAAAACCATCATTCTACTCCTCCATTGGCCCTGTCAGCTTGCTGATAGGTTGTGGCAGTTTATTTTTCTCTTCCCTGCACTTTTTTCCTCTCATTGTGCATGTCTGTGTTTTAGTGCTAGGTGTAAAGTTCTTGATGTTATGGAATGTCCCACCCCATATTTGACTATTCCTCCAGGAAATGAAAGGAATATTTCAGTCTCATCTTGTTTATAGTTGAAAGACTCCTCTATAGGGTTGTCACTTGTCATGCTTCCATATAGTAAGGGCAGCTATATACCCTGGTCTACAGAGACAAAGACGGTTACTTCACATCCTTTTCATTACTTTACGTTCCTCTCATTGCGGGTGCCCCTAGAAAAAAAATTTCTAATTGCAATGTTATGTACTTTAAAATAGTGATCCCAGGCTTGTACAGCATGGAAATTTCAGTGGGGCTTCCTCAAGCTCTTCCTTTTAAGCCCACCAAGGCACATAGGGCGATATCAGACAGACCCTGTGTTGCAGTGCACCAGGCAGGCAGGCAATAAACACTGGGGCATATCAAACCCTCATGGATGAAAAGAGCAGGCAGTCAGGGTGGTAGGCAGGCAAACAGGCAGGCAGCAGTTTAACAAAATGGATTCCTATGGGGACCTCCCCCCCTTGGAGTTGAATACCTTGGCTCCTGAACCCCAAAGCTCTCCAAATTGGGGTGGGGGCTTAAAGGGAATCACAAGTTTTCTGCTACCATCGTTCTAGATGCCTGCACTGCTGCTTCATCAATCGCAGCTCCTTGGTAAACAAAGGAGCCACTCTGAGTCTTCAACAAGGCAGAGGTCGCTCAGGTGCAATCTCATCCACTCCTCCATTCTAGAGATCAACCAGGACTGTGGATGAGTTGGCTGTCTTGGCAGTTGGAAAATCCCCCAGAGCCCTCAGGAAACCCTCTGGATCCATTAGCCTCTGGGGGCAGTCCACAGAATACAGTCCCCTGCCTCTGCAGAGGGATGAGGCCGCAAGCAGCCTAACCCCCTACCAGGAAGTGATCTGACCATGACAATGGTGTTATGTTAATCCCCAACACATCCAGATCACTGCCCTCTTGTTCAGTTGTAAACACCAAGTCCAATACATGCCCTGCTGTGTGAGTTGAGGCCAAGATCTTCTAGGACAGGCCCATGGTTGTCATGGCGGACATGAAATCCTGAGCCGAACCAGACTCAGGGGCCTCAGCATGAACATTGAAGTCCCCCAGTACTAAGAGGCGAGGACTCCAATGCCACCGCCGAGATCACTGACGTCAGCTCAGGTAGGGACTATTGGGTTGCAAGGCGAGCAGTACACCAACAAAATCCCTATCCTGTCCAGTCCACTCAACACCACATGCAGACACTTGAACCCGTCGAACTGCTGAACTGGGTTCCTGGCAAGGGAGATGGACCCACAAAAGATGAGCGTGACTCCCCCTCTCTGCCTCTGCGATCAAGGCTGCTGCAGAACCTGGAAACTTGGTGGATGGAGCTAGGAGAGACCAACCCCTCCCGCCTTGTCCAACCAGGTTTCCATAATACATGCTGTTGTGTATTGATCTGTATTCCTATTGGTTTCTGTTCCTGTTCCAAAGGGAACAGGCCTATTGGCTTATTCAAGTTGCTGCATTTGGATCCTCAATCCTATTGGTTTCTGCCAAAAGGCAGCTTTGTGATTGGTTGTAATTGTTCCCTCCAAAATGTATCTTTTCCTAGCCAGTCCTGGCTCCTATAAATGTAGCTCCCTCTCCCCAGTCCCCAGTCTTGTTCTCTCCCTGAATAAAGAGCTGTTACACTAGAAGCTGTCTCCAGCTTGCTATGTCTAAGAGCTGAAATCACTGCTGAAATCACTAAACTCCACGTCACAACACTGGCGACGAAGGTGGGATCCGGAATGCTGAGAAGCAGAGGATCATCATGCTGACTCAGAGTCTGGATCGCAGTGGAGAACAAGACTCACCAGCCGATTTAGAAGACGACCCTGCCGCCTGGAGAATGGAAAGTCCACGGGTATTGGAGCCCTTCCAGCCATCGGAGCCCCACACTTAGGAGGACTATGTTGAACGCTTCGAGTTCTTCATGGTGGCTCAAGGAATCACTGATGCCAGCAAAAGAAGGGCCATGTTCCTGAGTTGCTGTGGGCGTGAGACCTTCAAGTTGGCCAAGGCACTGCTCGCCCCAGCAAAGCTGAGTGAGACATCACTCACAAACATTTTCGCCTGGCTGACAAGCCACTTGGCACCTATCAAAACCAAGATGGCCTGGCAGATGGAGTTTCAGAAAAGACAGCAGCAAGCCGGAGAATCTGTGGCTGCATTCCTGGCAGGACTCCGGGAGCTTGCTCAGCACTGTGGCTTCCCAAATCTTGAAGACAATCTCTTGAATCGATTTGTTGGGGGGCTCAGCAGCAAAAAAGCCCGAAGGCGCATTGTGGCAAAGGAAGATGTCACCCTTGCCTCCGCCTTGAAAGAGGCCACCGCCACAGAGAATTATGAGCAGGAAGAGCTCAATGCCAGTTGCAAGGCCACGAAGCTGTGGGTAGAGGCTGCCCATGCCATGGATGAACCGGAGGCTAGTCCAAGCCAGAGCCCAGTCCGTGGTGTTGAGTTGGTGTGTCAGGCTGATGCACGGCCCAAAGATCGCCGAGGCACTTGCCCAGGCTGTGGTGGTAACCATGAGCGGAAAATGCTGCCGTTTTCGTGATGCTACGTGCAGGGCATGCGGAAAGTCAGGACACATTGCCAGGGCCTGTAGGTCGGTGGCAGCTGGAACAACGGGATCACCTAGATCAACGCGTCGCAGATCATCCACCACGACTCATCTCCTGGACGACTGCAATTATCTCACAGAGATCAACGGAGAGACCGTGCAGTTCCCGGCGCAAGGCAAAACATCCGTCAGAGTGAAGATTGAAGGTCAACCATGCGACATGGAGGTGGATTCCAGATCTGGATTCACCATTGTTTCAGACCAGACTGCAAGGGGGCTTTTCCCTGGGGGTAAGTTCCCCTCTCTGGAACCATTCCCAGCAACCTTGCAATCATACACGGCTGGCTGCATCCACATTCTAGGAATGTGTGTGGTGAGGGTACAATTCCGGGAGAAACAGGCCGTGCTTAAATTGGTGATTGCAAAGGGAAGTCGCCCCAGTCTCCTGGGTACTGACTGGTTTCCCACCTTGGGACTGTGTATATCAGGGCTCAACTCAGTCCAAACTTCCCCAGAGTTGGGCAAGGCGTCAGGCCAGGAATTTGCTGAACTCTTCAGTGGAAAACTGGGTTGTTATAAAGGGCCTCCAATTGACTTTGAGCTGGACCCCAGGGTGGCCCCAATCTGACTCAAGCCAAGGCGAGTGCCATTTGCGCTGCAACCCAAGATTGAGGCGGAACTGGACAAATTTGTCAAACAGGGAGTTCTTTCACCAGTGGACTCTTCTAAGTGGGAGACTCCTATCGTCACACCTCTTAAGGCAAATGGGGAAGTGAGAATTTGTGCAGATTACAAATGTACTATCAACAAGGCACTCGGGGAATTCACACCCCATTTCGAGTCCACTGGTGGGAGCAGACCCGGACTCCCTGGAGCCGGCTGCACTTAGATTTTGCTGGGCCATTCCAAGGAAAGGTTTTTTTTGTTATCGTTGATGCGTATTCTAAATGGTTAGAGGTGGCTATGGTTCCCAGCATGTCGTCAGCTGCAGTCATCAAAGTGTTGAGACAGCTGTTCGCAACCCATGGGCTGCCCGAGACCATTGTGTCAGACAATGGAGCAGCCTTTGTATCCCAAGAATTCAGGGCATTCCTGGCTGATAATTTCATAAGAGGGGTCACCTCAGCTCCTTTTCATCCCTCATCCAATGGGCAGGCTGAGCGCATGGTGCAGACAGCCAAAGGATCTATTGCACGCTTGATGGAGGGTGACTGGTCAACGCGCATTGCCCGAATGTTGTTCTTGCAGCATGCGACGCCATGTACTACTACGGGCAAGTCGCCAGCAGAGCTGCTCCTAGGTAGAAGGCTGGTAACGGTGCTGGACTCTGTCCACCCAGACAAAATGCCAAACCGCAATGCTAGAGCACCTCCATAGGCAGAGAGAGACTCTACAAGGTATTTTGCTCCTGAAGATTTGGTCTGGGTGAGAAATTATGCCAGAGGTCCCCTGTGGGTGCCAGGGGTGATCACCAGAACGTTTGGGCCAGTCTCTTATTACGTGACCATTGAAGATGGCAGGGTCTGGCGTAGGCACGTGGACCAACTGAGGCACAGAGTGCCCAGTAGAGTGGGTACAGGTGTGGGAGAATTGCAGCCCAAGAGTGACACTACCCCCATGAATGAGTCACAGCTGCAAGATCAGAGCGGAGATGCCCCAGGAGTGCAGGTACCAGTGGCTTCAGCAAATGAATCTGTTCCTGCAAGTCCTCATGGTGCCGAGGAACAGTTCAGGGACACTGAGTTGTCTGAAACCCCCTCCGTGTCAGACGAAGCTATTACAGTAGACTCTCCACCACAGACACTGCCTGCTCAAGCCCCTGCAACACCCGTAGTCAGGAGATCAATTAGAAGTCGCAGGGCCCCACAATATCTAAAGGATTACGTGTGCTGTGCCCACCAGCGGGGAAGGGGTGTTGTGTATTGATCTGTATTCCTATTGGTTTCTGTTCCTGTTCCAAAGGGAACAGGCCTATTGGCTTATTCAGGTTGGTGCATTTGGGATCCTCAATCCTATTGGTTTCTGCCAAAAGGCAGCTTTGTGATTGGTTGTAATTGTTCCCTCCAAAATGTATCTTTTCCTAGCCAGTCCTGGCTCCTATAAATGTAGCTCCCTCTCCCCAGTCCCCAGTCTTGTTCTCTCCCTGAATAAAGAGCTGTTACACTAGAAGCTGTCTCCAGCCTGCTATGTCTAAGAGCTGAAATCACTGCTGAAATCACTAAACCCCACGTCACAACACATGCCAGGTCAGCTTTCTCATCTAGGATTAAATCCTGGATGATTTGAGTTTGTTTATTAACCAACCTGCTGTTCAGCAGCAGCAGCAGCTTCAGATCCAGAGAATCAGAACTGCCTAGAGCACCAGGTATTCTGGACATTAGGGGCTGGACCAGGAGGACCAGTGGATAGAGGGAAGCTCTTCTCTCTCTCCCAAAATGCCAGAACTAGGGGACATACACTCAAATTGAGGGCTGGGAGAGTAAGAACTGACAAAAGAAAATATTTTTTCACCCAGCACGTTGTAAGTCTGTGGAACTCCCTGCCACAGGATGTGGTGATGGCATCTGGCCTGGATGCCTTCAAAAGGGGATTGGACAGATTCCTGGAGAAAAAGTCCACCACAGGTTACAAACCATGATGGAGATGTGTAATCTCCAGGCTTTAAACCAGGGTACTTCAAGGGCCAGATGCAGGGGAGTGGTATCAGGAGACAGATATCTAGTCTCATGCGCTCCCAAACGCATCTGGTGGAGCTGCTGTGAGATACAGGAAGCTGGACTAGATGGGCCTTTGGCCTGATCCAGCATGGCTCTTCTTATGTTCTTATGTTCTTATGTTCTTATGTACAATCTGTACCCACCAAACACACATCACCAGAAATAGTAATGCAGAATCTATAAGGCTAAGTTTTTGTTTTTATAAGTTTTTTTGAATTCATCTGAATAGACGTGCTTAGATGCATGAAAGCTTATGGAAAAATAAAAGAACTACTAGTTAGTTTTCTCAAGTATGGTAGTTAGTGCTATAGGTGTGAAATTACTGCTTCATGTCTTTGTGTGTATGTGATTCGTTCCCCCTTTCATATCAATGTGTAAATTGCCCCCTATGTGTGTTTGAGTGGGCCATGCATGCAAGTTTAAAAGGAAGACATTGATGATTAAGGTACTCTGAGGGAATAATCCTAGAACTCTAGACAGCATGTGATAAGCATTAAACACAGCAGGACCTATGAAGAATAAAAAAATCTTCTCCTTTGGGGACCCAGATGAGTATAATGAGGGATTAGCTGATGTTGTTGCTATATTTCTTTGTTGCCATTCCTCCAATCTGACTAAGGGCTGAAAAAAATAGAGCTTTCTATTATTGAAGAAAATAATAGCTAGTTTTCTAAACTCTCTGTGTCATAGAGCTGTTATCTGAGGGGTTTCATATAAAAAGAAAGAAGATATTTCCACCACATCACAACTTTCTCCTTCTCTTTTAATGGCGTTTCTTAATCTCTGCCTACTGGATTGTTTCTATTTCTTTATATCATTGTGAGGGGCTGGTATAGCTCAGTTGAGGTTGGAAGGTCAACTCCCCCCTGTGCATTCCAGAAGAGCCAGCCTGTATGGCCTTGCATCCTCTCAGGGCGCCCACAGAAGAAGGAATGGTATACAACTTCTTAGTACTCTCTACCTAGAAAACACTGAAAAGGACTACCATAATTCAGAAGAACTGAGTTGACAGCACACACATCTATTGTTGTATATTACTACTAGAGATGGGCACGACTCGGGAAAATGACATTTTCGAGTTGTCGTGTGTCGGAGGCAGTCCGTTTCGGCTCGTTTCCGTGTTTTTCGCGAAATTTTGCAAAAATTAGTCAGTTTTTTTTTTGTTTTTTCGTTGTCGTTAGTACTGGTTTGGGGGGGGGGTAGCGGGCTCCTGGAGGGAGCTGCAGGAGTCAGCCAGAGCCACAAGTGACGGACTGGCAGACTCTTTGCACCCGCTGTGTCTCACGTACTTGCATGTAGTGCAATCTGGCTTAGGGTTAAGACGGGTTAGCGCAAGGGCTAGGGTTAGGCTAGTTACGGGTGAGGTTAGGGTGAGTATTGGGGTGCATCTGGGTGCCTCTCTAACCCACTTAGAAGGACAGTGTACTGGCGTATGGGTTAGGCTTAGGGTTCGGGTTTGGGCTACGATTAGTGGGCTGTTTATGCCCAATTGGCACATCCCAGAAGTCTCTGTGGTCAACCTGGCCAAGTGGCCATGCGATTGGTGGAAAATTTGCATGGTCCACTCCCATGGGCGAGCCCATCATTGCGAATGTGCAGGTGTAAAAAATAAAATAAAATAAAATAAAATAAAATAAAATAAAATAAACGGAGACTTTTTTTTTGCAAGAAAAACCCACTGCTGCTACTGTAAAAATTCAAGCATTTAAAATAGCTAATTTTCGCATGTTTCTGTGGTGCTTTGGTGGGGTTTTGGGCAACGATTTCAAAAAAAATATTGCGGTCGCCATTTTGGATCCCCCGCACTGCATGGCAAATGGATGCGCCCTCCCAGCCTGGTACAGTCAGCAAAACCTGGCCATGCGATGCGAATGGCTCCAAAACTTTGCATGGTCCACTCCCATGGGCGAGCCCATCATTGCGAATGCGCAGGTGTAAAAAAATAAAATAAAATAAAATAAAATAAAATAAAATAAAATCAACGGAGACTTTTTTTTGCAAGAAAAAAACCCACTGCTGCTACTGTAAACATTCAAGCATTTAAAATAGCTAATTTTCGCATGTTTCTGTGGTGCTTTGTTGGGGTTTGGGCAACCCAAAAAAAATATTGCAGTCGCCATTTTGGATCCCCCGCACTGCATGGCAAATGGATGCGCCCTCCCAGCCTGGTACTGTCAGCAAAACCTGGCCAATTGGTGGAATGGCTCCAAAAATGGTCCACTCCCATGGGGGCGCCCATAAATGCGCAGGTGTAAAAAAAATAAAATAAAATAAAATAAAATAAAATCAACGGAGACTTTTTTTTGCAAGAAAAACCCACTGCTGCTACTGTAAAAATTCAAGCATTTAAAATAGCTAATTTTCGCATGTTTCTGTGGTGCTTTGGTGGGGTTTTGGGCAACGATTTAAAAAAAAAATATTGCGGTCACCATTTTGGATCCCCCGCACTGCATGGCAAATGGATGCGCCCTCCCAGCCTGGTACCAGCAGCGCAGCAGTAGCAATAGCCAAGGAGAGGGGGGCGGGGAAACCCCCCCCCCAAATAAAACACCCTTCTGGCCTGGTAGGTGCCCTCAGACAGTTTTCGCCTACTTTTAGGGCCGGGAATTGGTTTTTTTTTTAACTTTTAAAAACTTTTTTTCTGTGCCGCTTGGCATTGCGCGATCGCCGCGATGCAAGTAACGAGCACGACAAATCAGACCAAAATTGTTCGTTCATCGGTTCGAGCTCGAAGTCTGGCGGAGTAATTCCCGTTACCGTGTCCGTAGAGTAACGGAAACGAGTAACGGAAACGGAAACGGGAATACCGCTAAGTCGTGCCCATCTCTAATTACTACCATAAACCCTATAGGCCACAGGTCTTTTTTCCTGCAAACATCTTTGCAAACTGAAATAGTTTACTGAGCCTGTTGTGCTTAAGCATAATATAATGGTTCAGCTGACTTGCGTATTGCAATTTCCAATACTAATTTTGTAACATCAAGATTGTAAAGTTATCTAGACCCAGTTTTCCCAGGTATGGTGTCATATCATTTGAAATACTAGATTTGTTGTGTTGTTTTGATAATAAAGAGAAGGAATTGCTTCATATAGAAAAATGTCCATATTCGGTCCTTGGTATCTTCAGATAGAACCAGACAGAGAAAGGGCCTTTTCACACGACCCCTAAGATCCGCTGGCCACTTAAATTCGGACCAGAGATCTTGGGGGTTCGTTGCTCTTCCTACGTTCCCCACCCCTCTGCACTTCCTTGCTCCTGTCTGCGTGAGGGGAGGGAGGAAAAAAAGAGAGGAAAAAATGCAGGCTCACCTCTGAAGCCGCCCGGAGCCCTGTCGTCGTCCTGATTCCTTCTCTTAAAGGGGCGGGAGGCAAAAAACAACAACAACAAACAGAAGCGAGGAGAGCCCGGCACTCACTCCCTTAAATCCGCATCAAGGATTTTCACCCTCCGAGAGCAGGTACATGAAAAGTGCGCTGGGACGCGCTTAGGTGGGCGTGGTTGCACTTAATTTTCTGCAAACTCCGGAGCTGGTGGGGAAACAATTGTAAGCTCCGGAGCTGGCAGCCATTTGCGGCGGAGTTTAGGGGTCATGTACAAAGGCTCAAAGACTTCTATGCAAGAATTGCACAGAAAGAGGAGTTCATGAGTGTATTACTTTCATTTGGATTCTCTCTTTCATTTAATCTTGATCAATGTGCAAAAAAACCCCCACAAAAACAAAAAGGCACCCCCTGAAAAAACCCTTAATTTGAATCTTCATACTGTACATGTTTGCTCAATTGCTCTATGCCCAGGGGGAGTTTTATTGGAGTATATTGTTCAGTGTTGCTTCCAATTCCTTGCAGAGATGAAGTGTTCAAAAACTCTGGAATACAGACTGCTTCCCACCTGGTATCGCTGCACATCCTGCACTCTGCATCCAACACCAGTTCTTTAGGCAGAAAAAGACATAAATATACCACTCCGCCTTCCACTGATTACACTGGAAATAATCACAAGGATTGCACACCACCAAAAAAGGAGACACTCTCTCTGCTTACAGTTTCTTGGGGGCCTTCTGTGAGCTGTCAGGCTTCAAACTGCAGATTTCTACCTCCTTAGCCAAGTGCTTCTCAATGTGTGAGGAACTAGAGTGCTTTTAAACAAAATGCAGGTTGCTGAATACATTCCAATGTTCGGCTGCCCTCAAATAATAGCAATATCTCTCTGTGTGTTAATCTGAAGAACTGTGCTTTCACTACAAAGAAAACTAAAGTGTGGTGAGATGTGCTCATCAGGAAACAGACTGTCCTCCCTATTATCTAAATAGCATTGTTGGCACAAAATAAGGTTGCATGCATGCTTGGAAACTAGTATGAGCTTCGTAAAATGTTTCCATCTAACGTGCAAGTATTTTCACAGATAGTTTGTGACTGGAGTTAGGATTGCATGGCTGACATTTTAGGGTGAGGTTCCCTCTTCCCCCATGTGTTCCAAAGCATTTTAATACCATTAGAGATTTCAGTTCTTCACTCAGACAGTAAGAACTTCCAATAATGTGGCATAGACCACTGGCTCAGATAATTTTAAAAGAGAATTAGTTATATTAATGGATGACAAGGCTCTTGATGCAGCTAGTCATGATGGATGAATGCCACTTTCAGGTTCAGAGACAGCATGCCTCTAAATGTCAAAATACAACATACAGTAGAAAGAAGGCTATTATCAAAACACCCTGCTTATGAACTTCCTATGGGCATTTTGTTGTCTCCTGTAAGAAATCAAACAATAGTCACCTAAATCTGGTCTGGTCTTATTTTCATGGATTCTGTTGAAAAATCCCTGTTGATCTGCATTTGGGTACAAACTTGCATATTTCCTAAAATGCTTTCAGGGTTTAACTGTACAGTTGTTACACCTTACTCATTTGTCTCCCCTGAAAGTAGTACATTTGTTGTGGATATGCTATATTTTCCTACAAATCAAGTGCCACAGAGTAGCTAACGTGGTGTATTTTAATGGCAGAGGAAATATGATGCTCCTGGAAAAAACTGCCATTTCAAGGAATGATAGATGTACTTTTGTTTTGTTTTCCTATAACAGCCACAGGTTTTTCTGTATATGTTAATTGCATTTCTGCATTGGTTCATAAAGTTTTTTTTTAAAAAAAATCATATTTACATTTTTGTGTGTACGAAAATTCATGTGCATTTCTTCATACAGTTTCATTGAATATACATATTTTGCAAGCCCTTTTCTTTAACATGTGCTTCTTCTGTGTCTATGCTATTTTCCCCTTTATATTTGCATTTTTCTTTGAAATGTTCCTAGCACATGCATTTTAGCATCGCGAATAATTGGGAAATTCTGAGACGTATAGTGCTGTATTATGGTTTCAGCATTATTTCAGAATTGTGCATTGACTGTTCTTCTTGAACATATAGATAATGAACTTGAAAGGGTCAATTTGGAATACTTGCTGAAGAACATAAGGTAAGAAAATTGTGGAAGCATTCAGAAATACTGAAAGTGCTGTGGTGTTCTTTTCCTAAGGACTGCTCACTCCAAAGCCAAGGCAGACAGCGCAGAGCAAGCTGCAGTGGCAGCTAACAACGAATCTGCTTTAGCCAGGTCGATGGCGAGGGAATTGTCTCCTGACTTCTATCAACCAGGTAGGAAACGGGGTCTTACTAAAAATATTAACTGCTGTTTGTCATGTACAGTGAGACACTTAAGCACTAACCTGATTTCCCCCTACAGTAAACACAGTGACAGGGATTATTAAAACGAGCCAAGCTATATAACAAACATGTGGTATAGTCTTGTAAATCCTGTTACTTCCAGCTACAGCACACCCACTACATCAATTGTTGAACTGCGAGTTAATCCCTAACATAAAATACACTGATTCAGCAGTGTTCCTCTAGTAAAAGTCTGGCCACAATGGGCATGCTGAACTCCTGTAAAACAGTCAGAAAGAGGGGCATTTAACCTTCAGCATGGGTTGAAGATGCTGAATCATTTACATTATGCTTTTCTTGTGCCTCAAGTGTTTTTTCTTCTGACAGGGGTGGGAGGGCACTAATACTGGAAATATCACCTTAGAAAAATGTACTGTATGTGGGAAAAGGGACTTGCTCCATCCAATCCATCTGGTATACTGAAGGATTCATTATCCTCCTTTTCTGCCTGAGTGGGCAGAATCCTGCTGAACTTACATTGGTGAATTTGCTTTTGTTTATTCTTGTGCAAGTAGAGATCATGGAAACACATTTAAATCAACAGAGCTTATTATGTATGTATGTATGTATGTATGTATGTATGTATGTATGTATGTATGTATGTATTTATTTATTTATTTATTTATTTATTTATTTATTTATTTAAACTCTGCCTTTCTCCTTAAAAAGGACCTAAGGCAACTTACATCAATAAAAAGACAATATTTAAAGCTAAAAACAATAAAGATACATCAACAGCTTACAATCTGTCAATGTTTCCAAATGGTATACAGTAATGTGACTCCATGGGATTAGAGATGGGCACAGAACGAACATTTTTTTGTTTCCGTTACCGTTTGTCGTTTCCATTATGTAACGAAACGACAAATGAAAATTGTGATGAAAATGCAACGAAACGAACAGAACCATGAAAATTGTGGTCGTTACGTTTCATTTCCGTTAATGGCGACGCGCAATGAAATGAGCTGTAAAAAATGCCCTGGACATCCGTAAAAATGCAGCGATAATTATTTATATTGTCTGATAATACCTACCTCAAAATGTTTGTTTTTGTCTTCTCCCATCGCAATGTATTTTTCTTTTCCCTTTAAAATGGATGTCGCACCAGCCACAAAATGGAGGCAAGCCATGTGATGGGATCATGTTCAACCAATAGCATGCCCAGGTTGCAGACTGGGCGGGCAGGTCTGGCAGCCACAGAGAGCATAAAAAGCTCTGGCAGCCCCCGTCCTCCTTGCAGTCTCTGGTGGGAGTTAGGGTGGGATTGCTGTCTCTGCGACTCTAGCTTCAGTCCTGCAGCCTCCCTGTGTGTGTGCGTGCTGCGTACCTCTCGGTGAGTACCCTCCCTTGCCCCGCAGTGCAGTCACTCTGTGGCTGCCTTGCACCCTGGGCAATGCCCACCGCTGCCTTTGCAGCCTCCCTGCATACCTAGTCTATACTGTGTCTCTGCCAGCATCCTTTTTTTTAGTGTTTTCCCTCTGGTCTGGGGCGTTCGGGGATGCATGCGCATGGAAATGCTTTAAAAACTGCGCAAAAAGCGGGTAGAAACGACAAATGAAAAAACGAAAAACGGTAACGAAATTTTTCAAAAAATTCATGACAAACGGAAACGAACCGAAACAGACCTCTCAACGACAAAGGAAAAACCGAAACACCATTTTTTTGTTTCGTGCCCATCTCTACATGGGATACCTAGAAATTCACTTGAGGGGAGTGCCATTGGATCGTCTCAAACTTCCTCCTCCCTTCTTCCATCCACATCCAAAGTTATAATTTACAATTTCACTGTGCACGTGTTGTACATTGACAATAAAGGTATTATTATAATACTACAGAACTTACTTGCAGCTTCTCCGGTGTCTGTGCATGGTGGAGAGAGGGAACTCTGCCTAGAACTGGATTTCCTGCCCTCCTTTTTGCAAGGGAGCCTTCCCTGTCCACCTCTACCCTCAAAATACATGTGTTTCTCTATTTCCCCCAGAAGCTGCTTTCCTTAGGTCCAGGAGAAGTCAGGCCTCAGGAGTATTTCCATAAAGCCACCTGTATAGCATAGTTTCTGGTTCCATCTAGTGGTCAGTTGTGCTAATACACCCCAAGAAGCTGTATCTTTCTTAATCTTTTATTTGTTTTTTCAAGTGGTGGATAAGTGAAACTGAGGGTACTGAGGCAGGCAATTGCCACAATCAGTGTAAAAGATACTCAACCTCAGCCATCCAGTGGTTGTCATACCTTAAAACATAAAGAAAACCTACCAATTCAGTATGCCTTGTATGGGGATAAATTTGAAAGTTAGCCTTTCAAAAAGAAGGCTGAGGGGGGATATGATAGCTATGTTTAAATATTTGAAAGGATGTCATATTGAAGAGGGAACAGGTCTGTTTTCCATGGCTTCAGAGACTAGGACTCGGGGCAATGGATTCAAACTACAGGAAAAGAGATTCCATTTGAACATTAGGAAGAACTTCATGACAGTTAGAGCTGTTCAGCAAAGGAATATGCTGCCACAAAGGTGGTGGAGTCTCCTTCTTTGGAGGTTTTTAAGCAGAGGCTGGATGGCCATCTGTTGGAAATATTGTGATGGGGTTCCTGCATGGCAGGGGGTTGGGCTGGATGGCCCTTGAGGTCTCTTCCAATTCTATGATTATATGAATTCTATGAATTCTATGAATTACCTGGCCATTTCAACAGGCCTTCCCAAGCTCTTAGCTATATCACTTTAGTCATGGTCTTGCCATCTCAAATTGCC
This sequence comes from Phrynocephalus guinanensis, assembly GCA_037367245.1. NCBI lineage: Eukaryota > Metazoa > Chordata > Lepidosauria > Squamata > Agamidae > Phrynocephalus > Phrynocephalus guinanensis. The sequence continues at coordinate 102,648,236 of CM074737.1, forward strand.
GTTTAATCTTATGTAAAAATTATTTGATTTGCTTATTGGTTTTGTTTTATTTACAGGTTTGTTGTTATTGTGGTTTTGTATTAATCTGGTTTAATTTATATATGATTGTATTTTGTATAGTGTTGTAAGCTTCTCAGAGTGGCCAGATGAGGCATGCACAGAGGAACAACTGGTTCCACCTGAGGATCTCTCCCTCATCACAATTGATGAGATACAGGATCAGGTACATGTAGATGAACAGGCTGCAGGAGAGAAGCTCCTTGTACTAGGGGATTCTATAATTAGAAATACAGAGGGATGGATTTGTGATGAGCATGATAACCGTATGGTCACTTGCTTGCCAGCTGCAAAGGTTGCAGATATCACGAGAAATCTAGATAGTTTGTTAGAGAGAACTGGCAAGGAGCCAGTGGTCATGGTACACGTTAGTACCAATGATGTTGGGAAGGCCAAGTGGTCAGTCTTGGAAGCCAAATTCAGGTTGCTAGGTAGAAGATTGAAGTCCCGGACTTCCAAGGTAGCATTTTTAGAAGTGCTACCTGTTCCTCGTGCAGGACCCGCCAGACAGGCAGAACTCAGAAGCCTCAATGCGTGGATGAGGCGATGGTGTCGAGAGGAGGGCTTTAGATTTGTCAGGAACTGGAGAACATTTTGGGACAAGCCAAACCTGTTCAGGAGGGATGGGTTGCACTTGAATCATGATGGGACCAGATTGCTGGCACTCAACCTCAAAAAGGCTGCAGAGCAGCTTTTAAACTGATAACTGGGGGAAAGCCGACAGGAGCTGTGGCATCCGGTTCGGAACACCTCATCCTTGGGGAATGAGGTTGGAGAGGGTAGAAAATCACATAGAGATGACATAGCAGGTATTAGCACTGGGAGAATAATGGAATGTGATAGGTTGTATACTGAAAATAAAAGCTGTGGGGGGAAAGAACAAGGCAGCATCTGTTGTTGTGGGACCCACTGTACAGGTGCTTCTACGTCATTGCTCGAAGCCTCCGAGCAAAGATGGGGGAACTTGAACACTTGGCAGCTAGGGATAACATAGATATAATAGCCATAACAGAAACCTGGTGGAATATGGAGAAGCAGTGGGATACAGCAATCCCAGGCTATAAACTCTATATAAAGGACAGAGAGGGGTGGGTTGGAGGAGGAGTGGCCATCTACAGTATGTCAAAGAAGGGGTAAAATCCAGCAGAATGGAGATCGACAGAGGGTCTGACTCCACCATAGAATCACTGTGGGTTAAACTACTAGGTCCAAGGAGTGATGTGATAGTTGGGGTATTCTATCGTCCACCAGATCAAAAACTTGAGGGGGACCTTGAAATGAGGAGAGAAATCATGAAGGCGGCTAAAAGGGATAGGATAGTAATCATGGGGGACTTCAATTATCCCCACATTGCCTGGGCCAATGTGAGCTCTGGGCAAGAAAGAGAAACTGGGTTTCTCGACTTGTTGAATGATTGTGCCTTAGAGCAACTTGTCATGGAGCCCACCCGAGAACAGGCAACTCTGGATCTAATACTGTGTGATACTCAGGACCTGGTCAGGGATGTGAATGTCACTGAGCCTCTGGGGAACAGTGACCATGCTGCAATTTCCTTTGCCATGCATGTTGGAGGAAGATTGTCAACCAAATCAGACACAAAAATCCTTGATTTTCGAAGGGCAAACTTCCCTCAGATGAAGAAACTAGTTAGAGAGAAATTGAAGGGGAATGTTAGAAGAATCCAATATCTTCAGAGTGCATGGACCCTGTTTAAAACAACGGTAATAGAGGCCCAGCACAAGTGCATACCACAAAGAAAGAAGAGCTCATTTAAGTCCAAGAGGACACCGGCATGGTTAACGAGTGGAGTTAGAGAGGCTCTAAAGTGCAAGGAGAGGTCTTTCTCTAAATGGAAATCCTCCCCAAATGAGGAAAATAAAAAGGAACACAAACTCTGGCAAAAGAAATGTAAGAAGATGATAAGAGAGGCAAAGAAAGATTTTGAGGAACTCATGGCTAGCAATATAAAGGGTAATAATAAAAGCTTCTTTAAATATGTTAGAAGTAGAAAGCCTGCCAGAGAACCAGTTGGCCCTCTGGATGGTGAGGGAGGAAAAGGGGAGGTTAAGGAGGACTTGGAAATTGCAGAGAACTTAAATGAGTTCTTTGCATCTGTCTTCACGACAGAAGACCTCGAGCAGATTCCGCTGCCTGAACGGCCCCTCTTGACTAAAGAATTAAATCAAATACAGGTTTAAAAGGAGGATGTTTTAGGACTAATTGATAAATTGAAGATTAACAAGTCACCGGGCCCAGATGGCATCCACCCAAGGGTTATTAGAGAACTGAGAAATGAAATTGCAGATCTCTTAACGGTTATATGCAACTTGTCTCTTAAAACGGCCACAGTGCCGGAGGACTGAAGGATAGCAGATGTCACACCAAATTTTAAAAAAGGAAGGAGGGGGGACCCAGGAAACTACAGGCCAGTTAGCCTTACATCTGTCCCAGGGAAGATGGTGGAAAGCCTCATCCAAGAGAAAATCTTAAAACACATAGAAGAACAAACCTTGCTGAGAGAAAATCAGCATGGCTTCTGTAAGGGTAAATCTTGTCTGACAAATCTTTTAGAATTTTTTGAAAAGGTCAACAGGCATGTGGATTTGGGTGAACTGGTGGATATAGTCTATCTGGATTTTCAAAAGGCTTGTGATACAGTCCCTCACCAAAGGCTGCTGAGAAAATTGCACAGTCAGGGGATAAGAGGGCAGGTCCTCTTATGGATTGAGAACTGGTTGAGATCCAGGAAACAAAGAGTAGGTGTCAATGGGAAATTTTCACAATGGAGAGAAGTGAAAAGCAGTGTGCCCCAGGGATCTGTCCTGGGACCGGTGCTTTTCAATCTGTTCATAAATGACCTGGAGACTGGGATAAGCAGTGAGGTGGCCAAGTTTGCAGATGACACAAAACTTTTCCGTGTGGTAAAAACCAGAGAAGATTGTGAAGAGCTCCAGAAGGATCTCTCCAAACTGGGGGAATGGGCTGCGAAATGGCAAATGCGTTTTAATGTAGCCAAATGTAAAGTAATGCATATTGGGGCAAAAAATCCAAACTTTATCTATCAACTCATGGGCTCTGAGTTATCCGTGACAGATCAGGTAAGAGATCTTGGTGTGTTGGTGGACAGCTCCATGAAGGTGTCTCCCCAATGTGTGGCAGCAGTGAAGAAGGCCAATTCCATGCTAGGGATTATCAAAAAGGGGATTGAAAATAAAACAGCCGACATTATAATGCCATTATACAAAACAATAGTAAGGCCCCACCTGGAGTATTGTGTACAATTCTGGTCACCGCATCTCAAGAAAGACATAGTGGAACTGGAAAAGGTGCAAAGGAGAGCGACTAAAATGATTACTGGGCTGGGGGACCTCCCTTATGAGGAAAGGCTAAAACATTTGGGCCTCTTTAGTCTGGAAAAAAGGCGCCTGAGGGGGATATGATTGAGACATACAAAATAATGCAGGGCATGAGTAAAGTGGATAGAGGGAAGTTCTTCTCCCTCTCCCAAAATACCAGAACTAGGGGACATACACTCAAATTGAGGGCTGGGAGAGTAAGAACTGACAAAAGAAAATATTTTTTCACCCAGCGTGTTGTTAGTCTATGGAACTCCCTGCCACAGGATGTGGTGATGGCATCTGCCCTGGATGCCTTCAAAAGGGGATTGGACAGATTTCTGGTGGAAAACTCTATCACAGGTTACAAACCATGATGGAGATGTGTAATATCCAGGCTTAAAACCAGGGTACTTCAAGGGCCAGATGGGGGGGGGGAGTAGAATCAGGAGACAGATATCTAGTCTCATGCGCTCCCAAACGCATCTGTTGGGGCCGTTGTGAGATACAGGAAGCTGGACTAGATGGGCCTTTGGCTTGATCCAGCATGTTCTTATGGCCAGATGGGCGGGGTATAAATCTAATAAAAATATACAAAAAAATACTGGGGATCCATGCCCAATGGCCAGTAAGTAAAAGGAGCCATGAGTCAAAAAGTTTGGGAACCACTGGCTTACATGATTAAAAGACAACTTTAAAGCTAAAAACAATAAGTATACAAATATTTAAAAGGAGCAAATTCCTCTCTGAGAAACAGTAAACAAAAGCTATTCAGAGCAGTAATAGAGGATAATTCATTTAAAAATCCCACTCAGACAGCCAGTCTCTTGAAGGAAAGATTGCTCTCTGCAAGCTCCTCAAATGCCCCACCAATGGACAATGCAACAGCAGAGCAACAGAACAGGATTCTGGGCCCATTTTCTTAATATATATTGGCAGTAGCATTTTGTAACACAGGGATGGAGGACCCTTGGCTGGTGATCCCAATACTATCTTCAGGCATGAGTGTATTCCTATCTCTAAACTGTCTTCTGTGGCCTTTTAAAAGAACCTATTACTGAGGGATCAGTGATGATTGGTATGCAGTTGCCTAGGACAGAGCTCAGGATCATACCCCAGAAAGGTGTGCAATATAGAGCTGCACACCAGATTTTCAGCAGGTGTGTGAAAAATCTTTGCTAAATTTGTCATCCTCATCAGTTTAGACACTTGCAATTCAATGGAACATTCAAGTACAGTAGGACCCCAGTTTCCGCTGGGGATCGTTCCAGGCCTTTCTGTGGATAATGAAAACCATGGATAAGAGAGAACACCAAAATCCCCCAAAATGGCTGTTTTGTGACAGTAGCTTGCTTTACAGCTGATGCTTTGCCGCAGTAGCTTGCTTTTTGGCTGCTGTTTTACAACAGTAGCTTGCTTTGTGGCTGCTGAAGTATTCATTTAATTTTTTCCTCTGCCCACTATGGATAACTGAATCAGTAGTTAATGAATCAGTGGATACGGGGGTCCTGCTGTAAGCTGAATGCTGTCATAACACCTGGGTCAGACTCCTCTGATAGCTGCTCAACCACCCTACACATCTTTGATATGAGATGGGGCATATGGACCACTACAGAATGGAACTCAGGAATGCACAATATACATAGAAGAGAATACTTTGAAATGTAAGATAAGCATGGGAGCATTATCTTAGTCCACTAGAAAACATTCTCTGATAAGAATGATATAGGAGTGTCCGTTCCTTTTTGAAAGTTTCTACTTTGACATTTTTGGAAATGTAAGGCAAGGTGAGAATTGTCCCTTCAAACACTGACCTTTCCATTTGTTTAGTCTCATTCCCATGGGTCCAGAAGGTAATGTGCAGGTGAAAGCATTATTTTCACATTTCATATTTTCCTAGATCCCCAGTTTCTTCACAAACAGAAAAGTGTGAGATGGAGTGGTGCTGGTTTATTATTATTATTATTATTATTATTATTATTATTATTATTATTATTATTATTATTATTATTATTATTATTATTAGAGATGGGCACGACTTAGCGGTATTCCCGTTTCCGTTTCCGTTACTCGTATCCGTTACTCTACGGAAACGGTAACGGGAATTACTCCGCCAGAATTCGAGCTCGAACCGACGAACAAACAATTTGGTCTGATTTGTCGTGCTCGTTACTTGCATCGCGGCGATCGCGCAATGCCAAGCGGCACAGAAAAAAAGTTTTTAAAAGTTAAAAAAAAAAACGATTCCCGGCCCTAAAAGTAGGCGAAAACTGTCTGAGGGCACCTACCAGGCCAGAAGGGTGTTTTATTTGGGGGGGGGGTTTCCCCGCCCCCCTCTCCTTGGCTATTTCTACTGCTGCGCTGCTGGTACCAGGCTGGGAGGGCGCATCCATTTGCCATGCAGTGCGGGGGATCCAAAATGGCGACCACAATTTTTTTTTGAAATCGTTGCCCAAAACCCCACCAAAGCACCACAGAAACATGCGAAAATTAGCTATTTTAAATGCTTGAATTTTTACAGTAGCAGCAGTGGGTTTTTCTTGGAAAAAAAAAGTCTCTGTTGATTTTATTTTATTTTATTTTATTTTATTTTATTTTTTTACACCTGCACATTCGCAATGATGGGCTCGCCCATGGGAGTGGACCATGCAAATTTTCCACCAATCGCATGGCCACTTGGCCAGGTTGACCACAGAGACTTCTGGGATGTGCCAATCGGGCATAAACAGCCCACTAATCGTAGCCCAAACCCGAACCCTAACCCTAACCCTAACCCATACGCCAGTACACTGTCCTTCTAAGTGGGTCAGAGAGGCACCCAGAGGTGCACCCCAATACTCACCCTAACCTCACCCGTAACTAGCCTAACCCTAGCCCTTGCGCTAACCCATCTTAACCCTAAGCCAGATCTACTTGCATTGCACTACATGCAAGTACGTGAGACACAGCGGGTGCAAAGAGTCTGCCAGTCCATCACTTGTGGCTCTGGCTGACTCCTGCAGCTCCCTCCAGGAGCCCGCTACCCCCCCAAACCAGTACTAATGACAACGAAAAAACGAAAAAACGAACCGACTAATTTTTGCGAAATTTCGCAAAAAACGGAAACGAGCCGAAACGGACTGCCTCCGACGCACGACAACTCGAAAACGTCATTTTCCCTAGTCATGCCCATCTCTATTATTATTATTATTATTATTATAATTATTATTATTATTATTATTATTATTATTATTATTATTATTATTATTTCTTTTTGTTGCTATCTCTGTGACAAATATATCTCTGTAGAACTAATGTCCTTTTCTGTTGCGCAGCAATGTGTGCACACAAACAGCAAGCAAAGAAACACTTCTGGTTGTTAAGAAAAATGTAACAAGACTCCAGATTTTTAAACATCCATGAAATGAGAACAAAGCAAATGTGTCTTGTTAGAAATTATGCAATTTTGTATAGAAGTCCTGACCATTTGTGCAAAACATCATGCTCACTGCTGTGAAAACAGTATTAAGAATGTCCAAATTTTCTCACAGTCATCATTACTGAGGAATTACAATGCCACTTTGTACCACAACCTGCTTGGGAGTGTTTGCTTTACTACTGAGTGTAAATATGTGTGATGCTTTCCAAATACATGTATGAACTCACACATGAATTCAAATAAGTGACCAAAGCAAATAACTAAATATTAAAATATATTTTGCTTCGGAATGGGGAAGTGCTAACTCCCAGATGTTGTGAACATACAAATGTCAAGGCTAGGACAACAAGAGCTGGGGAGGCTATACAGGCTGGATTCAGATTCCAGGAGTTGACAGGAGTTAAAGCCTAGCAATTTGGATGTGCATAAGAAGAGAGGAAGAGAAAAAGACCAAGGAAAGGTGGTCAGAGATCATGCCTTAAGACATGGGGCGTATCCTAATAGTGAGAGATAGAGGGGGCAATTGTCAACATGTGGGAGTATTAATGCACTCCTCAATGATAAATCTTGGACAGGGTTGACAAGCTGGTGCCCTCTGGAAGGTTTGAATTATAACTTGGATCATACAAATAATGGCTGAAATCCTATTGCTTAGTGGGGCAAGTCAAAATTAGAGCAGTTCATTCACCAAATCCTTACAATTCAATGGGCCTATTATAGTTGCAAATTATTACAGTAATCAATAGGATTTCAGCCACTGCACTGTGATTTACATTTCTTGCATTTTAATATCCAGTTACTTGCTATATTTACATTTTGTTTGCCACTTATAATTGCTAGTTTTCCAGTACTTTCTTTACACATACTTTAACACCGAGACTAATTATCTTAACTTTTTAATCTTTGTTTTACCTATATTTTAGATGCAACATTTTTCCATGTATAAGACTATATTTTTTCTAAAATTGTTGGATTAAAATTTTAGAGTTGTCTTATGCACAGAAGTAAGCCGAGGAGAGAACCGTGCAGTTGTGATACTGTAATTTTCGGTTGGAAAATTGGATATGTCTTATATGTGGAAAAATACAATATGTCCATCACTTTAAAATAGTGCAACACTCAGATATGAGTAAGGAAAGAAAAAAGAAATCCCGTGCTGGTTAGGGTTCATAGCTATTGCAATCCATCAACATCTGAAGAACTATAAGACAATTACTTCACATCCTTCTTTGTTCCGCGACTAGTTTTGTACAGTGACAGTGTTGGTCGCGATCACGTGGTTTTGTCCCTCTTTAGTCCCTGTTTCCGTTTTCTCACGGTCATGATAACTTATCTCGTGACAACTGTTACTTCATGGTCTTGTTCTGTGACAAATTCTGAATTTGTCTTGCTTTCTTAACCTTTTTTCAAAAATATCATAAATAAAACTTTTTCAATATTTTGATTTACTGGTCTTCCAGGATTTACACGTCAATGCTACAGAATTTTCAGTACTTCCTTAATAAACATTTGCACTGCGTGGTGTTTCCCATAGGGAAACTAATAGGGAAACTAATGTTGAATGCTACTTCAGCCGCTGACCACTAGGTAGACACTGGTTGTTGTGTGACAGTTGTTACCACACGGTCCCTTGTATCGGAACAGGAACCGGGAACAAACTGTGACAAGAGGCTACCCCAACCCAGTGCCAGGTACAGTATTGTCATGCTCTGATCCCGCTCCAGGGGCATGGTCAAGACAAATTTCAGCTGTTGTGCAATGGATGTGAAGTAAGATTTTTTTTTTGTACCTGTCCGAACCGCCTAAGTTACCCACCCTCAATCATGGCTAACAATGATTATTTTTCCAGTATCCATTTGGACCATCTTGATAAGAGAAAATGTATTTGACACAACTGGCACGAGAGGATCAGCTAGACAAGAATTAAGGACATAGAAGGAGCAGGCCTTTTAAATTTTTCTGATTCAATCCCATGTCCCACAATTTTTTAAAGTGGTTTCAGGTTACCTTGACCTCAGGCATCAGGTGTCAGTGTACAGATTTCAACTTAAAACGAGCCAGGAAAAGCTCAAGATTAATCCATTGATTTACTCAAAGCAACAAAGAAATTTTGCATTAAGAAAAATAGTGATTCTTGTAGTATTGGGACCAGCAAATAAGGATTGCTTGCCAAAATGGGAAACAGGAGGTAGAAAGGAGTGCCCTTCAAGAGAAAATCTGCAAACTAGAATGTTGAGCTCTGAATTCCAGGACATTTTACTTGAATATTGGGCAGCAAACAATATCCTTCCTTTTTTGGAGAACCTGAGTTCCATTGCCTCCCCCCCACCCCATTTAAGCACCAAAAACAATTTTTAAAATGACCAGAGGATGTGGTTGCACCAAGAAACATTACAGCACTGTTTGATGTTACAAAACAAGTCGAAGCCAGTCGCTTTGCCTGAGGTTATTTCCTTATCTGGAAGATGTCCTGCTAGAAGATTAAGCTCTCTACCATGCAATATTGATCTTTGAATGTCTAATTGACTGCTTCCTACACCTTGGGAGTGTCCATCACTTCACAGTGACTGTTTGCATGTTGTAAAAATGAAGCCCTTTATTTGCCCGAGTGGGTTAAAAGTGTAACCAGAGATGATCAAAGGCTATTCGCAGTTGTAATTAATTTGAACATGTATTCAAATCACTGCAGATAAATAGGGAATAAGATCCACGAAATGATGGCACAGCATGAAAGAAATCAGAGGAAAATCATAGCTAAATTTGTTCTTGATAGATACAGTCCAAGGGGTTTTTGATGTAGGGATACAGACTGATATGACAGATGTTGCATCTACAGCTGCAAAAAAAAAAAAGGCTAGCCAATATAAACAACTGCACCAGTATGAAAACTGTCTGATCAAAATGCAACACAGAAAAGCATACACATGGCTAAGATTTGAACAAATAGATTTTATGATGAAGTGGGGTAGGCTTCAAGAATACAGATTGTATTTACGTGGAAACCTAGTTCTTGAGGACCTAGCTTATATGTTTGAATGTCCTTTATAAGAGGAAAATGTGGTATTCTAAATAGAAAGTTCAAGATAGGAATGACTCAGAAAAATTGAGTTATTTATTATATACATCTAAATTACATGTTATGAACAGAGTTGCAATATTTGCTGTCAGAGCCACAGTATGTAGAGCGAAGCATTTGGAAGATATTGGTGTAAACTGTCATAAAGATTTAGAGGGATGAATACAATCCCAGAGATCATAAGGGATTAACATTTTAAAGTTTTATTACTGTACTTATCTGAGCTCCCCAGTTATATTGGTTCAAATAATTAAAGATTATCACATTTTGTAGTTTAACCTTATCTATAAATATCTGTTTTACTGTATTTTACTTCATAGTAAATTTATTGTTAAATATTTATGGTTAGATATTATTGACATATTAAATTTTTGTTATTTGATTAAACAGAAGAAAAGTGTTTTTTTGAAAATTATGCATTCTGAGATAGCATGAAGTGTTCATAGAACTCGGAGGCTGTAAAGAAAATAGTGTTAGTATTGCAATGACACTTGTGTTATTTATTCAGAAGAGAAAGATGTCACAAGCTGAGGCAAGAGACCACGAATGATCAGTCTGCTGGGTGCTATTTTAAGACATCTGAGCAACTGGTGAAATAGCTTCTAACTAGCCTGCTTGAAGCCAGAAATAAATGGCCCTGAATGAGTCTTTTTATGATTGACAGGAACCTGCAGGATCTGTAAGCAGGTTGAAATAAATATACATTTCACATTCCTGCCCTCACCTCCTCTCCCACTATAGAACTGTACAGAACAGACTCCAGCATTAAGATCATACCTTTTGTTTGTTATTAGAATGAAACGGGACCTGTTTTACACGTTTTGCATGTCAGTGCCACTCAAGTGAGTGTTCTGTAGCAAATGGCGTAGAAGCCATGTTTCAGGGCTGAAGTATCAATGTGCACTACATAGACTCTGTAACACCAGCAAATCTTACTTTGGTGGGGGAGCGCTATATAGACGTTGCGTGCATCAACACAATCAAAGTTTTGACTTGAAATGCTTCAAAAAAAGCAATCTGTTACTTGTTTTTTCATGGTGACATTCATATTACTATTATTCATGTATATATGTAAATCTGCCAGCTGTGTGACAAACACATTCACAGAGACAGACTTGCTCTTGTCACGTTACTTGAGCTTTCAAGTCTTCCCAAATGTTTTGCTGAAGTAAAGCAGCAAATTGTCCCGACGTCAAGGTACTGTATACAATATTTGGCATATGAAACAAAGAAAAAACTTCACAAACTGTTCTCCTAGTTCCTGGCAATTCTAAAACAGGAATACATTAAATAACTAATAATTTGCTGCTCCTTCATGACACCTTGCTGTGGATGCTTCATTTTGCCTAGTGATAGGCAGGTTCCTGGGCGAAAGCCGACAGGAGCTGAGTGGCATCCTGTTCGGAACACCTCATCCCTGTGGAACGAGGTTGGAGAGGGTAGAGAACCACAAAGTGATGACATAGTAGGTATTAGCATTGGGAGAATAATGGGATGTGGTAGTTGGTCTACTGGAATTAAAAGCTGGGGGGGGGAGGGAAAAAGAAGCAGCCATTCTTGGGAGACCCACTGTGCAGGTGCTTCTATGCAAATGCTCGAAGCCTCCGAGCAAAGATGGGAGAACTTGAACATTTGGTAGCTAGGGATAACATTGATATAATAGCCATAATAGAAACCTGGTGGAATGTGGAGAAACAGTGGGATACCACATCCCCAGGCTATAAAATCTATAGAAGGGATAGAGAGGGGCGGGTTGGAGGGGGAGTGGCCATTTATGTCAAAGAAGGGGTAAAATCCACCAGATCAAAAACCTGAGGGGGACGTTGAAATGAGGACACAAATCATGTAGGTATCTAAGAGGGAGAGGATAGTAATCATGGGGGCTTCAATTATCCCCACATTGACTGGGCCAATGCAAGCTTGGGGCAAGAAACAGAAACTGGGTTTCTTGACATGCTGAATGACTATGCCTTAGAGCAACTTGTCATGGAGCCCACCCGAGAACAGGCAACTCTGGATCTAATACCATATGATACTCATGACCTGGTCAGGGATGTGAATGTCACTGAGCCTCTGGGAAACAGTGACCATGCTGCAATTTCCTTTGCCATGCAAGTCAGGGGAAGAGTGTCAAGCAAATCAAACACAAAAACCCTTGATTTCCCAAGGGCAGATTTCCCTCAGATGAGGAAACTAGTTAGAAAGAAATTGAAAGGGAAGGTAAAAAGAATCCAATACCTTCAGAGTGCGCGGAGCCTGTTTAAAACAACGGTAGTAGAGGCCCAGCACAAGTGCATACCACAAAGAAAGAAGAGGGCGCTGGCATGGTTAACAAGTGGAGTTAGAGAGGCTCTAAAGTGCAAGGAGAAGTCTTTTCTCTAAATGGAAATCCTCCCCAAATGAGGAAAGTAAAAAGGAACACAAACTCTGGCAAAATAAATGTAAGAAGATGATAAGAGAGGCAAAGAAAGACTTTGAGGAATGTATGGCTAGCAATATAAAGGGAAATAATAAAACCTTCTTTAAATATGATAAAAGTAGAAAACCTGCCAGAGAACCAGTTGGCCCTCTGGATGGTGAGGGAGGAAAAGGGGAGATTAAGGAGGACTTGGAAATTGCAGAGAAATTAAATGAGTTCTTTGCATCTGTCTTCACGACAGAAGACCTTGGGCAGATTCCGCTGCCTGTACAGCTCCTCTTGACTAAAGAATTAAATCAAATACAGGTTAAAAGAGAGGATGTTTTAGGTTTAATTGATAAATTGAAGATCAAGAAGTCACCGGGCCCAGATGACATTCACCTAAGGGTTATTAAGGAACTGAGAAATGAAATTGTGGATCTCTTAATGGTAATATGCAACTTGTCTCTTAAAACGGAGGACTGGAGGATAGCGGATGTCACACCAATTTTTTAAAAAGGATGGAGGGGGGACCCAGGAAACTACAGGCCGGTTAGCCTTATGTCTGTCCCAGGGAAGATGGTGGAAAGCCAAGAAAATCTTAAAACACATAGAAGAACATACCTTGCTGAGAGAAAATCAGCATGGCTTCTGTAAGGGTAAGTCTTGCCTGACAAACATTTTAAAACTGGTGGATATTGTCTACCTTGATTTTTAGAAGGCTTTTGACACAGTCCTTCACCAAAGGCTGCTGAGAAAATTGCACAGTCAGGGAATAAGAGGGCAGGTCCTCTTATGGAGTGAGAACTGGTTGAGATCTAGGAAACAAAGGGCCTTTTCACACGACCCCTAAGATCCGCTGGCCGCTTAAATTCGGACCAGAGATCTTAGGGGTTCGTTGCTCTTCCTTCCTCCCCACCACTCCACACCTGTCTGCTGAGGGAAGGGAGGAAGAAAGTGGGGGGGGGGAATGCAGACTCACCTCGGAGAAGCTGCCGGAACTCCGTCGTGCTGATTCCTTCTCTTTTGTTTGCTTTTTTTTCCTCCCGCCCCTTCTCTTAAAGGGGCGGGAGGCAAAAAAACCACAAACAGAAGCCAGGAGAGCCTCGCACTGACCAGATTAAATCCGGACCTGGCGATTTTCACCCTCCTCGAGCAGGTACAAGAAAAGTGCGCTGGGACGCGCTTAGGTGGGTGTGGTCGCACTTAATTTCCTGCAAACTCCGGAGCTGGTGGGGAAACAATTGTAAGCTCCAGAGCTTGCAGCCATTTGCTGTGGCATTTAGGGGTCGTGTACAAAGGCTCAAAGAGTAGGTATCAATGGGCAATTTTCACAGTGGAGAGAGGTGAAAAGCAGTGTGCCCCAGGGATCTGTCCTGGGACCGGTGCTTTTCAATCTGTTCATAAACGACCTGGAGACAGGGATAAGCAGTGAGGTGGCCAAGTTTGCAGATGAAACTTTTCCATGTGGAAAGCACAGAGAAAATTGTGAAGAGCTCCAGAAGGATCTCTCCAAACTGGGGGAATGGGCTGCCAAATGTCAAATGTGTTTCAATATAGCCAAATGTAAAGTAATGCATGTGTGTGTTGTGTCGTTACAGTCGTGACCGACTCTTTGTGACTCCATGTCCATGGAGTTTTCTTGGCAGGAATACTGGAGTGGTTTGTCTGTTTGGGGCAAATAATCCAAACTTTATCAAGTCATGGGCCCTGAGCTATCTGTGATGGATCAGGAAAGAGATCTTGGTGTGCTGGTGGACAGCTCATTGAAGGTGTCTACCCAGTGTGTGGCAGCGGTGAAGAAGACCAATTCTATGCTAGGGATTATCAACAAGGGGGCTGAAAATAAAACAGCCAACATTATAATGCCACTGTACAAGACGATAGTAAGGCCACACTTGGAGTATTGTGTACAGTTCTAGTCACTGCATCTCAAAAAATACATAGTGGAACTGGAAAAGGTGCAGAGGAGAGCGACTAAAATGATTACTGGACTGGGAGATCTCCCTTATGAGGACAGGATAAAACATTTGGGGCTATTTAGTCTGGAAAAAAGGTGGATAGAGGAACACTCTTCTCCCTGTCACAAAATATCAGAACTAGGGGACATCCACTCAAATTGAGGGTTGGGAAAGTAAGAACAGAAAAATATTTTCTTTTACCCAGTGTGTTGTTAGTCTGTGGAACTCCCTGCCACAGGATGTGGTGATGGCATGTGGCCTGGATGCCTTCAAAAGGGAATTGGACAGATTCCTGGAGGAAAAGTCCATCATAGGTTACAAACCATGATGGAGATATGTAATCTCCAGGCTTAATACCGGGGTACTTCAAGGACCAGATGCAGAGGAGTGGTATCAGAAAACAGTTATCTAGTGTTGTGTGCTCCCAGAGGTATTTGATGGGGTCACTGTGAGGTACTTGACGCTGGACTAAATGGGTCTTTGGCTGATCCAGCATGGCTCTTCTTATGTTCTTATGTTCTGATGATATAACGCTGGCTTCAGGGGACTTAATATCCTAAGAAGAACTTCTTGTGTTAGATCAGATCAGTACTTCATTGAGTTCACCATCATGTTCCTGTCTTCTGCAGTCGTTACCCAGATTTCTAAGAGACCCAGAAGCAATGGATCATAGGCCTACTCTGGTTGTGACCTAGTACATGAACCAAAAGGATTTCAACCCTTTTGGAGGTGTTTTATTTGTTTGTTCATTTGTTTATTATGTTACATTTACTCAGAATTCTCAGGGTCTTGTTTCAACATTTTTGTTTTAACCTTGAAATTTGAAGTTGGATTTTCTTAGAAGAGCCTTTGGAATCAATCTTACTTTATAACAGATTGGGTCAGATGTGTGTTTAAGAGAATGTACTCTGACTGGCATGCTGATGACCTGATATGCAGAGACATGAGCTACGCTGAAACTTTATTTTTATTCAGTTAGTTTTTTTGTGCATAGGGAGTCTCCCCACCTGCAAATGCATCGGGGTGCTTTCAGACTGGTAAACTGACCCAGCTACAACTCTACCTGTATGCTGATGTGTTGAAGTACATGAGACATTTTACTAATGGGTTCTGCTTATTGAATCAGCTGGTCCTTGTTGGCCTCTTCTCACACAGCACAGTCTGTGCCAGATATATCTGTCTGCCAGAAGATATTCCTCACAGCTTCAGCAGAATTTTTCAGGATTACAAGCAGAGTCACATGGTCTAGATTCACAGCTATTAGACCTCTTGATGCACATTGCCTTTTTTTGTTCCAGGAGTGTCTAGGGAATTGCTTACAGGTTTTCTCAGATTCATTCATCAGTTAAAATTATCCTTGCTGATTATTCATGGGGCAGATTGCCAGAGTCATTATAGAAAACTCAAGCCAGCCCTAAAGGCATCTTAAAAAAAGGTCTCACTATCTTTCACCCAACTAAATATGTCAGACTAGATTTCTTTCCTTGGATTCCAAATGTTTGGATTTGTTTTGAGTGCAGATTCTGAAATACAGTACTCTCTCAAAATCAGCTTTTAAAGACATAAAGCAGTTCTGATCTCTACAGCTGTCATAAGACTCAAACATGACACCAGTTTCATCCAAGCTCTTAATATCTTACTGGTTGAACATATACTGTATATTCAGCTTGATGTTAAGTAGCAGGTGTTTGTCTTTTGCAGTTAAATTTTTGGGGTGTTGTTCTTATTGTGTACTCGATCTTCAATATACTTGAAACCTTAATGTAACAAACGTTACTTCAAAGACTTCTATGATTTTTGCATGTAAAATGCTAAAATATGTTTTTGGACTTCTCATACATTATCTGTATCATGTGCAAATGGTTGTTAGTGTGTAGATCAAAAACATGGTAGAAGTTGAATGAAAATTTTATCCAGAACATGTTTAACTCTTAAGCAGAGGCATTTAAATGTCCTGTGTGAAAGTCCCCTTGTCTGACCCTAATGGAGATTAATGCTTCCAGACTTCTCATGCAGTCATAGAACCGGAGAGCTAGATGGAAGTCCAAGGATCATTGACACCATGCCGCAAAGTCATGAACTCCAGATCTCTTGTACTTAATTAAGCCAGTTTTCCATTTCATAAACAGGCTGGTTTAAGAGATGGAGGGACAAGGAACTTGCTCTGTTAGGCTTCCCAACCCCTTGTCTGAAGTTTACCAACATGTAATGTAGCCTATGGCAGTGCTGCTAGGAGACGATGACACAACCTAGCCAGATGAGAACAGAGTGAAATCTGACTCCAGGAGTCACCTTGTTTAGTGGAGACAGGTCAATGGGTCCAACATTCTCAATGGAATCTTAGCCGGCAGATGGACAAGGCATACCTCTGACAGCTCTCCTTATATCAGAGACCTACATCTTCTCTGCTTGTTCCAAGTAGTTCTTTATAGTGAATGTACTAAGTAGGGATATACAGTACTCAGATCCATTTATAAGCAAAGTTTGCCTGTTAGGTTCCAGCATCTGTGCTAATTTTTAGTTGCTTTTGGGAGGCTTAACTGAACAGAAACTGTGGGAAATTCCATTTGCCAAGTACTGTTACTGTAAGAGATAAGAAAAATCTGTAACTGGGAAGCAGAAACCACCAAGGTGGGCTGCCTACATTTTTAAGAGATCCCAGAAAACTCTTTGGATTCCATTCTGAGAAAGTTGAGTTAATGCAATTTAGTTCCCTCTTGGGGGGAAAAACTAAGCTGCAGGGACATCTTCGGCATTGCCAGAGAGATGGAACTGTATTGATTCTGGGGTTAATGAAACAGTGCTTTTAAAGTGCTTGGAATTAGGAGAAATACTTTTAGGATTTTATGGCTCATGTGTCAAACTAATGTCTGGAGGGGAAAATGTTGCCACTAAGGCTGTACCACTTGGGGCAAATGATGAGAAGACAGGCTTCTCTGGAAAACGACAATAATTCCTGGAAAGTCTGAAGGAAGTAGGAAAAGAGGAAGAGCAAATGAGCGATGGACTGACTCCCTGAAGAAAAACACCGGCTGGAGTTTATAAAAAAATGAGCAGGGTAGTTGGAGACAGGATATTCTGGAGATACATTATTCGTAGAGTCGCCTGACTCTGATGTGATACTGTACATTATATTTCTATTTAGATTGTAGTAAGTCTTATTAAATGTGCACTGCTTCATGTAAATCAAAAGTAATCCAATTATCATGGCATTTTAATTTGTTTTTAATTTTACCTATATTTTAAAATATTTTACTTGGTCAGAGCTTGGCCTAGTTAAGCCTGAAAGCCTTCTAATTTAGGCCTTTCTTCCAGGTATATCACATTGAGGTGTTTGTCAGGTGTATGCAAAGTAGGTAGGTCTCCCAGAATGGAAAATTATGGTGTTCGTGGTCCAGAAAGTCTGAAAATGAAAAATTACCAACAAAAGAGGACAGTATGATGCTTATATATCATATCATAGTGTATTTAAAGCACTTTCCAGATACTTTCCATTTTTATTATGAAGGCCAGACATTGTGCCCCCCACAACTTCCCCAGAAAGCTAGGTACTGAATTTACCAACCTCAAAAGGATGGAAGGCCGAGTGAACCTGGAGCTGGCTACCTGGGACTGAATATAGGTTGTGAGTAGAGTTTTGGCCACAATACTGCAGTTTAACAGCTGTGCTATGAGGCTCCTTATACCATCCCTTTGACTGACTCTTAGCAGTAACACAGACCTTGTTGTCTTTCTTTACTAGGTCCTGAATATTTGAAGAGGCGACTGCTGCAAGAACTCATGGAGAATGAAGAGAATATGGAAGAAGGGGCTCTACCAGTGGGACAGCCGCCTCCACCAACAACTCCAGAAAGTCCTCTGGTTGATGAAGTGGATTCTACGAAACCTAAAGGAAGTCCAGCCCCAACTCCTTCACCATCTGGAACACCACCAGAGCCGAAGCGTGCTAAGCAGAGCTCCCAGAAAGAAGGCTTTCTTAGCCCTGGAAGTTGGATTGGTGATCACAGCAGGGATGGGAGTAACACAGGAAGTAGGCCAAACACACCTTCTAAGGTTCCAGTGACACCAGCAGAGAAGTCAACAAGCAGCAGCAGGCCCAGTTCCCAGAGCCCCAGCCAACAAATCCAAGTGAGGGCTGCTCCTGAACACATGGAGATCCAACCCCTTAAAAGGATAGACCAAGAAGGTGATGTTGCATTGATTCAAGGTTATCACAGTTATGCCGTGAGGACCTCCCCAATTACTCCTCCAATGGATTATGAGGAAGAATCATTCCCTGACTCCAAACTGCCTCCCAAGCCAGATTCCCCAGAGCCAAAAGCTGTTGCGAAAACTGTTGAACACAAGGTCGAGCAAGAAAAGAGAAGAGGGACACCTGTCTCTCCTCATCATGAGCCATCACAGGATGAGAAAAAAATGCTCAAAGCAGAACCTAAGCAGGAGCCTAAGCAACACTCTCCGCTGGAGCACAAAGTAGAAGAGAAAGCAGAAGCTGCAGCTGAAGAAAAGGTTGAGCGGAAGATTGAAGCAAAGATGGTGGCCAAAATAGAGCCCAAGGCTGTGTTGAAAAAAGCTCACCCAGAAGAAACAGCAGCAAAAGAAGTGGAAGAAGCTGAAGAGGTGATGTTGCATGGTCACCGCAGAAGGGAAGGAGATTTTTAGTAGGCAGGGAACATAGGAATAATACTTGCTAAATTTTCCATTTACAGTATTTTGCTCATGACTAGAGATGGGCACGGAACGAACATTTTTTCGTTTCCGTTATTCGTTAGTCATTCCGTTACGCAACAAAACGACAAACGAAAATTGTGATGAAAATGCAATGAAACGAACAGAACCACAAAAATTGTGGTCGTTACGTTTTGTTTCCGTTAATGGCGACACGCAATGAAATGAGCTGTTTTAAATGTTAAAAAACGCCCTAACATCCGTAAAAACGCAGCGATAATTATTTATATTGTCTGATAATACCTACCGGGGGTGGGGTCCTTAAAAGGTGCATTTATGTCTTTTCTCAGATCGCTGTATTTTTTCCCTTTAAGGGGAGTTAGGGGACATCGACCCAAAATGGCTCCCAGATGCCTAATATTGATTGATTTCTTGGGTATTAAAACACCCTGGACATCTGTAAAAACTCAGCGATAATGCGATAATTATTTGAAATTATTACGCACCAGGGGGTTGGGGTCTTTAAAACGTTTGTTTTTGTCTTCTCCCATCGCGATGTATTTTTCTTTTCCCCTTAAAATGGATGTCGCCACCAGCCACAAAATGGAGGCAAGCATTGTGATGGGATCATGTTAAACCAATAGCATGCCCAGGTTGCAGACTGGGCAGGTGTGGCAGCCACAGAGGGCATAAAAAGCTCTGGCAGCCCCCGTCCTCCTTGCAGTCTCTGGTGGGAGTTAGGGTGGGATTGCTGTCTCCGCGACTCTAGCTTCAGTCCTGCAGCCTCCCTGTGTGCGTGTGTGCTGCGTACCTCTCGGTGAGTACCCTCCCTTGCCCCGCAGTGCAGTCACTCTGCAGCTGCCTTGCACCCTGGGCAACGCCCGCCGCTGCCTTTGCAGCCTTCCTGCGTACCTAGTCTATACTGTGTCTCTGCCAGCATCCATTTTTTTAGTGTTTTCCCTCTGGTCTGGGGCATTGGGGGATGCCCCGCACGGAAATGCTTTAAAATTCGCACAAAAAGCGGGTAGAAACGAAAAAACGAAAAACGGAAACAAAATTTTTCCAAAAATTCACGACAAACGGAAACAAACTGAAACAGACCTCTCAACGACAAAGGAAAAACCGAAACACCATTTTTTTGTTTCGTGCCCATCTCTACTCATGACACTTGGCCTAGACCCAAATCCTAGCTCCAATTACTATAGGCCTACTGAATAGTAACTTGTGGGCAGGAACTACATGCTCATAATGTGTGTGTGTGTTGTGTCGTTACAGTTGTGACTCCATGTCCATGGAGCTTTCTTGGGAAGAATACTGGAGTGGCTTGCGAGTTCCTACTCCAGACGCCTACAGCACCTGGTATTCCCTGGTGGTCTCTCATCCAAGTACTAACCAGGGCCGACCCTGCTTAGCTTCTGAAATCAGGCGAGATCGGATGTGCGTATGGCATCTAGGCAGCTAATCCACGGCAAAGCTTTCTTCTGTGTGTTATCTACAAACACACGTGAGCTTCCTTGCAGTGCCCATCCTTGCTTTAGTGTGATTTTTCACATAGAAGCAGGATGTGGAGTTCCTGCGGGCAAGCCAGTGCTGGGAGGTTTCCTGGATACTGACCCCATTCTGAGAGTCCTAGATCACTTGGTATGCAGCAAAAATAGAACTGCTGGATCTGCCCCTCCTCCCATTGGGCAAGAACAATGTTGCTGACTGGCCAGTGTCAAGCTAGTACCAGCTGGCCTTTATTTATTTATTTATTTATTTATTTATTTAGTTAGTTAGTTAGTTAGTTAGTTAGTTAGTTAGTTAGTTAGTTAGTTAGTTAGTTAGTTAGTCTGGAGGAGGCAGCTCCAGTGGTTCTGTTTTCATTATGAGTGTGTAAGGACTTTGGTACTCAGACCCCAGCGGTTTCAGTAGGTAGGAAGGGTGGCCGGCACTGAAAGGCCGGCAATTGAAGCCATGATGGAGTTTATAAAAGTGCCGTTTTTTAAAACTGCACTTTGGCTTGCATCATGTGCAGTGATAGCGAATTCCACCCAGCATTCCCCCAGTGTGTAGTTCTTGCCTTGATGCCAACTGTCTGATCTAACTAGTAGGCCAATAGCAGTAGGGTTTAGGACTGTTTTCATGTGTCGTAACTAAAGGTAGTGCATGAATGGATAGTATTTGAATATCTCAGCTTGGAAGGAGGGGCCTGGCTAACCCTGTGTCATGACGTGGAAATGTGTTTTTCCAAACTTCATTATTTCACTTTGAATATGAATTTTATATTTCCACCATCTGACAAGGTTGAGCTCAGTGTTTAGCGCTAGGTGTTAGCATTTCTCCTTATGTCAAATACAGATAGGCCATGATCTGGAGTAAATAAATCCTATGATGAATTAAAAACATAGTTTGGTGGATATTCTTTACCTCTTATCCTTCACCCTACCACTTCTCCAAATTAGGATGGATACCCATTGGCCATGGGTGCCAGAGTTTTGTTAACAAACACTGTTCCATCCATGGTTGGTAGTTACATCCAAATCTAGCCTTCCTGAAGGACTTGCTCTTTACAATCAAGAGTCAAAACCCATGGCTTGTTCTTGGTTTATGATTCTGGCTTGTCCAGATGGAAAAGTTAGAGTGTAAGGTTTGGATGTCATTGTAAGCAAATTGATATACTGTATACAGTAGTTTGTTTCATTGTTCCAGAAGCAGATAGTAACATCATGCTGCCTCATTTCCACTTATTGTGGCAGGCATTACTAACCTTTATCTGAATAGGCTGCTACCTATGAAGTCTTTCCCTGTGATCGACAATATGCTAGTTCAGGAGGTGGGTCTATATTACTCACATGGAAATGGGCATGGGGGTTGCATATAAGCAATTTTCTTTCTCCTCTTTATTTAAGTAACATGATACTGGCCCTTGTCTTTATTTTAAATCACAGTAGATAATATTATACTCTTGGGTTGTTGTTTTTTGCTCCTAGGGACCTAACACTATTATCATCTGCATGGTCATCTTATTGAATGTTGGCCTGTCCATCTTATTTGTGCATTTTCTGACATGATGCGATGCTAAGACAAGGTAAGGTAAGGAAGATGAAGAATGCATGGGTGTGAAATGTCCTATTGTTCTGACATTGTGGGGAATGAAAACTGCTATTTGGAACTTTTCATAGGTAGACACTTGTGCTTTCTGCCTACCTATTAGTGCACAACAATTATTATTTCACCAATGGGGAGCATGGTTCTATGTCTGCTTATTCAAAAACAAAATTCTTTGGAGTTCAGTGAGGTTTGCTCTCCCAGAAAGTTATGTATCATAGAGCTTGATGTCAAACTGTACATGAGATTGCACATTACACCTGCCACTAAGGAATTTGCTGTCATAGAGCTAAATTTCTCTTACATTTAAAATAAAGCACAAGAAGAGCCTGCATGTTGTTCTTAAGCTTGGTTGTGGCACCAGCCATTTGCAACTGTCTCCTGGTTAAGCAGTGTCTGGCCCCCTGCCTGTTTACCTTTAAGAGGTTGCTTAAGATACTGCTCTTCATAGAGGCTTTTAAGCAGAACCTTGCATGAATTTGACATTTTCCCTGCCCGCCCTATTATAGATGTTTTAGCTGATGTGATTTTAAAATTATTTTTCATTGATTGATTTGTTATCATTTTTCTTTGAGTTTACTATTTGTTAACAATGCAGAATAGTACCTTGCACTATTAGGGAGTTATAGAAATCTATGAAATAGACATGTTGCACTTCCAGGAGGCTTCCAGAAAATGGTTCTGCACTGTCTCCATATACTTTATTTATTTATTTTTTAAAAAAGATGCATGTCACCGAGTTCAATGTCCAAATTCAGCAGCACCATAGCAATGTCAGGCTACAATGACAACAAAACCCAGGAAACTGTCAGATCAGGACTGTTTGCCTTTGGACTAAGTGTTTTACATGACTAGGTATATAGCTTATAAAGAAAACTATCTGAATCTATTCGAAATTTTGTATGAAACCCATCTAAATGGCCACAGACAGACAGACAGGAAACACCACAGTGCTATTTGTCTGACCCAACCTTGAGTTCTTGGAGTAAAAATGGAACAAAAACATTAACAAAGTACAAAAATAATAAATTATTAAATTATCTTGTTCGGATGCAGGGACTCTTAGCTTGTGTAATTTGATGGCTCCTTGCCTGTTGTATTGCCTTCCCTTTTACATTTAAACATTTCCTAGAAATACTGTATTTGTAGGTTAGGGAGTGTTGCCTTCAATAACTTGTATATCAGTAAAAACTGTACAAAATACACTGTAAAAGGCACACACAAAATATGCCTTTTTTAAAAAGTCATGTGCGGAGTGCATATGATATGAAAATAAATCTGTCATGCTTTAAAATTTTTGAAACAAAAAAGATTGAACAAAACTTTTAACTAAATATGCATGAAACTGATATGGATCAGAAACAGACTAATTTATCTATCCTTGCACCAATCCAAAGCTTTGAAAGTGTGATAAATTTAAAATTACAGTTTTGTATGAATAATTATTTCTATTGTCATGGCATTTCTTTCTTCTTCTTCTGATTTTTATCCTTACAGACGGATGTAGACAACAGATGTTAAACAGGTACGGAGCACATCTGTTCAAAGTATCTAAAAGGGAAGGTGCTTAGAAGAACCCCATGGATTCATTGTGGTCATAAACATCGATGGACTGCTTCTCATGAACCATTTATCCCCCAGCCGTGGGGTGATCAATTCTGCCCAGCAGAATGAAGAAACCTTGAATTTCGTGACCTCCCCTACTCATTTTGCCTTGTGTTGTGAACCAGAATTGCCTTAAAATTTCATAGCCTTGGTGAACCACTGTGTTGCTGTTTGAAGAAAACAAGGATCTGAAAATTCCAAGTTTCAATGAAATACTCATTGTTAAAGTTCTCCCAAAGAACACTGCAATGCTGAATTGTGCAACAGCTGAGAATAATGGTTATAGTTGTGGGCTGAATGTCTCTACTCCAACCAAGATTCTTAATCCAATGTTAGAAGCAGGCTAGTCTGTTTTCCCTGGTACAACATTATTCTAAAGTAGTCTAATAAATGTCTGGACTTTAAAGCAGGAAAGAAATAGTTAAACAGCAGGTCCCATTCTAGGGTAAGTAAGTGAAAGAAAGAAAGAAAGAAAGAAAGAAAGAAAGAAAGAAAGAAAGAAAGAAAGAAAGAAAGAAAGAAAGTCTTCTCCTGGCCTGGATTTCAGCATAAAGGTGCTTATATGTGATGTGATTGTAACCTATCCTCAGAGTTGATCCCTTGTGATCTTGTCTGCCTTTAGAATGAGTTTTTTAAAAGAGCTTAGGAGATCTGCAAACTAAGGATTTCTCTGAATGTGATCTGTTGCATGTACTAGTTAATGAAGTCTTTGCTTCTTTAAAAATTATTCAGTGTATACTTTTATTGTTAAAAATTGCCTGTGCTCCGCCAGTTAGTAGTGAGATCCACTCTGCACATTATGCTTCTCTTTGGCCATTTAGGTGTGAATGTCATTGGCAGGACTTTACAAATGTAGTCTGTGTATCAGCTTTAAATGTGTGTGGAGACCCCACCCCTGCTTTTTCAAAAAAGGTATGGCTTTTTGAATCCCTTTGAATTGCTTTTTAAAAGTGCTTTATTTAAAACTGTGAAAGTTGATGTACTCTGATATGTACTGCAGCTGGTTAAATACAAGGAATAGAGAGAAAGAGACTGGCAAATGGGTAGGTTTTTAAGAAACAGCCTCTACATATACATGCCAAAAGGTGAGAGACTTACAAATATAATGCTTCTGGTGTAAAGCAAGGATAGTGTTTTAGGATCAGATTACTTACAACTCATGATGTGCTGAAAATGAATTTAGAAAACAGGAGTGTTGCTATTTTGTGCCCTTTCCTTCTGTTTTCAATCCAATTTTAACGCTTCTTCAGAAGTGTGTTACGAAAGACGGACTGTCGTTTGCCTCTGAAATACGATCCCTAGAGCCCCAGCTGCCAGTTATACAGTTCAATATGCCAGTTATCCTATTCACTATCTATGCGATTTTTTTTCTCTTTGAGACACCCAAGTGGCCTTTATTTATTATGAAGCACAAAAATCCAATCCTTTTGGGAAAGGATGAGTTTGTTCCTGCTCACTCCCAGTCCTCCTTCTGACATAACACTCTTGTGCTTTCTTCCTTTAAATGTGATGAGAAAACAAGTAGTTTCGCTACATGTCATTGGTTACCAACCTTGAGTCCCCAGGTATTCTCAGACTAAAACTTCCAGAAGCCTTCAGCATTAACTGTTCTGGCCAGAATTTCTGGGAGTTGTAATCCAAGAACACCTGGGGGACCCCAAGTTGGGAATCACTGCATATATAAATATATAGTCTGGGATAGAAAGGGATATGTTAGCTTTGCTCAAAGGCTTATATGCACCCAGTGGACTGTTAATGGAAATATTTTTTCCTTTGAATGGCTGATAATGCTGGCCAAATTAAACACTCTTTATGAAACATGTCGCTTTCAAAAGCAGCTAGTACCGTTTTGTCTCCAGTTGTCCTAGTCAGAACAAGTCCAAACCTTCATTTTGTGTGCAGAACTGTTTTGACAGTTCTTGGGATCCTAACCAGATGTGTTGTATGTATACATATCTATATACATAACAGGGAAATATCCTTATGGCTTGTGAACACATTTTCTTATTACAGTATGTACAGTAGTAACTTCTGTGTTGACATGTAAGTAGCCAGAAGCCTACCTCCAAGAAATAATCCAGTGGGACATGTAGTGGTGTAGCATAGTAAGTTGCACTAGAAGACCCTGTTTGAATCCCTGTGGGAATTTGGTGAGTAATTTCCTCTTTAAGTTATATTGTGCATGCTATACCACCCCGTAGTGCTTAAAGGACTCTCTTGGTGGTTTACAGATTATTTATGCGGGCTACACATTGCTCCCCCCCCCAAAAAAAGCTGAGTTTTCATTTTACCAACCTTGGAAGGCTAGAAGGCTGAGTGAATCTTGAGCCAACTGCTTGAGATCGAACCCCAGGTCGTGAACACAGTTAAAGCTGTAGTACAGCAGTTTAACCACAGTACCACGAGGTTCTTGATTCAATTGGAGTATTCTAGTGTGACTTACTATGGTAAGCAACAGCATTTCAGGCAATATGTGACCCCAAACCACTTTTGCGACTGCTACCATCATTTTCTAGAATTCAGAGAACTCCAGTCTTTATAGTTTCAAAAAATGGAATTGTCTATACCTCATTGTGCCAAAGATGGATTTGAACGTGACAGCAAAAGAGCTTGTAAAAGTTACTTTTTTAGAGTGTAGGTCCCATATTTCCTTAGTTAGTATGATAAATAGCAATTTCCAGAATCTCTCAACTTACATGGACAGAGCTTTAGTTCAAACCATATCAGGGCAAAAACAAAAGAAAAAGAAAAGAAAAATAAGCCAAAAACATTATGGCGTTTTAAGATTAGCTGCTGTATTTTAATGTGAGCTGTCATGGGCAAAACCCACTTCCTCAGACATAAGAGGAAGTGAACTTGTTCACAAAAGCTGACCTTGAAATATAGCAGCTAGTCTTTAAAGGGCTGCAACATTATTTTTCTTTATTTTCCTTTGGTTTTTACCAGATATGCCAGCACAGACTAACATGGCTACCTCTTCTAAAACCTAGCTCAAAAAAGTAACTTTTCCATAATGGCTCACCCCCAGAGCCCTATATGCATTCAGTTACTTGCAGGAAGATTCTGCTTAAGTAAGCTTTTCCATTCCTTTTATAGGAGAGACATTTCTACACATATGTGTACAACCTGTCTCCTCATCTGGAAGCTGAGTCATGACTACTGGACTTCTTTTTGAGAGATAGAAACGTTTCGCTGCTCATCCAAACAGCTTCAATTCAGACTGATGAAGCTGTTTGGATGAGCAGCAAAACGTTTCTATCTCTCAAAAAGAAGTCCAGTAGCCATGACTCAACTTCCAGATAAACTCACCTGGATGACTGAGAATCTTCACAGACAACCTGTCTCCTCCTTGAGAATAAAAAAAAAGGTTCTTGCAAGTGGAGGACTGTGTGTGTGGATGGCAGAAATTGTGCCTGTAAGAAGCCACTGGATCTGGCAAATATGTGATAAGCCGTATAGGGTTGTTTCCTAAAGTGAGCAAGAACAGTTTACCTCAGGTTTGCATGCCTTAAAAAATAGGATTTTTGTTGTTATGTTTTTCCAGGTCTTACAAAACTACAATTATATCACCAGCAGCAATATCTCTTAAACACAAGTTTTAAAAATAAAAAGCATTATGACAATTTGCCAGAAGTTTTCCATCAGTTCCTCTGCTGGATTATGTGCAATAATAAAAGATTATTTTGCTCACATTACTAACTGTGAATTTTTAGTTAAAAGAGGTGTCAGAGTAGAGGCTCTGATGCCTAAACCTCTGTCCAAGCACCCTATAGAACATTATAGACCTCTAGAGAAAAATCAGAAGCCAATGTTAATCACAGATGGCATTTGTCCTAAAAAAGGGTGAATTCCAGAATGAAACCAACCATTTCCATTGATATAAAAAAAATCTGGTTATTAAAGTATCCATCTTTTTCATTGTTGCAACAATTCCAGACTTATCTAACTCTACAGGCTTTATTTTTCTACATTGCTTCTATGTTCCTAATGCACACAAAAATAAAGTTGTTGAAAAAAATCCTAAATATACTATGTAAAGACTGTAGGCACGAATGTTTGAAAATATATGAACACTAAACTTAAGTTGCAGGTAAATATTTGAATCAGATATTAATCCAAAATCTGTAGCATAAAAGGTAAATTACAAATACTGTACCAAAAAGAATCTTTTAATTACATTCCCAAAATGCAAGAGTTTGTAGCCTAAGAAGGCACAATAAAAAGGCAGAAAAGGTATATCTTAAAATATCAGATTTTTTTTAAAAAAAAAAGGAATATGTGAAGGAAAATGAATTTCTTAGCCTTTAAGCATATTATAAGTGACAGATATGAAAATTATTTTGTGTGCACACCAGTGCAAGCCAGTATAAATCTATGGAGGAAAATCCATGTTGTCATTATCTATTGCCATTGTTCTTGCTATATGATCTCTTGTATAAGTGTTGTTGGTTCCTGGTGTGGTGTTGCAATTATGAAGATGTGTGTGTCCTACCTCTCTATATCAATATTTCTCTCAGATGTTTACAATTTCCCTCCGAACTACAAGCACTCTTTTCCAGAGTCTGAAAGTTATAGAGGTTTGATGCAAAAGTAGACCTTTTAAAATGGGAATCTCTTTTGCTTTTGCAATTCCTCGATGACTCCTGCAACTCAAAATCTGGTAAGCTGCCACTATGACGATAAGCATTATTATTTTTTCTAACAGAGTTAGAATCTAGAAGTCTGCACTGCCAGTAATTTTGAAGATAACATCTCA
This sequence comes from Phrynocephalus guinanensis, assembly GCA_037367245.1. NCBI lineage: Eukaryota > Metazoa > Chordata > Lepidosauria > Squamata > Agamidae > Phrynocephalus > Phrynocephalus guinanensis. The sequence goes on from CM074737.1 coordinate 102,676,600, forward strand.
CAGAAAGAGCTAAGTGCTGGTATTAACATACTGAGGAAAAGTTATACTTGGACATAATACACATTGCAACATTTAAACAATTATTTAAATGCATTTTCATTTCTCTCCCACAGTTTGACTATCAGCCATGAAATAAATTCCTTCATGAGGCAGTGTTGTTGTACATTACAATGACCTTGCTTCCAGACTCTCCTGGAGAGTTGGCTTATTTTTTGTGATAACTTTAAGTAAACTGTTGTACAAAATTAATTTTAGAAATACAATGTACATGTTCAGGGCTGCTTTTTCTGCACAAGCTTTAATTTTAACATTCTGTTCACACAGAATTCCACATCTTTAACAGTGGGAGAGTGATTTTCTCATGACACTTCTCTAGGTGAAGGGTCTAGGCTGCAAAACACCAAATACACAGTCTAGTAGGCAGACTTAAACTATTTTAATAGATTTCAATTGCACAGCTTAAAATACAGTATGACATAGAAATCAATAGAGTTTAAATGTGCGTAACTTTGATGTAATTGGGTTGCAAGCAAGGTTCCCACTGAGGTCTGTGCATGCCTTGGTCCCCTTCCACACAGGACGTTTCTGTCATGATACTTGTTGTTACATTCATGATAAAACCCATGGGGGGGCAGTGCGCACATGCATGGAACAAAGCCCTGTGCAATGGGGACAAAAATTAAAGGGTATGTTGGTTTCAAGAGTTTTAATGTATCAGACTTGATAATGATAGCAAGTAAGACAGTGGGTTTGTATGAAATATATACCATGGCCCATCTTACTGTGATTGTAGAGTTCAGAATTTTCAAACATGTAATTTAGGAAGGGGGACAGGATTGGCCTCCTGAATGCTGGAGGTGCCAACACCCTTTACCCTATACCATTGTTTGTGAATCTATGGCATGGGTGCCAAAGGTGGCACTCGGAGCCCTTTCTGTGGGCACCTGACACCACCCCTTCACAGCCACCTGTATTCAGGTTAAATTGCTCTGTTGGCACATTGCGAAAAATTAGTGGGTTTTGAATCACAGTTTCGGCACTCAGTCTCTAAAAGGTTCGTCATCACTGCCCTATACTAAGACAGTATTTTCCTCACTGCTTCTCCTGAGAGGCACTTGAGGGATCTCTCTTTGGCTATTACTTCACGAACGTCTCGCTGCGCGGCGAGCCGTCATTTCTGTGCGAAGCGATCGTTTCTGTCCTCACGCTCCTCCTTTTTGGATGCGGCGCCACCCCGACCACGCCCCCTAAACCGTGCTCCAAGCGGGGCGAGTGATTCCCCTGCCGGAGGCCGGGAATCTTTTTCGCTTCGCATCCCGCTTCGCATCCAAAGTCACGTGTGGCCAGTGATTATATATATTTAATTTTTTTTAGTTACTTTTTCTCCGAAATGCCGATGCATCGATATTTTGGTTAACCCGTTCTTTTGATCTTGCTTGCTGTGCTTACAATATTCCTTGGAGGAGCGATGGTATACACAACAAATGTTGTGTGCTGGTCCACCTAGTGACCCTGACGGAGAACAGCAATTTTTTTCACATCGCCAATGGACGAAGCAATACAAATCGGGAGTAGAAAACAAAGGAACATACAGTTATTCAGCTCTGCCGCAAATGACAGCCGGGTATTGATGCATGGATACGCCGTGGTAGTTTTTTTTTAAATATTAAAGAAAGCAGAAACCGGACGTTGCAAGTAAGCTTCCCAATGCGAAGGGAACACGTGAGGTAGTACTGGATTCGATCCTAAAACCTCGCCCCGTGAGGACACGGAAAGAGGGGTGGGGGCGAATGGAGACCACGTGACCACCACGTGACCGCCTTCGGATTCACAGCGAAGGCAATCACGCTGCGAAGAGAAGTACTTCGTGAAGTAACGGCCATAGAAATAAAAGGTTGCAGGTTTCCTGACACAGAAAAACAGCCAACCTGTCCTTCCATTGGTGAACTGGAACTGGCGCACTACATATCTTCCTCCAAATTTGAGGTAATCCACAGTCAAGTCCTACCTCTCTATATACTTAACAGGCTCAATGGCATGTTATTTTTCATATACAGGTTCAGATCAAAGATCTCCCTTCCACTGGAAGAAGTATTGTTGTTTTGTCCTGGTTATTTACAGTGGTTGAGTAAGTAAGGATGTGGTGCGGAACTTACATAATATATATTGAAAAAAGTAATACTCTGGAAGCTGGTGAAAATAATGTAAAAACAAAACAAAACTCCCAGACCTTACATTTAAATGTTACTGGAAATCCAATCAGAAGGCAACTTTGAGTTTATAAAGCCTTTCACAAGAAGAGACATGTGATTTTACCAGCCAGGAGTAGGCATGGCTTTTCCAGGACAAAGTAGAAAAACAACAACTTTCTTGTGGATATAGCAGGAAAGGAACAGAACCTGAGAACAGCAATCTACAGATCCTTGTCCAGTTTTTAGAGATTCTCCTCCAGTATAAACTACTGCTTACATCATCCAGCAAATTCTCTTGACTCGTGCAACACTTTCAAGGACATGGAGAGGCTGCCATGGGGAAAAAGTAAAGAAAAATCTACTGCTAAAATAGTGTGTGGTTTAAGATAATTTACATTTAAATGTCTAATACCACCATCCGAATCAGGACTGTCATGAAGAGGTTGGTGAGTTTTTAAACAATAGCCATCCTCTTGTTCACCTTCCCTTGTACAAAACCTAAACAAAATCTTCAATTATTTGCAGTGAGGAAGCAGTTTTTTAAAATAAAAAATAAAACATGAACCGAGTACACATCTAGAATTAACATCATGATAGTCGTAGACTGCCAATTTAATTCTTCTTGAAAGAGCTTTTCAAAGTAATGGAAGTGTGCACCTCTGGATTAAGTCATTCTTTTTGAAGCTAATGTGTATTGTAATGTATCTTCACTTGAAGACGAAGACTGCTTTGTCTGAATACTTCCCGCTCCGGATACCAGAAGGGAAAAATAGAGAGGTGTGTGTGTGTGGGGGGGGCATATACAGAATCTGACAATAGTGCTTAGCAAATAATGACTCTCACTTTGATCAGGACAAAATCCACATTTCCAAAGTGAGGAAAAGGGAGGGAATGAATGAACGAACAAACAAACAAACGAATGAATGAATGAATCTCTGGAATGTCTCAGAAGTTCCATCTTGGTGCAAGTACTGAGGGACTCTCAGTAGGTACAGCTGTAGGTACAGCTGAGTGATCCATCTTTTTTTAAAAAAAAACCCTTAGTACTGTCTGCCTATCATTAAAGTAAGGAAGGAAGGAGGGGGTGTTATTTTGGTGTGTTTTATAGACTCATTCAGTAGAAGTAAGGTTGAGAAGCATAACAGTGAGGAACTCTTTCCCCACTTTTGGTATAAAGAATTTGAAAATAAACCAAAGATTTGGGAAAAGTCAGAAAGATTTAGAAATCAATTTTTAAAAGTGATATAGAATGAGACAAGAGGATACTTTTGGGCTACTGGAGGAATTTCTTTTAAGATCAGTAGTTGGTCAGGAACTTGCTGGCATTGAAATATTCTCTCTGGAAGAAGCAACACTTACCTGGATGAATTACTAGCAGGATAAAGACCTGCATATGGGGCCTATACATAACTCATACAAAGCAGTTATGGCAAAACCTATTCATTTTTCTTTCTTTCCTTTGTTTGATTTTTAAACATTTCAATTGCTTTCCATTATTGACAGGAAGAAATTTATTAATGTTTGTAAATTGTTCATGCAGAAACAATATTGTGTGCCATTTGCACTGGCCAAATTCACCAATTTGCACCATGAAGAAGAGTACATAAGAACATAAGAGCCATGCTGGATCAGGCCAAAAGCCCAGCTAGTCCAGCTTCCTATATCGCAGAGTGACCCCACCAAATGTGTCTGGGACCACATGAGACTAGATATCTGTCTCCTGATACCACTCCCCTGCATCTGGCCCTTGAAGTACCCTGTTTTAAGCCTGGAGATTACACATCTCCATCATGGTTTGTAATGTGTGATGGACATTTCCTCCAGGCATTTGTCCAATCCCTTTTTGAAAGCATCCAGGCCAGATGCCATCACCACATCCTATGGCAGGGAGTTCCACAGGCTTACAACACACACACATATTTCTTTTGTTTGTTCTCACTCTCCCAACGCTCAATTTCAGTGGATGTACCCTAGTTCTGGTATTTTGTGAGAGGGAGAGGGGTGAACGGGGGCCTCAAAGGGATCTTCCCTGCCTGGGTCATGACAGCACCCCGTGCTGTTCGGACCCGCGTGGGGAAGCCGAGTCCCCCCTTCGCCCCTCTGCACGTAAAGGGGCAAGGGGGGGTCTGAAAGGGATCTTCCCCGCGCAAGTCATGACAGCACCCCGTGCTGTCCTGACCCGCGTGGGGAAGCCGAGTCCCCCTTTCAACCCTCTGCATGCAGAGGGGTGAACGGGGGTCTCGGCTTCCCCATGCCAGATGACAGTGCCAGGTGCCCTGTCATCTGGCATGGGGAAGATCCCTTTGAGACCCTGTCCCCGGTGCTATCATCCAGCGTGGGGAAGGCGGAGGGTGGTGAGAGAGGGCTGCAATCCAGCCTCCGTGCATGGATGCCGGATCGCAGCCTCCGCCCCGGTGAATGACAGCCCGCCAGGCTGTCATGCACCAAGGTGGGGGGGCAGCAAGAGGGGGCTGCGATCCGGCCTCGTGCACTCCCCTCTCCAGCGATCTCCACATTGTCCGGCCCCGGGAGGGCTCCCCGCAGCCGCAGGAACGCTCTCCCCGCCGCTGGCTCCGGAGGCGCCTGGCCCCGGGAGGGCTCCCCGCAGCCGTTCCGAAAAACGAAATAACGGAAATGAAGCGGGCCCCAGGGGCCCGAATAACAGTAACAGAACGAAGTGGGGCCCAGTTGCCAAATAATGAAAACGAATGCCATTTTGGCATTTCGTGCCCATCTCTAATTCGAGTATATACAGCAATTCATTACCAGAAACATGGTTATCTACACAGGGATCATTGCCTACACAATCTCAGATTGTTTCTGTATCCTAATATGAATATATTTATAGGTTTTGACAAATGCTTAAAAAAATGAACCGAACAAAGACTGAATCTAGGAAATACTGGGCTGCAGCAAACCTTAGAAAAGTTTCTTTTATAACTATCACAACACTAAGGATTCCCCAGCTAGCATGACTAGTGCAGTAACTAGCAAACTACCTGAGGGTTTATGGGATCTGTAGTTTAAGAAAATGAATTTTACAAGTTGTAGAACCGAATCCAAATGATTACTGTGTAGTTTTGTCTCCAAGAGGCTCTACCAAGCAGATAGCAGCCACAGTCCCCATTATTAAGAGAGTTTAATTCACATTCCAGGTGCTTGGAACAGCCAGTTGCTCATCCTGTCTTGTTAACAGCCTCCATCAACGATCAAGGTATTTAAAAACCTCAGAGGACGTTTGGGGTAAGGACTGAACCGATAAATGCATTTAAATGCATGCCAGTTTGCGGTTTCGCCTAAATGAAAACAAATGCTGGACAAAACCAGGAATCATCAATAATCTTGTCAGGCCCAGCTCCAAGTTGGCTAGTTGGTGACCTTCCAATGAGCTTTCTTTGCAAAGAGGGCACTGGGAAAGAATGCAGAGCAGCCATTTCCAACAAGGACTTTGAGTATGTTGTGCAGAGGAATTGAAGGGGCAGCAGAGCCACACAGCTGCCTCGGTCAAGATCATGAACACCAGGATCATATAGCATCATCTCAGTCAAGATCATGAAGAATAGGAACTTCTGTGGCTGGGTGCAGCAAGAAATCTGGCTTAAAAAAGATGGGGGGGGCAGATTTGGGCTGTGGTGGCTGACGAAGCAGTGTGTAAAACTCTCTGACTCATTGACCCGTCCGATTGCTGTGAAATGATATGTCAAGAATAAGATTCCATGGTTAATACTCTAGCAAAATTCCAGTCCAGAAATACCAGCTGCAATGGGGTACAAAGTGTAAAATATCTCCTGGGTGGAGAAAGGATTTGAATGTCCTCCTTAGCAACTCTATAGTTTGTGCTGTGGTACCCTCTGCTGGAAGCAAGAGCCGATGACAGAAAAAAAAATCCCACAACTTCAGCCTGTTCAGACCTTTTCAACCTCAGTTATTCCTTTGCTGCAGAGACCAATTCCATGGTGCAGCTGTTTAGCTCCTTCTACATACACTCTGCTAGTCATTTCAATTTGCACCTGCAGATGGGGCAGCTGGCAGAGCTAACTGCCCATCATATCCCAATATCTCACTCCCACCAACAATCAAACTGTATGACTAACGATGGTGGTACTGGTGATCATTGCCTGCCATCAAGTTCATTCCAATTTATGGCAACCTTTTCCAGGGTTTTTGAGGTAGAGAATACACAGAAGTTGTTTACCATTCCCTGCTCCTGGGAACACACAGGGGTTAGGCAGTTTGCAGCATCTGTCTTCAGGTTCTGTTTATCTCATTTCTCTACACACAGCCTACTTCATTCAGCAGCCTTCCATGGCTTTCCATGTAGCTATAGGATGGGCTAATAGGAGAAAAGGAGATGGGGAAATCTGCAGCCAGCTGTGTTCTTGAGAGATTTGGGGAGCTCTAGTTCTAAAACGGGTGTCCAAACGCTGGTCCTCCAGATGTTTTGGAACACAACTCCCAGAATTCCAACCCTGTATTGCCAGTGACTAAGGACGGTGGGAGTTGTGGCCCAAAACATCTGGAGGGCCATCGTTTGGACAACACTGTTATAAAACGTAACTTTTCCAGACTCTGCCCGAGAATGCTCCATTCTGACCAAGGAATGCTGCCATTAGGGCAACCAGGAGAGGACCTCCTCAGTGGATCTCCATTTCCTGACAGACCACGATGCCCAAAATAGCCTATGAGCCATGGATTGTTTTCCAAGGTGTATTGGATTACTGTTACAGGTACCATCATTACAACACTAGAATGACGTTATATCCAGTGTTCAAGATATATACAGTATACAGTATGACATTTGTTTGTTTTCATAATTAATTCATAAAGACACCCACTCTGGCAGAGATCTAATAGGAGGTTGTTCTTTCCATCTACTTCATTATATTTCAAAATACCCTCATCTCTATGCAGCATCATTTTTCTTCTTGTTCTCCTCAATCTCTTGCTGTGTTGTTATCTTTCTGGGAGCAGGTGATAAAAAAGGGCAAATGTGAGACATGTGTTGCCTTAGCAACATACCTGTACAGTTCCTCTTGGCTGAGCCTACATGCCAAGAAGACCAGTGAACCTTAGAGGTAAGTCCTGTCCTCCACAGTCAAAACAGCAACCTTGGAGGGCAGTTAATGAAAGAACCAATTCAGATATTTAATACATAAATTTAAAAAACACTTTATACACTTCAGAGGACTCTCATTTGTGTATAGTAAGGATGGTGGTTTCAGACTTGAATTCCTAGATCAGAGTAGGAGCAGTGACATTTTGACTGAAGCTTCAGGGAACTTCAAAATATCTGTAGGGATAAAGTTTCCTTAACACTATATATATCTAAAGCAACAACTTTGTCTTCCATGTAGGATTTTGGGGTTACAGTAAACCCCCACCTATCGCAGGGGTTGGGCACCTGACCCAACCCGCAATAATTGAAAATCCACAATATGTGGATGCTGTGTCAGGACAGGACTGGGTGGGCTCTCTGGGGGCTCTTGTACTAACCCCAGGCCTGGCACTGCCCCAAACGGGCCTGCAAGTGACTTTTCAGTCCCCCAGAGGCCCCAAAAGTGCTTTCTAGTGATCTGGAGGTCACTTCTGGTTTACCGGAAGTCACATCTGGTTTGCGGGGAAGCATTTTTGGGGCCTCTGACGGGCCTGGGAAGGCCTTTCCTCCTTACCCCAGGGGGCCTTTCATATACTGCCGACCCGCGATATACCGGGACAGCAGTATATGAACCGCGAAAGGGCAGGGGACAACTGTAGTCTACAAAAGGTTGGGGGGCACTGTTCAGTCCCATGAAATCTTGTTTATTTGTTGCTTAACTCCCGAGATCTATCAACTGAAACTTGGCACAATATGGGGCCACTTAGAATTAAATAATTTTGAACCTGGGAATCCATTTGCGTACCAGAACCAAGTGAAGCACACAATTTGCATATTGATTTTTTTCAACTTTTCTTCCGTTTACCAGGATAATTTACAAAGGGAGTGGAGTCTACACCACCACCCCAGTTAAATACAGTGGACCCTCATATAACAAGCAATTTAACAGAAAATCCATTTAAAGGAAAAAAATTCTGGAGATAGGGGGAAATTGCTTAACAGAATTGCCTACGAATCTGTTTTCAATGCATTCCTATGGGAAATTTGTAAAAAGGAATATTTGTTTAAGAGAATTTCATTTGGAATGAATTAATTCCTCTATACAAGTTACCACTGTAATTAGAAGTTAGAAATGCTTGCAAACTCAACTAGTTAATGTAAACATGCCATCTCTCATCACCTGGAAAATTACTTTAAGGATTACAACTCCAATAATCTCCAAAACAACATGCTTGGGGATTATGAGACTACAGTATAATCCAAAACTAGGGTGTAAATACATTGTTAGTCAAAACCCATCCAAGTTTTGATTTACATCTGTTTAGGATGGAAAAGAACAGGTGAAATGTCTACTATTTGGTCTGGAATCAGACATTATCTAAGAGCCTTTATACACGACCCCTAAGCTCCGCAGGAAATGGCTGCAAGGTCCGGACCTTACAAGTGTTTTCCCACCAGCTCCGGACTTTGCAGACAATTAAGTGCGACCCCGCCCACCTAAGCGCGACCCAGCTGCACTTTCTTGTACCTGCTTGAGGTGGGTGAAAATCCCCAGGTCCGGATTTAATCTGGTCAGTGCGGGGCTCTCCTGGCTTCTGCTTGTGTTTTTTTTGCCTCCTGCCCCTTTAAGAGAAGAGATGGGAGGGAAAAAAGCAAGCAGAAGAGAAATGGAAGAGAAACGGAAGAGAAACGGAGCTCCGGGAAGCTCCTCCAGGTGAGCTGCATTTTTTCCCCTCTTTCTCTGGTGGGGAGGAAGGAAGGGCAACGAACCCCTAAGATCTTTGGTCCGAATTTAAGGGACCAGCGGATCTTAGGGGTCGTGTGAAAAGGCCCTAACTTACAAAATGATCCTTAACCATCCCCGAGATGTACAGTGTAAGAGGTGTATAAAGATTGTTGTGGTTTTGCAGAACCAGGTACCGTTTGCTGGCTCAGTGGGATCAGAAAAGAAAGTCGCAAACGCACTACTGAAATTTATTCAGAGGCTGAAAAACATACAGAGTAGCAAGCAGCAAAATTAAATAAAGTTGCAGAACAGAAAAAGAGGGTTCGAAAGGGAGAAAAAAAAATTCTTGTTCTTTCTTTTAAAAGTAACCGTGAGGCAATTTTTCATGGACAGAATGACAGCATCTTTTTACCTGGAAAGAAAGAAAGAAAGAAAAAAAAACAGGACAATTTGAGAGGCATTTGTTGCTCTGTCTAGAATGCAGAATTCTCATTCTCCATCAATAATACTAGGTAATAGCTGCCGCCTTAACAGATACAGAATGGAAACCCTGTTCTTCTGTTTCCAATTGAATAAAAGAACTGAAGCACACTTTCTCCCTTCCTCCTAATAACACCTTACCCTGGATTTATTGTGTTCTGCTCCACAGGATCTGAGGCTGATGCTCTGCACCACAGGAATTCAAACAGGCTGGCCTTTTTTTCTAGAATGTCAGCTATCTCAAGTGAAGCGGCAAAGAAGGGAAACGTCTGTTTAACAATAAGCGTAGAGCACTGGCTGACATCTCCTCCTGAATCTCACATTATGTTTCTTCTCACAATAGTTGAGCTTTCAGTCTGCTTCCAAGGCGGACTTGGTGAGCATTCACTCCCTCTCGCCTCTACACAGCTTTAAGACTTGAACACCTTTTAACACAGATTGTATATTCAAATGCCACACATATGGATTGATTGTATATTCAAATGCCACGCATATGGATTCAAGGCCCACATTGTCTTCCTCTATGTTCCTTGTTCCAGGAAAGACTTCATCTTTGCCTAGCTTGTCCTACCCCCTGCCCCATGTCTTTCCAGTTCTTTTTCTCCACACAAGGGTTTGGGGAATCACTGGCACTCTTCCTATTTTAGAGTTCAACTTCAGGAAGCCCCTGTCAATGGTTAGGGATTATGGGACTGGTAGTATAAAACCTCTGTCAGCCCAAAGCGTGCTCCATTCTGCTGTTACTAACCAAAGGTCTTTTCAATCTTTGCCACTTCTTTTTAGTGTTCAACACTACCCACCACAACCATTTGTTTGGTGTCCAATGGTCCTTCAAAGATTTCGTTCCTTCAGATCTTTCCCCAAACCAGGAAAACCTTGGCTTACTCATCTACTTCCTTACATTCCACTTGTTAGAAATTAAAAGCCTCAAGGCATTTAAACAGCAAGGTTCAAGGGTATATCAAAAACAACTCTGTGAATGTTTTAATTCTCTAAAATACAGATAGTAACACACTGCCATTATACACCAGGTTGTTATTGTTTCATTTGCTGGAGAATAAAACGTAAGTCCAAAAGCTTTCGAATACTGTGTGCCCTCGTAGATACCCAGGTGGGTGTGGTCATCGAGTTCCCTCTTCTCTTTCTGAACGGATGATTTAGAGACTAAAATTGTTTTCACTTCCTCCTTTTTGTTCAAGGAAGAGAACTAGCTCTATGTGGCTCTTGTCCACAATGGCTATCAAGATTCTCCCATGCATAGAAACCAGCTTTAGGGACTTCTGAAAACAGATTTTGGGACCCCCCCCCCCCACATTTAACCTGTAACAAATTCAACAAATGTGCATTTTTTGTTTTTCCCTTAGTACAACTCACTAGGGTTGTTTCTTTTATTCAGTACCCATTAGCTAAACACTATCCTACTGCATGCCATTGCCACCCCAGGTCAAAATTAATAGGCAAGATGACTTCATGGGTTAAAAACTTGGGCCAAGCTTTATTGGTTATTTACATATCATCCCTTCTAGCCCAGAGGGGGCCACTGCTGTGCGGGGAACTGTTGGACCCTGGAAGTCTTTATTCAGTACCCATAAGCATAACACTATCCTACTGCATGCCACTACTGTAAATACCAGCATCACCTTTTACATTTGTAACTCAGCCTGCAAACAACAGTATTAAATATTTGTTTCTCCTCACCTCCCCATCCTTCCCCTTCTTCAGTTGTTTTCCGACTTTTGAGGCATCTTTCTTGATATTCTGTAAGATGTCATGTGCACGACGGGCACAACACCAGTAAATACGTACAGTGTTACCTTGTATAAAGGAACTAATTTGTTCCAAATGAAATTATGTTAAGCAATTTTTCCTTTATACAAATTTCCCATAGGAATGCATTGAAAACAGAGTAATCCCTAATTGTGAACATTTTTATGTTGTACAGATTTGTCCCATAGACAATTCTGTTAAGCAAATTTCCCCTATCTCCTCAATTTTTTAAAGTTGTACAAATTTTATGTTATACAAGCCGTTGGTTATACGAGGGTCCACTGTATATGGAATAACAGCACCATGCGCATTATAAGCACCTTAAGTATCTGGTTGCACTGTGACTGTGAGGAGTGCAGTAGCACTGAGGCTTTGGGGGAAATAATTGTAAACAACTACCACTGCTACTTGCCTTCCTTGGGTCAGCCTGCCAACTTGCATGTGAACACTGTTCCAAAATTTCAGCACATGGCTTGTGGGTTACATGAAACCATGAAAGGAAATATTTGTCCAAAGGTACAATTCCTTTGAAAAGAAGTAACCAAATTAATTAAGGTAGCAATCACGCAGACTGTACAGTAAAAATAACCTCTTGTGATGCTCTTCTTATCTTTCTATAAGAATGAATTATTGTTACATAAAAGATTCTTTTGCTGATAATTTATATGGCACACCTAGAAATTGTACAATGCTAGAAAAATTTTAAGGGTCTCAGAACCCACTTCTGGATGGAAAGAATCCCTTCTTATTTCCTTTTGTTCATTCATCCTGTTACACATCTCTTCTAAAATGGTGAAATAGTCTAGTGAATGGATGGTGTCTATGAGCAATTGCTTGCTACTGTTTGTGAGAATAAAGATTCGGGAGCTATCAGAATAATATCTCAAATAGAAAGAACCTTCAGCCTGCCAGTAGTCCAGACTTCACTGAGCAGCCATTGAAGCCAGTGCTGCAAAGCTGAGGACCCATCTATAAGACTGCAGTAGCTATTGTCAGAGCTCACTTAAAAGATTTGATTAGAGTTTCTTTGTGTGAGTGTTGAAAAGCTTTCTTTTTTGTTGCTGCTTCTCTTTCTTGTTGAGTAGCGCTGGGGATTGTAATAGAACCGAATCTGAAAGGTTTTGAATACCTGGATGCACACATTTCTTCCTTAGCTGTGGAATAAACAAAAGCTTCCATTGATACAGTTAAAAGCTTCTTATCTTAAGAGCTATGAAATATTAGTTTGGATTCATGTCTTCATGTTACTGCCATGCTGAGAAAAATAGGTTAATTTCAGCAGCCTATTATCTGCATAGCAGGCTGCAGGCAAAGTGTGGGTGGGCCGATTTTCACCCTCTGAAAAGTAGCAGCACACTATGCAGACTCGCCCTGCCGCTGCCATGGTGCTGATACTTGAGAGCTAACCAGGAAAGCTCATTTAATAAATGAAGAAGAGAATGTCAAAAAGAGGGTTTCCTGCCAACCACTTCATTTGCATTATGGTGCCGCTGGAGAGCTTGGCCAATACAAAAGTCCCATAAGTGGGTCCTCCTAAATCTAAACAACCCTAAACTCTTTCTAGAAACAAAAAAAATGATGACACTGTTGGCTATCCAGTTGTATTTTGAGCATAATTCACAACAAGAGAAGACTCACTGGAAAAGAGAGTAATTCTAGGAAGAGTTGAAGGCAGCAGGGAAACAAAAGACCAGCTATGAGATGGACTGACTCGGCAGTCTGTAAGATCTGAACAAAGCTATTTGGAGGCCATATTCATAGGGTTGCTGTACGTCAGATGTCACTAGATAGCACTCAGCTATGGTACAGCCTTTGTGCTGTTATCTGTTACCAAGAATCAGACATTTGTGAGAGGAGCTATTGTACATATCTCAGAAATGGATGGTGACTTAGAACGTTTCCACACAGAACTTTACTTGAGTGTGTAGTGTAGGAAACTGTTGCATGAAACAGAGCTCTGATTTGCAGCGGAGAACGTCACTGTGTGCACTTCAGTACTACTTTGCAGCCAAGGAAAGGGTTGCACTGGGACTTTTTATTTATTTATTTATTTATTTATTTATTTATTTATTTATTTATTTATATACCGCCGTCTTCCAGAGGAACTCTGAGCGGTTTACAACATTAAAAAGCAAACAATAAATAACAACAATGCTACAAAAATGATAATGAGAATATGAAAACAAAAGTTAAAATATATGAAATAAAATAGCTATACTAATATGAAGGCAAAGCAAAACAGAAGAGATATTGGGCAAGATGGCAGGAAAAAAAACGCTATTCAAGGTTGCCAAATGCCTCATGAAAAAGCCAGGTCTTCAAGGTACAACTCACTCAGGAGATGGTTCCAAAGGAAAAAGACAGTCATACGATTGGACTCTGCTTTGTAGGCGTCAAGGAAAAAGGGTCAAATTATTAAGCATTGCATCTTGCTGTACTCCTCTTTGTTTAGCCTGGCCCTGTGCCTTAGCCCAGCTCATTAGGAAAATAATGCCCCCTATAATTAATTAATTAACTCTGTATACCATGTCATCATGTACAGCACTTGCTGTATAGTTTACAACTACGAATTCATTCAAATAAAATACAATGTACAATAAACACACAATTTTAAGAGCAGTAATAAGTCCTCTGGCTTTAATTTTAAAGTAAGAATTCAATCTTGGTACCAATAAAAATAAAAACTAAAATAAATCCGCAACCCTGTATTTGAAGAGTGTGGTATGTTATCCTGCTAGAGGAAATGCCCAGTCAACTGCTAACATGTTACAGTAATGCAGAAAATCACCTCAGGCAAAATTCTCTACATTCTCTATCCTTTAAAGCTTCAAGAGCATTCTCAAGGTCTGGCAGCCTGAGGTGTATTTTTTGTTTTTTAGGATTAGAATTCCCAATCTGTAAATTAGAATAATATAGTGAACTACCACACAGAGCGTGTGCAAAGGAAAAGATGGCTTTAAAACCTGAAAAGCACTGGCGCAGGAAGAGCAGATGTTGGATGATTAACAACAATAAAGCCCAGCATATTGTTTCCTTTGCTTCTTGCAGATTCCTCTTTCAGGAAATTAAACCAACTTCCCATGATGAAACTGAATTCTCATTCAGCACAATGCACATCTTGACGACAAGTGATGTTTGAATAAAGTGTAATTGCAAACTGTCCACAGAAGAATTGGGATTTTAATTTGTAGAGTACTCCACATCTCTTTTCAGATGCTAAGTGCATCCTGTTCTACCGCTAAATGTCTACTGAACTCCCAGAATGCTGGAGGATCCAGCCCTGTCAGTGAGTAATGTCTTGACAATTCCTGTGAAGAGATTAATTAAGGATGCACAGATTTTGATCACACAATGAAATTATGCAAAGCTACTATTCATTAATGATGCAAGTTTCCATTTGTTCTTTCCAGATGGAAAAAAGCGAATTGTGTTGATTTCATAAGTCTTTTTTTTTGTCATTTGACACCATATGTTAACTCAGTGTGGAAAATTCAGAAAAAATTGAATTCTGAATTGTTGCATTCCAATGTATATTCCCCTGTTACCAATTTGTTTGACACCATTTGTTAACTCAGTGTGGAAAATTCAGAAAAAATTGAATTCTGAATTGTTGCATTCCAATGTATATTCCTCTGTTACCAATTTGTTTTTCCCTCACATTGCAGGTTTATTGCAAATAATTTAGCTTCCAACACAATTGTAGTATCATCTTTTCAAATGTGAAGTGACACAGTGCTGATGTCATAAATCAGCAGAAATGTTACGTTGTTTGTTTTTAAATTCCTGGCTCCCAGAATCTCCTATGCAGAGGGATTCTGAAGGTTGTATAAAATAAGATTAAAACTTCAAATCTCCAATCCCACACAGATTAGCAGTCTTTGATGAGTCCAGCAATCCTTCTTAGCATGCCTTATATAGTACTTGACAAATATTCTTTTATTGTGAAAACTCTCCATTCTTTTTCACGACTGCGTGAGAAAACCAGGGGGATTGCTTTTTTAAAGAATTCAGCAGCAGTAGCTATGCAAAAGAGACATCTAGCACTCAACTGTAGTCCTTAATTTAAAAAATATATACAAGTACAAATACAGGCAGGATCAAACAAAGAGAATATTGATCTATCATTGCTCTCTGCCTGCCTGAAGCAAAACTGAGTGTTGGTCTCCTATGCTCAAAATCCAACTGATAGTAACATCAATATTATTTCAAAAAAGGTCAGATTTGTTGAAATTTTATTGTCGGTATAGATGTGATGGTTATTTGCTCACAAGACTCCCGAGTCCCAACATACTCTGGAATGTCTTCAGATTTATGAAGTTGGAATTATTTTAAAGAGTGACCAGTCAGGCAATTGCCAAGCAGTACTTCAATAGCAGATATGAAAAACCTCCCAATGTCCCTTTTTCCTACCACCAAATGTTTCAAATCTCAGCTACTTTCCAATGAATATGGAGAAATGTGGTTGTTCCTCTGCAACAAATCCTCATTCCTTTGGTAAATGAAATAGGTACAGCTGTTCCTGGCATAGGGAAAACCCAGCAGCTGACCACATCTGAACAGAGGCACCTGCTTGTTGTACTAGTGGTAAAGACAGGGCCCCAGACAGAACCCCCAATAGGCAATATAACACTATATTAAGTATAGAACTGAACCTCCATTTCATTGGCATGGATGGCTAACTGCAGGAAAAGTATGGCTTTTAGCAGAGCTAAGGAGACAACTTTCTATTTTTGGGACTGCTAATGTATGGCAGGATATAACAAAAATGCTGTATCTGAAATAATGCAAAATTAAAACGGAAAAGAGAAGAGTTCAAAAGCAGTTTTAAATAGATATGTGCACTGTCTTCAGACAAATGAGAGAAAACAGACCAAATTGGTAAAACCCCTTTTGGTGCAGTTGTACAAATGCCAAGGCCTGCTTGGTGGCCTTAGTGCTATAGGATGCTGAGGGAAACTACAATGAGCTGTGTCAAGTCACACAACCACTCCTCTCCCCCCCCACACCCCCAATGTATCTTGCATTTAGTAAGCTTTGTTTGGGGATTAGCTATTGGATTGGTAAATACAGGCTGCTTAATTTGCAGATCTGAATGCTGAGGCATTACACTTGACGAAACTTGTCATGAGAGGGAAAATGACCTCATCCTGAAGAATATGTGTCCTCCTTGGTCCCAGAACTTCAGCAGTCCATTTAGAGGGATGGGTAAGCCTCCAGATGGTGCTGGTTCACATTACTTCCATCATCCCTAGTCAGCAATGCCAATGGAGAGGAAGAGTAGGACACACGGTTCAACAACATCTTGCAGGCTCTATATTTTCCATCCTTGGGTATTAACAGAAACATCAGGTTTCATCAACAGAATCCAGCAGGTATAGAAAGAAAGTAGAATCAAGCTGTGATCAACTTGCAGCTGTTACAGGGGAGGAAAAACAACTGAATTGTTGTAACATTTACAAGTGTTTTAAAGCAGGAACATTTACTTAAAGCACTCGTTTAGAGGGTTGAGAGGACAGAAAAGAAAATAATTGGTGTTACTGCAGCTCCATGGACAGTCAAAGCAGGGTCAAGAAGATAGATAACACCCTGGATTTTCTTTAGGCAGGATAATTATTCACCATGAAAGGTCTGGACTGACAGTGATGTTACCCGTGAGGTGCCGCTGCTTCAACAGTCAAGGCATGGTAACCTGCAGGGTCAGCCCCAGGCTGCTTTTAGCTATGCACAAGTAAGCAATGATGCCTATTTGCAAGTCACCCCTGGTTAAGTAATTAGACTGAAATTCCACTACAGGTGGGAAGGCCATTGAGAAAACGTGTTTATCCATTTTGTCAGCCATCGGTTGTGTGTTCAGTTTCACAACCAAGGCATGGACAGCCACACAATGGGCAGCCCAGAAAATAGTGACTCAAGCAGTCATGGCAACTGACAGGATTTTAGCCCTGGCTATTATTTCTGATTAAGCATAGGATGGGATTGGGTGATGATAATACTGGACTGAGCTAGGAAGAATTGCTTGGGCTATTATTTCTGCTAAGCTATAGGATGGGATTGGGTGATGATAATACTGGACTGAGCTAGGAAGAATTGCTTCCAGGGTGTGACCATAAAAGGGACCCTTTATATCTATCTATCTATCTATCTATTAGAGATAGGCACGACTTGAAAAAAAAATTTTTCGAGTTGTCGTTAGTCGGGCCAGTCCCATTTCGGGTCGTTTCCGGTTTTCGCGAAAATTCGCAAAAATTAGTCGGTTTGTTTTTTCGTTTTTCGTTGTCGTTAGTACTGGTTTTTTGGGGGGGGGAGCGGGCTCCTGGAGGCACCTCTGTGGGGTGGGTGCCTCCTCTGGCCCGCTATAAAGGGAAAGTGGGCTCCTGGAGGCACCCGTGGGTGCCTCCTGCCACTAGGAAGGGGAAGCAGGCTCCAAGAGACACCCCTCTACATGGGGGTCTCCCTTCCTCACCTGCTGCTGCTGCAAAATGCTATGCAATAGCCATATGGATATTGCATAACATAATGTGCAGACGTGAGACCAGTGTGAGAGTGATAGGGTCATACCCGCCCTTCACAAGGCTCTGGCACCACCATGTCTCACACAGAAGGGAATTGTACTTGCTGCGTGTAGTGCAATGCAAGCAAGTAGATCTGGCTTTAAGGTGGCTTAGTGCAAGAGCTAGGGTTAGGCTAGTGACGGGTAAGGTTACGGTGGGCTAGTGGGTTGCACCTCTGGGTGCCTCTCTGACCCACTAAGAAGACAGTCTGTGACGTATGGGTACGGAGTCAAGGGTTAGGGTTAGGGCTAGGGCAGGTTTTAGGGGGCTTTTTGGCACATCCCAGAAGTCTCCATGGCCAAGTGGCCATGCGACTGGTGGGATGGCTCCAAAAATTTGCATGGTTGTCCACTCCCACATGGCTGGCCACTTGGCCAGCCCATCATTGCGCACTGCGCAGGTGTAAATAAAATAAAATAAAATAAAATCAATGGAGGACAGAGGAGGAGAGGAGAGACATTTTGTTGCAAGAAAAAAACCCTGCTACTGTGAAAAATCTGGCAGTTTATAAATTTTCGCGTGTTTCTGTTGTGCTTGTGTGTTTTTGGACCACGATTTCAAAAACAATATTGCGTTCGCCGCCCCATTTTGGATCCCCCGCCCGCACCGCATGGCATGGCGATGGCGACTCGCGAGTCCGGCTGCCCAGGACGGGGGGGAGGCGGGACCCCCCCTCCAGAAAACCCCTCCGGTAGGTGCCCTGCGCCCTTAGTCAAGCAGGCATTTTTCCGCCTGCTTTTTTGGCCCGGGAATGGGTGGGGGGAGAGTTTAAAAGTTTTTTCCTGTGCCGTCCGTGCCGCTTGCTTGCGCTTTAATTGCGGCGGCCGGCGGCGAGACTGGGCTTTTTGCTGGCTGTGAGCCTGCGGCGAGTCCCACCAGAGCAGCCCAGGACGGGGGATGAGGGGGGAGGCCGGGGACCTCCAGAAACAACCCCTCTGGTAGGTGCCCTGAGGCACGGCAGGCATTTTCCCGCCTGCTTTTTGGCCGGGAACCGGGTTTTTTTAACTTTTAAAAACTTTTTTTCTGTGCCGCATGTGGCATCGCGCGATCTCGCAATGCAAGTAACGAGCACGACAAATCAGACCAAAATTGTTCGTTCGTCGGTTCGAGCTCGAAGTCTGGGGGAGTAATTCCCGTTACCGTTTCCGTAGAGTAACGGAACCGAGTAATGGAAACGGAAACGGGAATACCGCTAAGTCGTGCCCATCTCTACTATCTATCTATCTATCTATCTATCTATCTATCTATCTATCTATCTATCTATCTATCTATCTATGTTTGTTTGTTTCTTAAAAACACTCTTACATAGTTACACTAATGGAAGATAAGCAGTGTAACAATTTAACCTTGTACTGTACTTGCTTTGATTTTGATACACTTGAAATCGATTTACAATTGTTTCTAAGACAGCTAAGCATGAAGGGGTGGGGGTTGTCAAGGATTTTTAAAATCAGAAAGCATGTTATTTAAATGGGGACAAGAAGGTGCTTAACTTTCATCTTTCTTATCTCGTTTTTTTAAAAAAAATTCTTTAATATTTGTGAACATTTATGCCCTGTAAATTGTGTCTGGATTTGTGGAGATTTACTAACGTTGGCTGCCAAGATGACAGGTTTCTTGAGAGATTAAAAAACAAGTCTTTTTTCTCCTTTGCTTCTATTTTGCCTTTCTTTCTTCTGACCTCTTGCACAAGGGAAGAAAAAAGAAAGAGAGGGGGGTACCTGAGAAACTTGTCAACTCCTTGGCTGAGTTTTTGAATCAGCTTGTTTGGGGTGAGGGAGAGAAGGGTAAATGCAGGCCATGCATCTAAAATGGAGGACCTCCCTTATGAGGAAAGGCTAAATCATTTGGGGCTCTTTAGTCTTGAAAAAAGGCGCCTGAGGAGGGATATGATTGAGACATACAAAATAATGCAGGGCATGAATAAAGTGGATAGAGGGACGCTCTTCTCCCTCTCACAAAATACCAGAACTAGGGGACATCCACTCAAATTGAGGGTTGGGAGAGTGAGAACAGACAAAAGAAAATATTTTTTTACCCATCATGTTGTTAGTCTGTGGAACTCCCTGCCACAGGATGTGGTGATGGCATCTGGCATGGATGCCTTCAAAAGGGGATTGGACAGATTCCTGGAGGAAAAGTCCATCACAGGTTACAAACCGTGATGGAGATGTGTAATCTCCAGGCTTAAATCCAGGGTACTTCAAGGGCCAGATGCAGGGGAGTGGTATCAGGAGACAGATATCTGGTCTGGTGTGCTCCCAGACGCATTTGGCAGGGCTACTGTGAGATACAGGAAGCTGGACTAGATGGGCCTTTGGCCTGATCCAGCATGGCTCTTCTTATGTTCTTATGTTCTTATGTTAAATATCAAGAAAGAAAAAAAGAAGTGCTTTTGGAGGAACTGAATCAAAAAAGGAAAAAAAAATAATTAAAACAATGCACACACTGACTTTAAAAACATGACCGCCACATGATTTTGAACTAATGTAGAACGCAGGGGAGCTGAAACTAATGTGAACTAGGAGTGTCACGACGCTCCCACAGTGGGAAAGAGTGTCTCATCAACCTGCTTAATTTTTTCAGTGTACTTCAGTGGATACTGTAACACTGTCCAACATATGGAAAACAACAATCAATCTACTTATGTGACAGAGAAGGTGAAGCCAGTGAAAGTCAGCACATTACAGATAGCACAGCATTAGAAGCTAAAATTGGGCTTGTCTTTCCAAGAGAGAATTCTAGTGGAACTTTTTGCCTGAGAAACCAGCTTTCCAAACAAATCCCTTGTTTGACGACCAAACACAAAATAAGCAATCTAATTTACAAACCACAGGAGATATAAAAAGTGCAGACCATGAAAGTCATTTATGTATCTTAAACAATTGGTCTGTTCTAATGACACAGCTGGTATCATAGAGCACAAGGAACAACATTGGGCTTTTGTAATTAACTTTAAAGAAAGTATTGTGTCTCCAGAAGATGGGAAACAACTTGAAACATCTGAACTTTCAGAGGGATGTCCTGAGGGAGGGAGAACGTATGTAGATAAGATATGGTGAATATGATTTGCTCTTGCCATGAGCATTTCTTGTTAGTATTCATGTCCCAAGCACGATTTCCTTTATTAGCTTGAACAGCCTGGAGACTTCATCCGCCAAGGCTGGAGGAGTAGGAATATTCCATAGATGGGTGTATGCAAAAAGGGAGGGAGAAAGACAGAAGGAAGAAGCAGGAGAGAAACTTAAAAATAGGGCATATAAAGTATATTCCTATATGTGTTTGCAGTGCACCTGTGCTGAAAAAGGTATCTACCTGTGGTTGCATCTGAAGCAAATTGGGGGAGGCGGGTGCTTTACAACAAAATGGTGGACAGGGAACCCACTATCATGCTTTGGTTATAAGCCACTGGCGTATCTTCCAGGGATTCATCTACATATCCCGTCAGAAAGGGAGGAAGAATTCATGTGTTGAAGTGCATAGAAAACAACACCAAGTTGACACATTTATAGGAAAGAAATTGTGAAGATTACATGCTGCCTTTTCAAAGAAAGGTCACTCTTCCCCTCTTCTGCCAACCATTACCAAGGGTAACACAATTGTATAGTGATTTAGTCTACTCTAGCTGATGCGCTTTTGGTTCTTGTAACTACTGTAAAAATGGGAAGCAAAAAGTAATCATAGAGCTCGAAAGGATTAATTACAATTCCCAGAATCTCTTGGTGACCATACTTATTAGGGGCTTCCAGAAACTGTAGGCCAAGAAATAAATTATTTGAGTTCTTTGTAGTCATTAAGACACCTCTGCTCACCCACCCATTCACCCCAGTCTTTACTCACTAGAACAATGGCTCAAATGTTGTTGGACTACATTTCCCAGAAATCCTGATTAACACAGCTAGTTGTGAAGGCTTCTGGAGGTTTTATCTCAAGAACATCTGGAGACCCAAGGTTGGGAACAACTGCTCAAGAGCAATATATTATAAAGCGAGGACTACCTCAAGCACTGTATCTGTTGGCGTTGCGTCTTTGGGCTGTAAAAAAACACCAAACCAAAGCCCTATTTCTGTAATTGTGGCTCTCTGGTTGTGGACGCGGAGGACTTGTCCATGTGCATGTATGTCAAAGACATAAATTAATGCCAGGTCTCAAATGTCTAGAGCTGATAAATCAATTCCTATAAAAGGGCCACCACGTCTCTCCTGCTGCAGGCTGGAATGCAAGAGGAGGTATTTGGAAAGGGATGGAGGTGCATCGCTATGAGCAGCTGTCTGAATAATCTGATCTATTTCTGAGGACGAGAAGTGTAGCAAATCCCCAGTGCTGTCTACTTGAGGCAGACATTTCTTCTAAATGACTGATGGTATCAATTGCCTCACAGAGTATCTTACATCTTCAGTCCTGCTGAACTTTGAGTTTGCTCCAACTTGGATTCCAGACAGTTCTCGTCCTTTGCCTGCCCTATTTCTCTTTTAGAGTCAAGTGCATGGGGTGTATTAATGGGTGTCTGAAGTAGCCAATCCATCCCTGTACTAAGGCAGCATGTCAAGGAAGCTCAAGTCTTCTGTTTGATCCTGGCGAATATTTGAGATTTTGATGCACAGCATCTATCTGATGCAATTATGAATCTTTTTTCCCCCCCATCTGTATCTCCCTCTAAGGTTCTCTTTTGAGCTCACAAAGTCTGACCTATTTTTGGAAGGAACAAAACAGCATGGTAGCCTTTCAAGGTACAGGTAGCCATAATAATCTTCTTTAGGATTTTGATGTATGTTGTGAAAAGTTAAACAGCTCAGGCCTACTGCCACACCAGTTGCTTTTTGCAATGCTTTCTTTTGGATTTCTAATCAGTACCATTTTAGCACTGTGGTTTCTGTAAACAACAAACAAAGTTTACATCTGTGCTAAAGCCCTTGATGTCCCACATGGGAAAATATCATAGTAGTGTTTAAGCAAAAACTTTTTAACAATATTTAATGCTTTTGTTTAAATTGCAGTATAAATTTAAACATGTAATGTAAAAGAGAATGCACTGTTCAAATGGAGATTTTAACTTGTAGGTTATGCTATGCCCAGTAGCAGGAGTGGAAGATAGCATGAAATACGTGCAATAAAGCACTATAATGTAAGTTGAAAAATCAGTTGGAAATTCACATATAGCTTGCAATGGATAAACCATCATTAAAAGCCATCACTTCAGAAGTTTCTGGAGTTTTCGTTGATCTAAATCTGAAGAAAGAAAATCAAAGCAAAGCAAAGTGTTTCGTTGATCTGGGCGGTTTACAAATTTAATTACAGAGTGCAGGCTACACATTGCCCCCCCAGCATGCTGGGTTCATTTTACCGACCTCGGAAGGTGGAAGAGACCTTTAGCCTTTACCGGGGACTGAACCCAGGTGTGAGACACAGTTTTCTTGGTACAGGCATTTAACCACTCTAGCCCTAAGAGATTTAGTTTCCAGGACTCTGTGTGACATCTTGGCTTCTTATCCATCTAGCCTGTTAGAGTGATTGGACATATTTACTTCTTCTTTATGTACAATCACTTTCAAAACTTGGAAAAAATAGCTTTTAGACTCCCAGAAAGTGGTCATGTTGATTGGGGGATTCTGGGACCTACTAGTCCAAAACAGCAAATTTCCTCACCTGTGCTTTGTATTAATATACAAAGACAGAGATATTTAGTGGAGCAATCAATTAGAAAAAAAAGAGATAGAGAAAATGATTCATAAAAATATGTTTTTAATTTTGAACAGATAAAGAAAAATATTCATTCCATCAATTTCTTCATGGAATATGGTGATATAATTGTAGAAAATCCGATGTAACTTGGAAAGAAGGTGTGAGAACTTACTACGAAAGAAACAAGTAATCAGGACTAAAAAAATTAGAAAAGAGGGGAATAAGGAGCAAATACAAGAAGTGCAATGAATGGAGAACTTGGTTTAATCTTATCCAGCTAGAGCAGTGGACAAAGGATTGGGTGATGAAGCTGTTTGGATGAGCAGGGAAACATTTCTATCTCTCAAAAAAGAAGTCCAGTAGCCATGACTCAACTTCCAGATTGGGTGAAAAGAAAGTCAATGCAGGTAACTCACAAAATTGAAAGAAATTGCATTAGAAAAAGAAAGTGAAGGTGAAAATAAGTTAATGAAAAGGGAGTAAGTAAAATTTACAAAGCAAAAGACAAAGAGCCTGTAAATAAAACATTATGGGAATCTGACATAAGGGAGAAAAATGTGTACCAGAGTTTGAAAAAATATATGGGATATAACAATACTGAAACCTATGTTTGTAAAGATAAAGTAAAACTTCTATAAGTTAGTTATAATTCTGGTGAAATTTAATTAAATATATGCTAATTATTCCAAATTGTGTTGGAGAGGTTGTCAGAAAGTCGGCACTTATTTTCATATGTGGTGGAAATGTGAGAATATATTGATTTTTTGGCAATTTGTCATTAAAGAAATAAATGAAATCACTCAGTTAAATTTAGAATTGTGCCCTAGAATAGTGCTTTTACCATTTTTGATAGGTAGCAATGTAGTTGGACAGCCAAAGAACTAATTTGTAATTTATAGCAACAGGTAGGAAGTATCTGGAAGTTGAGTCATGGCTACTGGACTTCTTTCTCTTGAGAGATAGAAACGTTTTGCTGCTCATCCAAACAGCTTCATCAGTCTGAATACTGCTAGTGCGAGTCCTCCATTTTATAGCCAGCTTTGACCTCTTGTCATCCTAGTCTGAAATAGGCTCATAAGATGAACAATGGCCTGAATAGGCTCGTTAGCTAGACAATAGTATCCACAGCCTTAAGGTGAACAATGGCCTAAGGTGCTGAAACCTATAAAGTATGGGTTGTGTTAGCTATGGCCTTGGTGGTGAAGGCTTTTTGATTTGTCTGGGTATTGTTGAAAGCAAACCCTGATAAGTAGCAGATAGACTATGCCTGAGGCCACCACCTCTGTTGAGGGAGGGGGTTTCAATGCTCACATGAATGGTTTTCCTGACTCCTCTTTCAAACCACCGATCTTCTCTGTCTAATATGTGTACATCCTCATCTTTCAATGAGTGCCCTTTGACCTTCAAATGGAGGTGTACTGCTGATTCTGGTCCTGAGCTGTTCCCCCTCCTATGTTGGGCCATTCTCCTGTTTAATGGCTGTTTAGTTTCTCCAATGTAGAGGTCTGCACACTCCTCACTGCATTGGACCGCATATACTATAGGAAGTAGGAAACAATGTATATTTTTCAATTAAACGAATGGTATAGAGAGGTTCAGGAGATTGCTATTAATGACAAGCTAACATATAATATTAAAGTGAAGAAGAGGTTTATTAGTAAGAGTATATTTATAGATATTTAGGGATAATTCTTTGATTATATATTCATAAAGGGGAAGGAATATAAAAGAATAACTGCAATTTTGGAAGAGGAAGGGGGCTGCCTAGGAGGGCAATGGCTGTAACTCCCAAATAGTCGGGGGGGGGGGGGGGAGCATGAACTGCATATATTTTTTGTTATGTGTTATGAAATGTTTTTATGTTGATATGGTTTTGCTTCATAAAGATGTAAATAAAGAGAAAGACATAGAATGGCATCCAGGATCTGCCTTCTATTCTTGGAAGGGCTTTGCTCACCAAAGATGTCCCTTCCCTGATTTGCATTTATTCCTCTAGTTTGCAACACATTTATTTATTTATTTATTTTTATATCTGTATAGCACACCAATTTCCCAGAGGGGTCTGAATAATCCACCCTTGCTACGCATTTTGCAGGGTCCTTAAATCCTCTGCGTCACATTTTTAGAGGACTGAAAAGGGTGGCATGGTGATGTAGTCCACACAACCTGCCCTGTTTTTCTTGGGAACAAAGCCACACACTTTCCCTGTGTATATTGTGTGAGTCTTTCCACAAGAACATGGATTTTTCATTGTAGATAGAACAGTGTGAGTTATCCAAGGTAGGCAATTAATGTATACAGTGGTACCTTGTATAAAGGAATTAATTTGTTCAAATGAAATTCTGTTAAGCAAATTTTCCTTTGTACAAATTTCCCATAGGAATGCATTGAAAATGGAATAATCCTTAATTGCGACCATTTTTTGTTGTACGGATTCGCCCCATAGGCAATTCTGTTAAGCAAATTTCCCCTATTTCCGGAACTTTTTATGTTCTACAGGTGTTAGTTATACAAACTGTTTGTTATGCAAGGGTCCACTGTACAATATAGGCATTTGTACTGGAGATAGATGGGGGGGAGGGAAGGAGAGAAGGAGCAGAATTCTGTCTGAGGTCTCAGCTGGAGTGGAGGAGCAAACTTTGACTTCTCTGAGCTGAAAAATCAAACTTCCAAGAATTATGTGCTGATTGGGACCGGGATGGCAAAATAAACAAGCAGCTTTTGACTAATTACATTAATACACTGATGGCAGGGAGGCCAGAAAACTATGGAGGTCATCTCAACAGGGTGCTGTTACTTCAACTTTTCTAGATGCCCTTTGCTTTGCTCCATTGTACCTTGGCTACTGATTACTGCTCTCAACTAATTAGTTGAAGTTCAATGGAAGACGAGAGTGAATGGAAAAACTTGGGGCAAGGGTTTGGTTTTGTGTACATTTCCCACCTGCAATCTCGTACAGCTCTCATATTTTTATGACCTTTTGGCCACAGTCTTAGACCATATGTTCACCTATTTGCACATAAGACTTTTTCAGTTTCCTTCACAGTAGATATTATAGTTATATATTTTCTGTGCATTTTGTGTAACGGACAGATCTTGACATTTCAATGTCTTGCTTTCTTTCAAACATGTTATTGTGCATAAAAATTAAGTCATACACTTGATTCTCTCTCTCTCTCTCTCTCTCTCTCTCTCTCTCTCTCTCTCTCTCTCTCTCTCTCTCTCTCTCTCTCTCTCTCCTTCTCTGTCTCTTAACAGCTGTATTGGACTGCAAAGAATTATTAAATCCACTACTGTAGTCCAAGGATACCTTGGTAATTTACAATACAGTATAATTATGCAAAAAAACACTTTGCCCTCTCCCCCTGCTCCACCAAGGTATGTACTTATTTTCCTCACCTCGGAAGGATGGAAAGCTGAGACAACCTTGAGCTGCCTTCCTGAACCCACTTAGATCTGCTTGTGAGCAGAGGCTTGACTGCAGTATTGCAGTTTAACCACCATGCAATGGGGCTCTTTGCTTTCATGTTTCTTAATAGCCCTATCTTGACTCCATTTATGCTGTCACTTGCCCCTTCCAAGTTTGTGATTATTTGAGAAATGCATGTTCCCATTATATATTTTTTAGAAAGTAACAAAACCAAGAACATTTCTCTTAAAGTTTCATAACTCATGCTTATTATAGATTTGCACATTGCTAGATGCTGAAAATGGTGTGCTTATTATAGAAATTTGAAAACCAAGCTTCACAGGGTGAATTAGCAAGTTCAGGGTTTTGTCTGTTTAAAAACATGCTGGAAATAACCTACCACGTGCTCAACTAAGCTAAAAGCTTTCTGTTAATTTTAATGTATGTTATATGCATCCTGATTCCTTCCATATCAGCTATCTAAATGACTTGATTGGAGCAAATATGGGCATTATTTTGGCATGAATAAAACATAAACGAAATTTATGCACGCTCAGTGTTTCTCTCTCCCTGAGATTTCTGAGGCTGAGACAGAGAAGAGAGTCAGCGCAGGGTGAGGTGGAGGGAGAGGATGTGAGGAAAGTCTGTCTGGTACACAGCAAGGACGGAATTAAATATTGTAATTTTTGGAAGGAGAAAGGTAAAGGGGGCCATCAGTGAATTCAGTTCCAATCTGCATTGCACTGAGGGTGGGGCATAGAGAGTTAAGCAGAGCCTTTTGCTGGTTTTGAATTTCTTGTGAATGTTAAGGCACTGAGTGTGGCCCCTTGATCTTGATGATTCTGTAGGGTTGGCTGTATTCAGACTGATGAAGCGGTTTGGATGAGCAGCGAAACGTTTCTATCTCTCAAGGAGAAGAAGTCCAGTAGCCATGACTTAACTTCCAGATAAACTCACCTGGATGACTGAGAATCTTCACAGACATATGGCCTCAGAGACCCTTTTCCTAGGCTCTGTCACCAGCATAGGAGATGCAGTGGGTATCTGGAGGTGGGAGGTATACACAGTAC
Source organism: Phrynocephalus guinanensis (assembly GCA_037367245.1). Lineage (NCBI taxonomy): Eukaryota > Metazoa > Chordata > Lepidosauria > Squamata > Agamidae > Phrynocephalus > Phrynocephalus guinanensis. Next base: position 102,704,572 of record CM074737.1, read on the forward strand.
AAGCACCAAGGCCAGCACTCCCATGAGGATGTATCAGGCAGCCATCTGACTTTTTCATGGATAGGCAGCATGCAAGCAGGAAACTGTTGGTAACTTGGCTATCACTGGGGAAAAGGTGCTTGTGTATTTAACTGCCAAAAATAATGTTCCTGGCTTAGGGGGTTACGCAGCGTATCAAGGACTGCTATGTCATTCTTCCTCACTTCCTATTTTCTGCTCCCTGACTGAGGAAAATCATTTCCACAGTTTAGCCCTGTTTTGCCTGTAGTTTTTGATGACCAGTTATCTGATTTTGTTAACTACAGACATTGGTGATTAAATTCAGGATATTCTGCAGATAAAGTGTTTACCGATGGTATGCTTTCCAGCATTAGCAACCAAACATGAGATAAATCCATTTTTGTGGGAGAGGAGAGATTATTTACAACTCCCAGAATTTCAAGCCAACAGAGCCATATTTTCTAGCACACTGTTGGAGTGATAGGCAAAAATAAAATAAAATGAAATAAAATAATAAATCCTTCCCCTCTTAAGAGATACTTATTCAGGCAGAAGTGCTGAAGCAACGCTTGTGCGGAAAAAGCCTGAGTGGACATCAAAAGGATGTCACTGCCATGTTAGTGACATTTCTCGAGCATTTATCTCAATGACGTTTCTGAAGATCAGAAGAAAGTAATGAATAAAGCCTTGGCTTTAAGAATCTGGAGGAAGCTTTTAACCCTTCTGACTGACTGTTCTCTGAGAAGAGATGCATTCGGTTCTCTGGTCCAATCAATTGTAATTAGAACCATATTGAGACTTTCAGGTATACTGTAGTTGTCATTTCAAAAGTGGTTCAACTCCCCCCCCCCCAAGTTTATATCCCATGTTTAATCAATGTGGCTTTTAAGAGCTCTCCAAAAAGGAAACTTACATGCCAGTGGGAGTTGATGAAATGTTTTCTCTTCCCCACTGATGCCACTGGGGCGAGGTTACTCTTGTCCCAGAATTCCCTTCAGTTTCCTAAATACCTCAACCAGCAGCGGTAGAAAAAGAAAACTCAAAATACCTCTTGTTGGGAATGTGTATGTCTGAGGTTGGGAAAATAAAACAAACAAACAGCAAACAATCCCAAGATACTCTGGGATGAAAGTTGCATATGATAGAGGAGACCAAAGCAGATAGATTATAATTACAGTGGTACCTGGTATAAAGGAATTAATTCATTCCAAATGAAATTATGTTAAGCAAATTTTCCTTTATACAAATTCCAATAGGAATGCATTAAAAACAGAGTAATCCCATTTTTTTGTTGTACAGATTATTCCCATAGGCGATTATGTTAAGCAAATTTCCCCTATCTCTGGAATTGTTTATGTTGCACAGATTTTATGTTATACAAACTGTTTGTTATACAAGGGTCCACTGTAATCTGATTTATGGAGATCCTTTTCAAGGTTTTCTAGGAAGAGTACTCAGGAGTGGTTTACCCTTCCCTTCTTCTTAGGGCACCTGTTGCCTGGGATTGGAGCTTGCACAAAACTACACAGTTTGGCTGTTGTCTTGGGAGGCCCACCAGGGATTTGAATTCTCATCCAACCTATGGCTCTGGAGCCAGATACTTAATCTACTGAGCTATTCAGCCAGCTAAATAGATTATAGGACTTGGAAAATGTACACTTCTGGAGTATGACTTCTAAGATCTAGATAGAAGCCAACATGGCCAAAGGCTGGGAGATATTAGGGGTTCACATCCTAGGCTTTGATAACCACCCAGTACTGCAGTTCTGTTCCTCCATACCTCTGATCTCTGTCTGGTTGCATCATTTTGGTTTCTAAAAAACAGACAGAGTTTCATCCTTCCTGTTTGTGTCCCCCCACCCCACCCCAAATGTAGACATATAGTCCCACATTTTAAAAATCATAGATTACTTGGAACAAGCAATGATTTACGATCATTTGAAATAGGTGCATTTTAATATGCATGCTTTTTATTGTGTAGGGTTCCTTGGACGTCACACACAGCGATTCATTATGCACTGTATAATTTCTGTCTGGCCAGGGGCAATTTGGGAACTATGGAGTCTCAGGAAAGAAAATAACTTATCATGGATTCTTCATTCATCCTTTACCATTCCATTTCCACCCATAGACAACCATCAGTTGTCAACAGCAGAGGGAGCATCTCTAAGATTTAAGATGCATTGGGATTTTAATTTTATCTTTACGATGGGGCAAACAGACACAGGGCTTTCACTGGCCTTTGTCAAGTGCACGGTTGAAACTCTTGTTCTTATTTTGTTATTCTCCGAAACAAAAGTAGTGACGTCTGTTCACCCAACTGGATTCATACTGTAGATTTTGTGTATATCTGCTGTTCTCCTGCTGTGCACTTGGATTTCAGATTGACCACATGTACTCGTGATGTTCCTCTGCACTGCAGGTGGGCTTGGATATATTCAGTCAGCATGAAAGATGCTAGTTGTGGTCGATCCGGCATCACAAACTACCGTCAGAAGTAAAGGCGTTCAACATGCTGTCATTCTCATTGTTTTCAGTATTATGGTTCACACTCTTGCTTTCAGGAAGAAATGAAGAAAGAAATTCCCCTCTTAGCAATATTTCCCTTTGTGTATGTCCGCCACCCTACCCCGCAAGAAATTTCCTGTAGGAAGCTTCACAGGATTTCTCAGATAGCAAAGTGTTCTGCTTATATACCGCCCCATACCACTTCAAATAGTCTCTGGGCGGTTTACAGTTTTTTTAATTACAGCATGCAGGCTGTAATTATGTTTCATGGTCATGTTTTTTTCTGGAAGACATACCAATCCACACAGAATGAATAGAATCCCTGCACAAAACAACACCATTTCTACACAACATTCTGCATAAAGACCATTGATTTGTGCAGGATTGGTAGATACTTGCCCAAAAGAACAGGTGAACAACAAAAGCAAATAGGTCTTATTTTTCTTAGGGAGATGGAAAATGTCATTGGTGCAGAGGAGGTCTCAGCATGATGAGTTTTGGAGGACTGTGTAAAGAGATTTTTTTAAAGTACTCATCACATTCTCAGCTATCGATGCATGCTATTGTATATGGACTGATTTGAACTATTGTATCCATCAGTATACAATAGCTCTTTGAAAAAAAGCACAAGCTATTGTATCAGTCAGTCTGACAAGAATGAGTGATTGAGAATGCACACATTTTCCTTCAAAAACCTTCTGTTATACATTTCCCCCTTTTCTCCTGCCAACCTCTGTTCCACTGACTAAACATGCAGTCACCTCTAAAGTGCAGAAGGGAGTGAGGAAAATGAGTTTTAATTTAGTCTTTCTCCACAGTCAGTTTGGCCAAAAAAAGTGATCTCTAGGCATGAAGTTCACATTGGTTGTCGGCTGCTGCTCAAATGCCACTTCTTTTTCCTAGTTAAGGGCATTAGAGAATAATAGAATCATAGAATCACAGAGTTGGAAGGGACCTCAAGGGCCATCCAGTCCAACACCCTGCCATGCAGGAACCCCCATCACAGTATTTGTGACAGATGACCATCCAGCCTCTACTTAAAAAGCTCTAAAGAAGGAGACTGCATCACCTTCCGTGGCAGCACGTTCCACTGCCAAGCAGCTCTAACTGTCATTAAGTTCTTGCTAACGTTGTAATAGAATCTCTTTTCCTGTAGTTTGAAACCATTGCCCTGAGTCCTGGTCTCTGAAGCCATGGAAAACAAACCTGTTCCCTCTTCAATATGACATCCTTTCGAATATTTAAACATAGCTATCATATCTCCTCTCAACCTTCTTTTTGACAGGCTAAACATTCACAGCTCCCTACACTCCTTGTAAGACATTTCTTCCAGACCTTCAACCATCCTGGTCTCCCTCCTCTGAGGCACACAGAACAGGACACAGTACTCCAGATGGGGTCTGACCAGAGCATTACTACACAGGGATTTGTTCTACACTGTTTGGTTTCCCCTGGAGACATGAAACAGTCTGTCCATGGAGCATGCCTACCTACCTACAGATTTTGGACACCCTGTCAAGGCCTAATCTGTTTTAGGTGTGCATTGGATCTCTGGCTTTGGTTCAATTCCAGCATCCGTGATCACTGGGATCAATTCAAAGTGAATGGCTTACATTCAGTTTCCTGATAAGGCTTATTCCCTTAAGCCACTTTATAATTTTGGGAAACTGGAATCTACCTCTTCTCCTCCATGCAGGAAGAGGAAGAGGAAGGAAAGATTGGATGGTTTTTTAAAGACAAAAAAGCCTAGTTCGAGCAGTGCTGGTGTGGTATCATTTTTCCTTTTTTAAAAATGAAAGCTTTTTATTATTTATTTATTGGATTTTTGTACCACCCATCTGGCAGCAAGGCCACTCTGGGTGGTTAACAACAATTAGTGAGTACAATACAGTGCAAAATAAACACAAATAACGCATACAATACAATAAACATAAAATACAATAGTATAATAAAAATAAAATTAAATTGACATAAAATAGCATATATGTACTATATTATTATTGGTGGGCAAATGAGTTAAAATAATGTTTTAATGGGTATAAACTGGAATTACATTATATTTGAGGGAATGCCTACTTAAATAGCCAAGTTTTTAATAGCTTTTTAAAGACAGCCAAAGAGGGGGCCAGGCAGATGTCTGGTGGAAGGTTATTCCACAGGTGAGGGGTAATAGCGGAAAAGGCCCTATGTCTAGTTTTTTCCTTTCTGGTCTCTCATGGTGTTAATTGCCTCAAATGCCTAGCCTGCATTTATGGGCAGCTTTCACTGGGAGAAGACGCTCTGAATAGTAGTGAGGTCCTAAACCGTTTAAGGCTTTGTATGTCATAGTTAAAACCTTTAAGTCAATGCAGAACCAAACCAGAAGCCAGTGTAGGGTGGCCAGCTCTGAGAAGATACGATCATATTTTCTAGTCCCAGTCAACAACCTAGCTGCTGTGCTCTGGATCAGCTGGAGTCTCCACCTCAGCCTCAAGGGCAGCCCCACATAGAGAGCGTTGCAATAGTCCAGCCTTGAGACTACCGATGCATGGACCAATGTGGTGACAGCCCCTGTGTCCAAATGAGAGGGAGTTTCCCAACCCGCTGACAGTAGGAGCTTCCATCAGGAAGAAGAAGACAGAAGGGGACAAGCAGGGGACCTTCTTTGTCTTTCATTATTTTCCTTTCTTATTAAAGGGAGGTGGCAGATAAGGTCACCTGAGGTGTGGTGTGGCCTCCAGACCCCAAACTACCCAGACCTTGCAGGATTGCACCAAATGGTAAACTGCATCTCATAGCAATCATAAGCAACCCAATTTAGCCCAATCCAGGCTCCCGGAATTGGGCCATCTAGCCATGTTCTGAGTTTTCTTTAATGGGGTGGCTTCAGATAATTGGGAATTATGCAGGAAATGTGATATATGTTGAGATCAAAAATATTCTTCCCTTTGCTTAGCAGTATCCTTTAATTTTCCAAAAAGTCAGGGCATCATTTAGTCTGATGAGAATGTTCACACCTCTCCCCTTTCATTTAAACCTTATGCTTTATAGTATTTATTATAGAATCATACTGTACCATGTAAGTGATGGGAGTGTGAATGATGAACAGTTTCTTCCTATAAAACTTCTTATAAGCGCAACATTGTCATGCCAGAAAGAATTTCCATAATTATCACTGCACAATATTGATATTATTGTGCAGCAGAGCAAAATAGCATTCTACAAGACAATTTGAAAAAAGGGGCAGTGCCCCCCACGTATTATAACCTTAGGACTGAACATCAGATTTGCCGATTGAAGAATCTGCTCTTGCTCTGTGCAACATGTTTGGATAAAGGGGTTTCAAGTTATAATTTTTTTCAAAGTAAAACTGTTCCCCCATACAGAAAAAAAACCTTTAATGTCCCAAGATTAAAAATCGATGAAATAAATTGAAAAGACCTGTCTTGCTTTATCTTGAAAGTAGCACGAGCCTCGTGGCGCAGTGGTTAAATGCCTGTACTGCAGTTAAAACTCTGCTCACAATCTGGGGTTCAATCCCAAGTAGCTGGCTCATGGTCGACTCATCCTTCCGAAGTCGATAAAATGAGTACCCAGCTTGCTGCTGGTGGTGGTGGCAATGTATAACCTGCAGAAATAAATTGTAAACCACCCAGAGAGTGCTTGAAGTGCTATGAGGCGGAATAGAACACTTTGCTTTGAAAGAGAATGGTTGTTTTTTTCACACTTGTCAAAAAGCCCTGGCAATTGCTTTGTGTTTAGGTGAGAGATGATTAACATAAGAACTAGAGATGGGCACGAAATGAACAATTTTTCATTTCCGTTTCCGTTTTTTTTGTTTTGTTACGTAACGAAATGACAAACGAATTTTGTTTTCTAAATGAAACGAAACGAACAGAAACACCAGAAATTTTGTTGTCCGTTTCGTTTCTGTTACTGCAATACAGTGAATTGCTTAAAATCCTTTTAAAAAAATCACAAAAAATGAAATAAATGGTAACAAAATGGTAACGAAACGAACGAAAACGAAAACAATTTTTTTGCAAAAAATTCGCGAAAAAGGAAACGAACTGAAACGGACCCTCCAAATGACAAACGACAAATGAAACTCCATTTTTTCTATTCGTGCCCATCTCTAATAAGAACACAAGAAGAGCCATGCGGGATCAGGCCAAAGGCCCATCTAGTCCAGCTTCCTGATGTGTCTGGGAATGCACAAGACTAGATATCTGTCTCCTGATACCACTCCCCTGCATCTGGTTCTTGAAGTACCCCAGTTTTAAGCCTGGAGATTACACATCTCCATCATGGTTTGTAACCTGTGGTGGACCTTTCCTCCAGAAATCTGTCCAATCCCCTTTTGAAGGCATTCATGACCACATCCTGTGGCCAGGAGTTCCACAGACTAACAACGTGCTGGGTGAAAAAATATTTTCATTTGTATGTTCTTACTCTCCCAGCCCTCAATTTGAGTGGATGTCCCCTAGTTCTGGTATTTTGTGAGAGGGAGAAGAGCGTCCCTCTATCCACTTGACTCATGCCCTGCATTATTTTGTACATCTCAGTCATTAACTCCTGGAAAAAAGGAGTCATCTTCTGGGATTTGTCCTTGTTTGGTGACACTTTGTGAATGATAGTGAGCATAAAAAGGTATCCTATGACCATCCTGACTATTGCCATTGGTGTTGTCAACATCAGGTTGCCCTTTGCTATGTAAAACTCGGCGTGCTTTTTCTTGCTATCAGTGTGTGCACAATATTGTACGGCAACATCAGAACATTTCCAGACATTTTGAATCATGGATACAGAAGGGCAATACCACACAAAGCAAAGCAAAAGGAAAGTGTTCTGCTTATATACCGCCCCATACCACTACAAGTAGTCTCTGGGCGGTTTACAATTTTGATTACAGTGTGCAGGCTACACATTGCCCCCCCAGCAAGCTGGGTACTCATTTTACCGACCTCGGAAGGATGGCAGGCTGAGTGAACCTTGAGCCTGCTACCGGGGATTGAACCCAGGTCGTGAGCACAGTTTTACCTGCAGTACAGGCATTTAACCACTGCGCCACGAGGCTCATTCATAACCTGGAGGTCTTTTGAAGAACTGAATTGTCCATCTCTCCCAGCATTCATGTTGCCAATATGCAGGAAAGTATGTGCCTTTTCAAGCGAGATAAAAATGCCTTCTTGATCTGAATACAGAATTTGGTGCTGAATTCTGGGAGTACAAATTCATAAAGGTAATATTCCCCATCTTTGTACATTTAACAGGACATAACATCAAAGGATTAACTCCCAATACAGACATCTGCAATTGAAACCAGTATAGTCCAGTAACAGATGCACACATAATTGATAATTATAATTGGAATAATTCTCCTATGGAAGAGATAATTGGGATTGCAACAGCATAGCGTCCAAACTGTCAGTTGTGCTATTTTAACAAGCTCATTATTTAACATGCATGCCATTTCCCTATGCCAAACTGTTTCCTGACAGTCTCTGCTCATCCTGAACTCACAATCCCTAGCATCTGAGAATTTCCTTGTTTCATCCCATCTTTCAAATTTGGCTTGCTGTGTGTTGTTAATGAACACATTAATTCCAAATCAAAGAAAAGAGCATCAGTTTAGACAAGGTTGTTTGGGTATACAAGCTGTTTTTCACTGGGGAGTCATCATTTAAATGCACATTAATTGACTCCCTCACCCCCTCAACTGCCAATTCAGCATATATTTAAGATCTGCAGATTTTATGCTCTGTTGGTACCATTGTGAATGCCCTTTCTAGTTAAGTAGCATCCAATTTAAATGTCCTCAGACCAACAAGAAGAATTTCCATTAGCTGTATTGTTAGGGTAAAACCTAGACATTTCATCTAAATATATTGAACAGCACTCTGCTTCAATAGCTTAGCAAAGCGTAGGCAACAAGAGGCAGTGCCATTAACCCTCTTATATTAAGATTTATACATTAAATTATTTCAGCCACACCGACTGGAATTCCTTGGAGGTGTCCATTGCCCCAACAACCAAGTCGTGGCCCAATGAAAAACAATTGCTGCTTTCAAAAAAAAAAGCATTATGCCCTCCCTCTGTCTTGGGCAGGTGATTTCCTATATAAAGAAAACATCTCTTAGGCCTTATGTACCCTTGTTAGAAATAGGAAGCATAGGGCCCTGAGGCAAACCACATCTCTTGAAGGGTACACAGGGTGAGTGTCGTGGTTGGTGCACGTGGCTTGGCAGTTGCAGTTTGTGCACCCATCTCATACACGTTCATCAAAAGTCCCAATTGCTTTGGCAGCCACTGTGGCTAATCATCTCACACGAGGACAGGCCAGATTCAGAGCACTCGGGAAGACTGCTAGGTAACCATGGGTTAGATTAATCAAACTCTATTAATTATAATGGCTGAGTGGGTAGCTCAGTGAGTTGGGTAGCCTGCTGTGGAGCGAAAGGTTGAGATTCCCATTGTGTATCCATGAAGATCCAGAGTGAGTGGATCCAGCTGCGCACCCCCAGAAAGTGGGAGTAGTCACCACACCTGACTGAGTTTTTAACCAAGAAAACCCTGAAAAGAGTCACCATAAGTCAGAACTGACTTGATGACACACTACAGTAGGACCCTTGTATCTGGAGGGGGGGGGGGAAATCAGTTCCGGACTGCTCTGTGGATACCGAAATCCGTGGATAAGAGTGAGTGCTCTTATCCAAGGGTGACAGTGGCGACAGTGTGCTCCAATAATTTTGAAAACGTTAGTGGCACCATCAAGACCACAGGATGTTCGTTCTGAGTTGAAAGGATGGAGAATTTGACACTTCTTATGTTTGGGTTTTTCACGTTAGAACACCATAGTAGTTAGCATGTTGGACTAGTACCAGTGAGGAGAGAACCACTCAGTTCTGAAACTGTAATTTTGGGTTGGAAAAGTTGGGGTCGTCTTCTGCATGGGGGTGTCTTATAGATGGAAAAATATGGGTAAGTTTACCTTCCAGCGACCAATCGCAAAGTAAAGCACACTAAATATAAGATATATAGGTGAGGAAAATCACATAGCTATAACAAAAGGATGTATTTCACTATTTGTGGAATTATTTTTGCAAAAAGAAAGAAAAAAAAGAAAGAGAAAGAAAGAAAAGTAATATATAGATTATGTAGTTTGGCCCTGAGTCACCTTAATCCCATGACTATATCACATCTTAAACTACCTCAAAAGGCTAGCATGAGTATACAAAAGGGTGAGTGTGGGAGAAAAACTATTTTATGTTGCCTTGAGGTCCTTGTCAGAAAAACAGTAAAGAACAGCCTCTTGCAAGTAAAAATCATGCTTTACTTTAATGTACATTTGTCAATATTCATGCTGCTGTTATGGTTTGTACCATTTGCCCTTCTCCAAAATACATTGCATGACTTTGTTTGCAGGTTATTTACAAAATGTTTAGCATGGAAACATTTTTTATCCATCATCATTGTAGCTGCTGGTATAAACAGGGTAACAGCCAGCGACAGGCGCAGCAATACTAAAATGACACACACCAAATTAGAAACAAAATAAAATACATTTATTCCAATGAAATTTTCTATTAAGAAAAACAACATGATTCACTCTGCAATTTGAGAACCAGGACGTCAGTCACACTGACCTTTAAAGTTTTAGAAGGAGTGTTTCTTCATCTCTCTGAAGCAATTTAAGCTTTGGTTTTCATTATGCCTTATGAAAAGGAGTCATCACACACTGCCAGCTGGATCATTACATCTGTAGTAGCCTATGATGCATTATCAGCATCATACGCTATGAGAGTATTGCACCACTATAATGGGCTACAAGGGAACTGCATGGGGTCACATCTTTTTTTTTTAATCTATTCATGACAATGTCATCTGGGAAGGGCCCTAGCTCAGTGGGGAAGGCCATACTTTATATGCAGAAGGATGCAAGTCCAACATTGGTATGCCCTAGAGATGGGAAGATTTAGCTTTTTAAGTGACAGCTCCCAGAATCTAATATCCAGTATGAACCAAATATAACGTGAGTGAAGTGGATATAGAGGGATGCTCTTCTCCCTCTCACAAAATACATGAAATAGGGGACATGCACTCAAATTGAGGGTTGGGAGAGTGAGAACATACAAAAGAAAAAACTTCTAACAGCCTGGTGTTAAGTCTGTGGAACTCCCTGCCACAGGATGTAGTGATGACATCTGGCCTGGATGCATTCAAATTCTGGTCACGGCATCTCGAAAAAGACATAGTGGAACTGGAAAAGGTGCAGAAGAGAGTGACTAAAATGATTACTGGGCTGGGGGACCTGCGTTAGTAGGAAAGGCTAAAACATTTGGGGCTCTTTAGTCTGGAAAAAAGGCACCTGAGAGGGGATATGATTGAGATGTACAAAATAATGCAGGGCATGAGTAAAGTGGATACTGTCACAAAACACCAGAACATCTACTCAAACTGAGGGCTGGGAGGGTGAGAACAGACAAAAGATTTTTTTTTGCCCAGCGCGTTGTTAGTTTGTGGAACTCACTGCCACAGGATGTGGTGATGGCATCTGGCCTGGATGCCTTCAAAAGGGGATTGGACAGATTCCTGGAGGAGAAGTCCATCACAGGTTACAAACCATGATGGAGATGTCAAATCTCCAGGCTTAAAACTGTGGTAGTTCAAGGGCCAGATGCAGGGGAGTGGTATCAGGAGACAGATATCTAGTCTCGTGCACTCCCAGACACATCTGGTGGGGCCACTGTGAGATACAGGAAGCTGGACTAGATGGGCCTTTGGCCTGATCCAGCATGGCTCTTCTTATGTTCTTATGTTCTAATGTTCTTAATGCAGTTAGAAACATGAATGCTCCTACTGGTATATACCACAGGGCCAACAAACAAAAAGTTATTGGCACTACAGAGGTACGAAAAGCATCATTATAAATGGGGTTCTTTTTCCATATATGATTGAGCCCTCGGTCTCTCATGGTTTTATGAGGTTTTGTAGTGCCAGATACGCAAATTAACATGGGCCCCTTGGGATGGGGTGAGAAGTATATTTACCAAAGGAACTTTTCATTGTTCATTTCTTCTGCAGAACTATCTGCCTAAGTTTGACAAGGAACTATGTAACATGATTGCTACCTTAAAAGGCATTTAGGCATGTCTGATATATTTCTTTTAAAACTCTATTCTGGCTGCGCCTGGGAAGCAGAGTTAAGATAAAGCGAGTTAGAATGTATTAAGCCACAAGGAACAGCCAGCATAAACAGCATGCCTAGTTATTCCTGAAGCCTTCACACTGGACCCGATAATATCTGGGTGCTCCATTTAAGCTGCCTCTGCAGGTGACAGTCACAGTCACAGACCCATAGAAAAGGAAAATATCTAAGGGTTGTCAAGGCTAAATCCTGCTCAAGCAGGAAATCTACAGTAACACAACCCAAATCCAACCTCTTTTCAAAGCCTCCAGTGAAGGGACCTCTAATAACTCTAATAGATTGCAAATCTCAGTCCTGCCATTACGTTCAGACACACATGACAGACAGTTAATTGATGTTAAAGCCCTTCCTTGCTGGCTTTGCTTGTACAGTATAACATTCCCATCGTCACGGTTCAGAAGAGGAACACTGAAGGAGGGAACTTGCTTCCTACGCTGTGGAGGCTTCCTATGTGACTTGAATCATGTGTCCACATGACACAGGAAGCCCAAGTGTTTAATGGAGCTTGAACATGTGACATCTTTGGACCACAACTCCTAGGATCCCCTAGGCTACATGACCTGTTTCTATGATGGGTGGGGATTCTGGGCGTTGTAGTCAAAATTGCCATTTCCCCCGCAAAGGCTAATGAAGCCACCTCTCATCTTGAGGTATCCCTCGTCCATCATAAACACTGAGACTGGGCTGATAGGAATGTAATGAAGGCCTTGTTACTTGTCTTTTTATGGTGATGGGCCACACTGGGAAGCAATAAATAAATAAATAAATAAATAAATAAATAAATAAATAAATAAATAAATAAATAAATAATACATATATACATACATGAGTGTAATCATGGTGAGAGGCAAACAAGCTGCTAAATATGGATCTTACACATACATAACAAGAAGGTCCATTATACTGTGTCATTCTGTACAGCTTTGAATAATGCAAAATGTTGACCAACCTTGAGCCTATATTAATGCTGACACAAAAGGAACCAGTGAGTTGCTGGAATACATTCTGTCCAAATCGCAAGAAGGACATCTTAAGCCTATTACAGCATGCTTTTTTATCTATATTCCTGAAGCTACTTTCACAGGTATTTGTTGCTACCACAACTAGTATACAGTGTAACAGATTTATTTGGAAGGTTTAATTTTCTTTGCTGCCGGTGGGTAACCATTGAGATCTTCTTGTTCTGTTATGTCATGGTCAGAACTGTCATGGGAATAGTCCTTCATAGTGCTATAGAAGACCGGAGCATTGTATTGGGTGGCAATTTCAGTTCTCTTCCGCTCACATTTGCATAACTTTTTGAAGGCAGCTCTAAACTTTTGAGACATTACGTTATAAATGATGGGGTTGATGGCACTGTTCAGATAGATGCAGAGTCGACAGAAAAGGACGAACCAGATGTTTAAGTAAGGAGGGTCCATGAAGGAGTTCACCACCACCAGGGTGCGGTAGGGCATCCACAGAAGAGCAAAGAGGATCACAACCACTGCCAGCATCTTTGTCACCTGGGATATTGAAAAACAAAGACCTCAGTTTGAATCGTAATAAGACCACAAAAACCAATCTGCTGCCTCTGTCAAATCACCACATCTTTGTGTTTTGTGAAAAAAAAGAAGCCGTCCTATCACATCAATAAAAAGATATAACAAAATTGCCCACAATCAGAAGCCACTGCCCCAACAAGGGATTCTGTAGCATCTCTCACACGCTTATACTGCCAGGTGTACCTACAGTCCCAAAATACATGAAAAACACCCTGAAATTGCAATGGAGAATCTCCAGAAAGAGAAAAGTTAATGATGTGGAGCTAAACACCAGTCCCATCTAGAGGAATCTCATTTAATTAATTGCTGAATAGAGAGTCTACACTTATTAAAATCCTGCTGATTCAGTGCTTGGAGCTACCAGTTGACATCAAGCCATGAAGTTTCAACTCCTTCCCATTTCTGGGAAGAAATACCACAAAGCATTGTTAGCTTGGTGCCCTCCAAGCATCACCTCCTAGTCAACCAGATGATCATAAGAAGTTTTTGGAATGGGTAAACCTGAGATCCTGTCTGAACTTTTGACTCCCTGACCTCTACTTCCTCCTGCAGCTCAGGTCTGCCCATCTGTCTACTTTCCTTTCCTGAGGACTTTCACAAATTCTACTTAAAATATAATATATTTAATAAAAATGATGTATAGCACATTAACCTTGAAATTTGCCCGAATAGAAATTGTATAATACTATTCCATTTAAGTCAACATAGCATTGAATATATGCTGAATGTATGATTTAAGTGATCTAAACTGTTTATGGTGGAGGCTGGGAGACCACTGGATATGTTTATGAGGACCTTTTCCGACTTACAAGAAAGATGCTGATGGCAGTCTGGATTCTAATGACTAACTTTAAATGTCATTGGTGATGCAATCAGGTGGGCATTTAGCACACTGTTTAGAACACTGTGGGAATGGTCCTTTTGACATTTATCTCATGTAATTCCTGGAATGAGCCAAATCACAGAAGTCACAGAAGTCATAGAGTCATAAAGTTGGAAGAGTCCTCAAGAGCCATCTAATCCAACCCGCTGCCATGCAGGAACCTCATCAAAGTACTCCCAACAGATGGCCATCCAGCTTCTGCTTAAAAACCTACAAAGAAGGAGACTCCACCACCCTCTGTGGTAGCATATTCCACTGCCGAATAGCTCTAACTATCAGGAGGTTCCTCCTAATGTTCAAATGGAACCCCCTTTCCTGTAGTTTGAAACCATTGCTCTGAGTCCTAGTCATTGAAGCCATGGAAAACAAACCTGTCTGCTCTTCAAGGTGACATCCTTTCAAATAGTTAAATGTAGCTAGCTATCATATCTCCTGTCAACCTTCTTTTTGTAAAGCTAAAAATTCCCAGCTCCCCCAGCTGGTCCTTGTAAGATATTTCTTCCTCCTAGTAACACTTTTAAGCCTGCTCCAGGTAGCACCAATTGCACTGTGTAGACAAGCCCTATGTTAAGGACAATTTGAATTTGGAGAAGAAAAAGAAATAAAAATGGCACATGTACATTGCACACATGCATATAAAAGCACCGCTAACTGGGCTGAGAATACATCGTTGTGAGATAAGAACATAAGAACAGCCTTGCTGGAACAGGCTACAGTCCATCCATTCCAGCATTCTGTCTCACACAGTGGCTCACCATTTGCTTCAGGCTATTGCCAGGCAGATGTCTTCACCTGCTTACAATTCCCTGCAAATGGCATTGAGAGATATCCTGCCTCTCTCTCCAACCCAGAGGTTGTCCTTAGGCATCCATAATGATAGCCATTGATACCCGTGTTCTCCATGAACTTGTCTAATCCTTTCTTAAAGCTGTCAAGGCTGACAGCTGTCACCACTTCTTCTGGTAGGAAGTTCCATAGACCAGTGAATCTCTGGGTAAAAAAGTACTTTCTCTTATTTGTTTGAGATCTACCACCCAAAAGATGAAAACCAACAACAGAACATCAGCTGCTGGAATTGTTATTGTGTTTTGGAAATCATAATGAAATCAAATGAGTTGGTTCATCCTCTTGGGCACATTTCATAGTGTTGTGTTCCCTTGGTAGTTTACATTTTTTAATTTAGGAGATGTCTCTCTTGCTTACTGGCACAGTCTGGGTCCCCAGATAGATCATAACAATATCAAATAATGTGAACAGAGAAAAAACAGTGCTTGCAAAAATTCAATATCACCTGCCACAATTAAATAGATAAGAAGATTTAATGAAATAGTCTAATGTCTAAAACCTAAAAATGTGTCTGCAAAGCAAGAGTTTTTAAAGGCTTCATTTGCTTCAAGAAAATTCCATCCAAATGTGATTTAAATATGAAGTAGAAGAAGGCCACAAAAGAACACTGAAGTAGCCCTTCAAAGTTAGCACCTGGTCAGTTAGGGAGTGGGAAAACCATATATTTATTTATTTATTTATTTATTTATTTATTTATTTATTTATTTATTTATTTATTTTCACACTTATATACCGCGCCTATTTCCCACATAGGGGACTCAGGGCGGTTTACAACAAAGGAAGATAAAACAGATAAAACAGATAAAACAGCTAAAACAGTAATATCCAAGATCAGATAAGCGGGCCATGGCACAGGGGAAAAAAAAAGAACTGAATCCCTAGGCATTGCCGAAGGCGTCCCGAAAAAGAAGAGTCTTTAAGTTTTTCTTGAACGACGCCAACGACGGTGCCTGCCGTAACTCGCTCGGAAGCTTGTTCCAGAGGGTTGGCGCCACTACCGAGTGCTCGTTTTGCGGGCCTCCCTCGGAGTGACGGTCCGCAACAAGAGGGCCAAAGAAGATCGGGTGGGTCGGGCCGGATCTAATTGTCGGGGAGACGCTCCGCCAGATAAGCAGGGGCCAAGCCATGGAGGGTTTTGTTCAAGGTGTTGACCTTGAACCTTATCCGGGAGGCAACGGGTAGCCAGTGTAGGCGGGCCAGGATGGGGGTGGCGCGGTCATAACGACACGCACCAACCACCAGCCTGGCCGCCACATTCTGGCCCCCTGCAATCGCCGAACAAGGTTCAAGGGGAGCCCCATGTAGAGAGCGTTGCAATAGTCCAGCCTCGACATAACCAGTGCCTGTACCACAGTCCTCAAGGAGCCCTCATCGAGGTATGGGCGAATCTGGGCGATAAGCCTCAGGTGGTAAAAGGCCGACCTGGTCACGGCTGACACCTGAGATTCCAGGGTCAGATCCGGATCCAGGATGACGCCCAGATTCCTCACTCTTTGCGCCAGCTGGAGGGCGGACCCGCCCAGACTGAGAAGAGGGCCACAGTACCCCTCCGAGGTGCCCCCGAAGAACATAACCTCGGTCTTACCAGGGTTGAGCCTGAGTCTGTGAGTCCTGGTCCAGTCCAGGTGGAGAAGGAGAGATAGAGCTGCGTGTCATCAGCGTACTGATGACAGCAGACTCCATAACTCCGGATGATCTCAGCCAGCGGCTTCATATAGATGTTAAAGAGCATTGGGGAGAGGGACGACCCCTGAGGCACCCCACAAGAGAGTGTCCAGGGAGCCGACAACTCACCCCCCAAGCTCACACGCTGGGTGCGGCCCTCAAGGAAGGACCGGAGCCAGCACAAGGCCTGGCCCCCGATCCCCACCTCCGAAAGCCGCTCCAGCAGGATACCGTGGTGGACGGTATCAAAAGCCGCTGACAGGTCGAGAAGGACCAGCAGGGTAGAGCAACCCCTGTCAGCCCTCCTCAACAGATCATCGTGCAGTGCGACCAGGGCCGTCTCGGTCCCATGACGCGGTCTGAACCCGGATTGGAAGGGATCCAGGACATGGTTCTCCTCCAGGAATGACTGGAGACGCAGGGCGGCGACTCGCTCAATCACCTTGCCCAAAAAGGGAACATTGGCTATAGGGCAATAGTTGGACAAATCGTCCATAGCCAAGCCGGGTCTTTTAATAATGGGCTTCACCACCGTCTCCTTCAGAAGACTGGGGAAGATCCCATCTCTGAAGGAGGCTGAGGCAATTAATGAAGCCCATTTCGGCATGCTCCCCCCTGCGATCTTAATCAGCCAGGAAGGGCAAGGGTCGAACGGAGAGGCCGCAGGCCTGCAATGTCCCAGGGCCCTGGAGGCATCCACAGGTGTAACAGGCCCAAACTCAACAAACTGGGGTGACCGAGGCGGCCCGACACTAGCCAAGGCGGGGACAGGACCAGTGCAACCGGCGTCCAGCTCGGAACGGATGGCCTCTATCTTAGATTTAAAAAAGGCTGCGAAAGACTCACTAGTGAAATCACTAGGAGGAGGCCCAGGCGGAGCAGGATTGGTGAGGACTCGGACTACCCGGAACAATTCCGCTTGGCGATTCGAGGCCTAACCAATTCTCAGGGCGACAAAAGATCTCCTAGCCGCCCTTATCGCGTGAGAATAGCGACCGGTCAATGCCTTAACCGCAGCCCAATTCGAAGCCGTCCGAGCATTCCGCCATCTGCTCTCTAGCCTTCTCCGCTCTTGCTTCATCGCCCGCAGTTCCTCAGTAAACCAAGGAGACGAGTGGGCTCGGCATCGGATCAGGCGCTTGGGGGCGATCCGGTCAGCTACCCCAGCCACCTCCTCAAACCACCGTTTGACCAGGGAGTCGGCCGGATCGTCATCCAACCCATCTGGAACACTCCCGAGGGCCTCCGAGAACTGCACCGGGTCCAGGAGCCCCCGGGGGCGGGCCCAGATGGAAGGGCCTGGCTCCCCGTGGGGCGGGGTGGCAACCACAAGGGAAAAAGTCAGCAGATGATGATCTGACCATGACACGGGCCGGGCCAACAACCTCCCGACCCCCAGATCGAAACCCCGTGATGTGGAGGCAAAAACCAGGTCCAAGGTGTGTCCACCTTTGTGGGTGGGACCGATGACTAATTGGGTCAGGTTCATGGAGGCCATGGACTCCATGAATTCCAGAGCTACTCCCGACAACCCGGCCTCGGCATGCACATTGAAATCCCCCACCACCAATAGGCGAGGGGACCTCAAAAGTGCCGCCGAGATGAACTCGGAGAGCTCTGGAAGGGAGAGTGCAGGGTCGCGGGGAGCACGGTACACAAGCACTATCCCAAACCTGTCCCTCTGGCCCACCACAAGGTGGAGACATTCCAAACCTGGACTCACCAACGTCGCGGATCTGCTGACCTGAAAAGAGTCCCTATACAGCATAGCCACCCCCCTGCCCCTCCGACCTGCCCAGCTGCTGCACGCAGTAACCCTGGGGGCAAAGCAGGGCGAGAGAAGCCCCACCCCCCTCGCCCACCCAGGTCTCCGTGAGGAATGCCAGGTTGGCTCGCTCATCCACGATCAAATCGTGGATGAGTGGGATTTTATTATGTACTGACCTGGCATTAATCAGCAGACAAGACAGGCCGGGGGGACAGACGGATTGGATCCCTGCCATTTGGCAGTGAGCCGACGGGTCAGAACGGGGAACAGGCCGTAGTTGCCTGTCCCGAGTTCTCCTTATCCGATCGACCCGCCGACCCGAAGCGTATCTCCCGCGGCCCGACACCACCCTAATAAGGCACCCAGCAGGCTCCATGAGATCTCAAATGGCCAGGGACACAATCCAAAATAAAGCAAGAGCGTAAATATAACACAATAAGTAAAATGTGAAACAACAAAATACAACTACAAATGATACAATACAAAGTAAACAAAAGCAAAAGCAACATAATGGGCACTCATCAGGGCTACAGATGAAAAGCGGGGGGGGGGGGAGAGAAAGGGGATAGTCGAGTGGAAGGAAAATATAGTGACAGAGAGTCCCCCAGACCACCAGCCCAATACCCCCGCGAGCGCGTCCCGTGGGTCAGGATAATCGCCGCTTCCACAATGTTCTAACGAGCGGGTAGTCCACACTGGCCCGGGGACGAAGGGAGGTCAGGTGGCCAGACCGAGATGACAAACATGCAGGGCCGACAGCAGTGACCATTGACAGAGGCTGATCCGCAGCCTACAGAGGCTGTCGGAGCCTCCCAGCAGCCAAAAACGGTGGCGCCGGCTCAATCCTCTCTCCGTAGATGAAAGCGCACCAAGGGTGGGTACAGACTGACACCATGGGTATGGTCGGAGCCCAGTGGAAACAGGCAAAACCCGGGGCAAGTTGGAGAAATGGGCGGCACAGTCTCCGGTGGCTTTACAGTGGCTTCAGTCTTTCCTTCCGATGGTGGTAATGTCAGTAGTCGGTCTGCCACCCAAGGTAGAGTCCCACGGGAGGCTGTACGGCGGCGGAGAGATGATATAGCCGCGCCCAGCATCCCCCAACACAATGGTGAGGCGGCAGAACAGGTGAATCCAGCGGCCGCCCTGCCGCCCAGTGGCCGGCGGCCGCCCTGCCACCCGATGGCCAGATCCCGCAGGGGGGGGGCAGATAACAAGGAGGGCGGTATAATCCACGCCTGGCCCCCTGATAAAGATAACGCCAGGGTGGCTTGGTGCCCGAATTGGTGCCCGAAGCCGGGACCCATAAGGGGGCTGAGGTGGGAAGGGTGGAATGGCCACACCTGGCCCCCCAAGGATGGCGCCGACGGCCGAGCTGCCGCCCGAAAAGCAAGTCCCACAAGGGGACATTATAACACCGGCGGCCGGCTTGCCGCCCGAGAACCGGGTCCCACGGGAGGCCGTACGGCGGCGGAGAGAGATGATATAGCCGCGCCCAGCATCCCCCAACACGATGGTGAGGCGGCAGAACAGGTGAATCCGGTGGCCGACCTGCTGCCCAGTGGCCGGCGGCCGCCCTGCCGCCCGATGGCCAGATCCCGCAGGGGGGTAACTCATTTATACAGTATAGATAAATTAAGTTAGTATCCCATAAACATGATTTGAACAAAACCCTAACCCTAACCCACCTGTAAAAAACTCAGATTTACAGGGGGAGTAAATTTGTTCTAGATTTTAGAGCAACTATCTAAGATGATCACTGCTATCCTCAACTAAGTCTATCATGTAAGACAGCTGTTGTAACTTTCAGACTTAAAGCCAGGGTGGATTCACCACATCTGAAAATTCAGGATAATTAGTCTCCACTTTCTTGTAGGCTATTTAAACGTTCTCCCTTTTTTACAACCACTCCCACTACCACCATTATTGAGAAATTTCTGTACTTCAATGCAAACCAAAAAAAGATATATATATAGAGAGACATATTTCCATTTTAAACAGAGCAGTGCATCAGGGGATGAGGCCTTGGTAAGGCGATGTGACTCAGCCCATAGAAACTGGACATTCCTGATTTAAATTATAGTAATTACGTTCATATTTACATTTCTACATATTAATTAGTATATGTGTTTTATGCATTTTTTAAATCCTTGTCTGTTTCCTCTTTTTTCGGCCAGGTGTAGATGGCAAGCTCTCAGGAAATTTAGCAGGGAAATGCAAAATTCAAGAAGACAGAAAGTGATCAAGTTGTTTCTATATGCAAAGAGAACTTGAATGTTCTGGTCCTTGAAATGGGAGATAATTTGTTTGAAATAATTCTTTCTCCCAATATTTTATATAATATTAGGGCTGAATAATGGTGGAATAATATAGCTCTTTTGGGAAAGTAATTGCAACTTTGAGTTCCTTTTATAATTCCACGGGTGTAGCTTGGAAGTGCAGGAAGACTATAATATGTTTCAAGTCTTGCCTTATGTTGCATCTCATGCTGCTGCCTTATGCTTCATTATGTGTGAAGTTATGAGAGTGTAGACAGAGTTAAGGATTTCTATACCATGGGCCAGCATCTAGTAGCTTTACAGACTCATTTTTTTTATGTTTTTAAGTAATGCAAAATAACCTGAGTTACTTTCAAAAATCAGGAAGTAAAGCATTACTTTAGTATTATAACAATAATGATAACTAACTACTTGGAAGTGTGATGTTATAATTGTAACTAATAATTTTTTAAAATGTGAATTTCCCAAGCTTTCTTTATTCAAACTGCATTCTAAAGTAATTAAAATAATTTGGGCTACATTCAGCCTTAGGGTTGACTGGAATAGGTCTGCTGAAATGAACAGAACTTTGTCACAGGTGATCTTAATCTTCTTGATTTCAATAGGCCTAATCTTGGTAGAACTAAATTTGGATTTAAGCTATTGACATGTTCTCTTTTTAAAAAAGAGGAAGTTGATGGCCAATAAGTGTGCTGGGAAACAGTATCCTAGAAATCAACAGAATTCCTTTGAACACCTAGCTAGCAACCTTCTTTTAGGTTATTGGCAGTGTCTGTGTATTTTCCTCCTGAGCTGGAGATCATTTTCCATTTAATCACATTTGCAAAATAGGCTTTCGTTACGCTTCTTTCTAATGCCTTGGACATTTTCGTATTTCTACCCAAACACCAAGATCTGGCATTTGGGCCAAAATGACATAGCAATTCAATGAAATTCTGCAGAAACAGGGGGCCATCTTATCACACCTTTAGGGCTGATTGGCAATTAAAGGCTCTTTTAATTAAATTACTTCTCCAACACCTTCCAGTAATTCGGAAACAGAATCTATCCATTAAACTTTTCAGATAGCACCAAGCAGAAGTTTGTACAAAAGCTAAAAGGGGTTTACCCCCAGGCATAATTGGTCATTAGATGGACATGCTCTGGAGCAGGTGCACTCATTCAAAAAATGAAACAACATGTAAAAGCCACCACCATATTGAGTGCCAGAACAATTGGATAACTTAAAAGATTCTTTTATGCCAGAGGTGAACAGCTAATAAACCCTGCTCTCAGGGTTTTTATTAGAAAAACCCTGGCCCAAATGCTCTGTGGGGCAGAGTGGCAATACAACGGGCCAAAGGCACCACCCAGGCAGTTTGCAGATTTTTCTATAATACAGGAAACAGATATGTACCCTCCGCACTAAAAGTGTTTAATGCAAAGATTATACCTCAGTTGTTGTACGGTATACCATTATGGATCAAGGCATGGGACCATTCGCTAGAACAAGTGCAATCTATGTTCCTACGGAAGATCTTGGAAGTACCAACATGTGTACCATATGCGGCTCTTTGTTTAGAAACAGGCCAAAATATGGTAGCAACTCAGGCATGGTTGAGAGCAATCAAATACTGGTTAAAGATCCACTACAACTTTAAAGAGGGTAGCTTCATACACCAAATTCTCCAAGAACAGGTCAGGGCACAAGAACTTGACTACATTGAAAAGAAAATTTCAAAAATAGGTCTATCATTAGAACAACTTGGCTCTCTGCCCCAAAAAGAAGCATTTCATGTAATTAAACGCAGACTACTAGATATTGAATTCCAGGATCTCCTGAGTTCAGCAAATAAGACTTGCTCACCCTTAAATCACTTAATTCCAATCAGGCAAGGCCAGAGTGCTAGATATCTTCATTTACTGCAGTCACCACAAAAACGCAGAGCTTATTCTCTGGCTAGATTTAATGTAATGCCTTCAGCACTATTAGCAGGTAGGTTCCAAGGCATTCCGTATAACAAGAGGAATTGCTCGTGCGAGTTGGGAGGAATTGAATCGCTGGCACACATGTGTTTGTACTGCCCTCGCTACTCAGTACCCCGTATGCAATACCTGGGCCCAATATTATCTAGGGTGAAGGGATGGCCAGATGCAGGAATAATGCAATTAATGCTAAATGATCAAGTGGAAGACAGGGTGAAGAAAGTAGCGGGCTTTATGGCATACATAGTGAATCATGCTGAAACTCTACAGCCTGTATCAATACCCCCACTCTGAGCTATGTTTGAATGTCAGTTGCAATCATTGACTTGGTTATTGCCAGAAAACCTAAATTAGGTTTTATATGTGTGTTTTATTTATATATGTGTCTTATTTATGCCATTAAAGGTTTGATTGATTGATTGATTGATTGGCAATTAAAGGCTCTTTTAATTAAATTACTTCTCCAACACCTTCCAGTAATTCGGAAACAGAATCTATCCATTAAACTTTTCAGATAGCACCAAGCAGAAGTTTGTACAAAAGCTAAAAGGGGTTTACCCCCAGGCATAATTGGTCATTAGATGGACATGCTCTGGAGCAGGTGCACTCATTCAAAAAATGAAACAACATGTAAAAGCCACCACCATATTGAGTGCCAGAACAATTGGATAACTTAAAAGATTCTTTTATGCCAGAGGTGAACAGCTAATAAACCCTGCTCTCAGGGTTTTTATTAGAAAAACACTGGCCCAAATGCTCTGTGGGGCAGAAATATGGGGAGAGGGAACCAAGCCT
This sequence comes from Phrynocephalus guinanensis, assembly GCA_037367245.1. Classification (NCBI taxonomy): domain Eukaryota; kingdom Metazoa; phylum Chordata; class Lepidosauria; order Squamata; family Agamidae; genus Phrynocephalus; species Phrynocephalus guinanensis. Next base: position 102,728,009 of record CM074737.1, read on the forward strand.
AATTTGGAAGTAATACAGAATAAACCATTGAGGCAGTTGTTGGGTCTGCCTTCTGGGATCCCCTCTGCACACCTTAGAGCAGAGCTAGGGCTACCTTCAATTGGTGCTAGAATTGATTTAGCCTACTTTAGATACTGGTATAGGCTAAATGGCCTGGATGACCAATCATTGACCAAGAGCTGTTGGTTAGAACAATCATGGACTGAAGGTTGGGCGAAGCAGTGCCAAGATAAGTTAAAAATCTATGATCTCACTATGGAAAAATTCCTTAGTCTTGACTCTAGTTCTAACACACTACGGAACTGGATTTTTTATATTGATGCTTGTCAAGACAGGGCCACAATTTTTGAGTCTTGGTTTTCAATGTGGTATCCCAAACTCCAGATTAATCATATGAGGCCACAATATTTTGAGACACTATCTTTTCCACAGCTTCACAGAGTTTTCACTGAACTTAGATTTCAACAGATGCCCTCTGCTTACCTTGAAGGGAGATACAAAAGAATCAGCCATTCCTTACTTATAATGTAGCACTCTTTGCATTGACAGCTAAGAAGTTAAGGTCTGGGTTTCTCAAGGATTCAAATGCCATTCAACATAAAGGTCCTTAGTTCAGTGGGAGCTGTTGCTAATACTTTTAAAACATGTTTTGTTTTTTAAAAAAATTGATGTTTTTAAAACTGATTTTTTAAATGCTGCAAGCTCTTTGGTACTATGCATTGCGTATTTGTAAATGCCTATGGTCATAAACAATAAAGTTTTTGATTGATAAAAGGGGTTTAAGAGAAGTAGCACTTTCTGTGCAGATGGTAGGTCTCTGCTCAAAAAGCTTTTCCAGTATTTTTGCAACAATACGGATATCAGAGATAAAGGAAAGCCAAAACTCATAGGTTTGAAGCACTAGGATGTTTTAAATAGCAAGGAGGACAATAATATCATCTGCCCAACTCTTTAGACTTGCTTGTTCCTTCAAGGGTTTATCGACAATCCTCACAGTAAATTAATCCACCCAAGATGTTAGGACGATAAAAGACATCCATATAGCTCTTGTCATAGTAGGAGCTTCTCCCAATGTTTTAGTGACTGCCAAAGAGTAGTCTAGCCAGAGGCTACTTTGTACAGTATATTGATAATTACATGCTATCAAGCCAAGTCAAAGTCAGCATGACCCTTTTCAGGGTTTTCCAGATAAAGAAATCTCAGAAGTAGTTTATCCCTTCCTTTCTTCTTGGGGGCACCCTTGGACTGTACAGCTTGCCTGAGGGTATTCGGGCTGAATCTTCTCCCAGGTGGCACAACAGAGAATTGGACTTCCAATCTCTGGCTCCATAGCCAGGTTTTGCGCATTATCTGAGGGTAAATTCAGGTCCCCAGTTAGGTGACCGTCCTGGCTTCAAGAACCTCTGCCAGACCTTGGTCTTTTGGAGTACAATGCCCAAAATCCCTCTGCCAGCATGCCTCCTGGCTATATTTTATAAGAAGATTCAGGGACTTAGTAAAAAAAATGGGTAAACTTTCCTAAATCTGACTTGCATGATAAATATGAGTAAGTACCTTGGATTACAAGCATAATCCATTCTGGAAACATGCTAATCATAAACCAAAATACAGTACTTGTACTGTAAATCAAAGGAAATTTCCCCATAGGAAATAATGGAAACTTAGATTATTCGTTCTGAGGCCCAGAATGAATCATGTAAGTTTCCATGACAGTATTTCCTATGGAAAATCATGCCTTGATTTCCCAGTTAATTTATGGTGGCTACAGCAACAGAGCAGGTGGCTAGAAGTAAGTGGCTGGGAGCTGGTGGCTAGGGGCCAGTAGAGATGGGCACGAATAGAAAAAAATGGTGTTTCGGTTTTTCATTTTTAGTTGAGGGTCCGTTTTGGTTTGTTTTCATTTTTCGTGAATTTTTTTAATAAATTTGTTTTCGTCTATTCGTTTTTCGTTTTTCATTTTTACCCGCTTTTTGCGCGATTTTTAAAGCACAGGGAAAAAAGTTCATTTCGTGCCCATCTCTAGTGGCCAGCAGCCAGTGGCCCCAGTGGCTGAGAGCCGGTGGCCACCAGCAGCTGGAACCCAGCAGCCAAAAGCTGGCAACTGGTGACTGAAAGCCAGCGGCACCGGCATTTGGGAGCTGAGAGCCTCTGCAGCCAGGAGCCGGTGGCCAGAAGCCAGTGGCCCTGGTCGTTGGGAGCCGGAGGGCAGGGGAAGGACCAGCTAGCAGATGCTGTGGCCAGGAACTACCACCAGTGGTGCTCGTCTTGCAAAACACTCATAGACCAGGTCACTCATAAACTGAGGTATTACTTATCATAGGCTGTTTCACTTCATTGTTCCTGTGGCAGGAACTCCAGAGCCACTTATAGCCCTATCACACGGGCGAAAGAGGCGGTTAATAATAAAAGCTGTGTTTCTTTCTGAAGTCTTCATGAGACTGAAAATGTGGTTCCCACGTTCCCATAGACATGGTTTAAGTAACCGCATTTTATATGTCCCCATGTCCTTAAACTGCATCTAGAAGTTCCAAGAGGGAGCAGCAGTAGCGTCGACAAACAAGGCGGGCAGGCGGGTAAGAGAGAATGTGTGTGTGTGCATGCACATGTAATGGTGTGTGTGTGAAAGAGAGAAGAGAGAGGGAGCCGGTGCCAGTTGCCCTACCCTTCACTTCCGCCCCAGCTGTCAACCTGGTGCTGCTGCCGCTAAGCCTTCCTCAGCCTTGCCTGAGGCAGGAACCAATGAAGGGTTTCCTCACTGACGGTCCTTGAAGGAAAGCCCACCAGTGCCTGGCTTTCAATGCTCCAGGCTGCCTGTCAGTCGCTCGCCAGCCGCAGGATTCCTTTTCGCTCCTTCACTGAGAAGGGAGTTCCCTCTTCTTTCATCATGGCCGGATTTTCCCACACGCACATGGACCCCCTCCCCCTTCTCTGGCACAGTGTTGGACTCCCTAGTTGACAAAGATTTCACCCGGGCAACTACTGCACGGGCTGACCCACACCCTTGCTGGGAGCCCTTGGCCTCAGAAGTGGTGACTTGTCCTTTTCATCTTTGTCCCACTAGTGAGACTCCTCCTCCTCCTCCTCCACGCCCCGCCTTGGCTGCTGGTCTCCCAAACAAAATATCAGAGAGACAGCGTTTGGGGGAAACAGCAAGATAGAATGTTGCCAACCTGCATAACTGGTAAACCGACAACAAAAGGGGGCAATGGGTTTTGTGCACCCCCCACTAACATTTGCCTCTTCTAAAAATGTGCATTTCGAACCAGATCAAAAAATACCCACCCTTTGCCTTGGGTTTTGGAAACCTCACTGGAACCCGGTTAAGTGGGCATTACTGTTTTTTTTTTTTTAAACCCGCTGACCATGGGGGCATGATTTTTGGAGCCGGTTTATCGGTAAATTAGATCTGGTTATTGAGGACCGTGGGATAGAGCCCAATCTCCTGTTCTGTGATTGCTTTTTTCTTTCCCTGTATCTTCTGAATGATCTACTGCTGAATAGGTCCCTCTATTATTTTGAGAGGTGTTTTTTTTCTTCACCTCCTCTCACTCATGCCTTCTTACATCTAAGCCTTTCACAAACTGTCAAAACAAAAGTTTTAAAGAAATTTTTGAGCCTGTAACAAGAGATTCTTGCAGGGCACGAAAATTCTCCAGCAGCATTTCACAAGATGCTGAGCAGACCTTTGTCTAGTTTGAGAAAAAGCAAGCAGTAGCAAATAGCCGACTGCTCTTATCTGCCCTAATGAGAGTCAGCCATCATTGCAGATAACCCTGAAAATAAGCAAAGACATGCACACACACACACAAAGGCTTTGTTAAGTCATACTTTCCAGGCTGAACTTCAACCCAAAAGTATATTACAGTGACTGTAGTACTACTAAATTTGCCAGGAGGAAGCAATTAATTATGCACCAGTTCAACCAGGGTGAGTAATTGCTTCCTCCACGCCACCTTTCCCTGCCATCCTAATCCGATTGAAACCTGTTTTTAAAAACCACTTTAAAAATTACTGCTGGTGGGATCCACTTTGGAGCTTAATAACTGGGCCCCCTGAACTGCTCCAAATTTGGGGAGCTTCCAGGGAAGAGTCTAAGGAAGCTTCCCCCATTTGGTTTCGGAACCCTCCCCCCAAAAAAGTGGTTCGGTTTGGACTGAAACAGTTTATTTTGTTTTGTTTCATAATGAAGTAATTCATTATGCAACAACACAACAAAACTTTGTATTGTTTTTCATTTTGTGCCTATCTTTAGTAATTATCAATCTACCTAGCACTAACCAGTATCACCTCTCTCCTGATTCTTCCTTTACCTCTACTTAGTTTGTTGGAGATCAGTTTGCTGTTGATGTGTTCAACCTTGTAAGTGATGAAACATTTTATTCTTCCCTCTTGCAAATGTCTCAGGGTAAATTATTTAAACTGGAAGTACCAGTTAATGAGAAAGGGGAGAAAAGGGTGGGGGGAAACTTTTCTGGGGACCATGAAGCTATTCTCCCCTGTAAGTCTCTGTGCACCTGCTGCATAACAAAGGAATTTTACTGAAATCTAAAACTCTGAAACAGCTTCAGCACCACCACCCCTTCAGAGGGTTAGAATTCAGAGTTAACAATGCAGTTCAGCAGGGATATGAACTACCAACATGGGCAAGAGAATTGCTCCCTGTAACTCAACAGAAAACAACATTTGCTTCATCTTCTCTCTTATAACTTCTAAGGGCCTTTTTACACGACCCCTAAACTCCGCCGCAAATGGCTCCCAGCTCCGGAGCTTAAAATTGTTTACCCACCAGCTCCGGAGTTTACTGAAAATTAAGTGCGACCTCGCCCACCTAAGCGCGTCCCAGCGCACTTTTCATGTACCTGCTCTCCAAGGGTGAAAAATCTTGATGCGGATGTGCTGGGCTCTCCTCGCTTCTTTTTGCTGTTGTTTTTTGCCTCCTGCCCCTTTAAGAGAAGGAATCACAATGACGGGCTGGCGTCCACTGGCACCGGAGGTAAGCCTGCATTCTTTTGTCCCTTTTTTTCCTCCCTCCCCTCACGCAGCCAGCAGCCAGGAAGTGCGGAGGGGTGGGGACGCATGAAGAGCGACAAACCCCTAAGATCTCTGGTCCGAATTTAAGTGACCAGCGGATCTTAGGGGTTGTGTAAAAGCGGCCTAAGATGGCTACTGTGTCATTTTCTTCTTCTGCTAGTTAAATATGCCTTGGGTCAGAGTTGGTGGGTTCTATACACAGGTTCCTTCTTGGTTGTATGATTCACTGTAATTATTGGAGTGGCTGATCAGTGGTATTATTGTCTCTTTAGATCACAATTACTATAATTTCTAGAAATTGACTGTGCTGAATAAGTTCTTAAATACAGGCTGAAAAATATTGGACCATGCACTTAACAGCAATTGCAGTGCTCAGTTCCAGAGCTTTGGGACACCTTGAAGATCCCATACTCCTAATTTGTACAACTTGTTCTCATTTTCAAGAGAGTCACATTCCAATTAGACTATACAATTGCAAAGAAGTAGAAGAATATGGGGAGAATTCCCCTGCATTAAAAAAAAGCTAAGAAACATTCAAATGGTGATTTCATGGGGTAATTGTAAATTGCAAACTCCTGGCACCCTGGATTCGTTTAAGACTGTCAATCTCTCTCCACCCCCCACCCCACCCCTATTAGAATAAATTGCAGGGATATGCACAAGCCCCAACATTCAGATTCAGAATTCAGATTTGGAATTTAGAATTACAGTATAACCCTTTGGGTTCAGAATTTTGAATATTAAGAATTTAGAATTTCTAGATACCTGGAACTCTGTTACAATAAATATGAATATTATATAATTAGTTTCCCCTTTAAAACACACACACACACACACACAAACACAAACAGAGAGAGAGAGAGAGAGAGAGAGAGAGAGAGAGAGAGAGAGAGAGAGAGAGAGAGGGAGGGAGGGAGGGAGGGAGGGAGAGGAGACAGAGACAGAGACAGAGACAGACAGAGAGACAAAGAGAGACAGGCTGATACTTCACATCCATCTCATCGCTGTTCGCTATCCCGCTTGGGACCGGTACGAAGTAATCTAATCGCACGTCCATTGCGGGACGAGGGGAATTAGTCCTGACCATGCCCCCTGAACTGCGATTTAAGTGGGATGAGAGATTCCCCTCTCTGGCCTTGGGAATCTGCTCATCACGCTTCTCATTCCGAGATGAGTGGCCGTGAAGTAAGGTTCATCACGCAATGTGCCATTCTCCATCTAGTGGCAGGAGTGCAAAGTGCCATTCGCCAGTACATCCCCTTTGAAGTTAGCAACACAGTGCAGAGAGATTAAAAGACAAATGCCTTAAACTCAGCTCCGTAACGCATTGAAGGCAAGGCTTTGGAGAATCGAAACATTAAAAAAAAATGGAGGGTCAGGCCGAAAAAAAAACTGAGAAAAAAGGCATGGAATTTCACATCTCATTACGAAATGAAGACGTGTCATGCCGGTATGAAACAGTCATGCCGGTATCATCCATCACACCTGTGCGTGCACGGGAACAGGGACAGAACCACAAGACTACGTGACCGTGACCGACATCAACACGCAACGCACTTCTTCCCGGGACGAGAATGGACATGAAGTAACCGTCATAGAGAGAGACACAGAGAGATGCAAAAATGTTTAAAGGATTTTCCTGTGTCCTCTGACACCTTTGCTGTGATTGTGCCTCCCACCAAAAAAGAGTGCAAAACAGCAGACAGTAGTGCTTGCATATGATGGAATCCTGAACAGTGAGAATGGCAGCAGGAAATGCCAGCACCAGCATTGGGGAAGCAGAGGACATTTCTCATTGGGGAATGGGTAAATGCCCTGGGCAGCAGCACAGGTGGGCAGATTAGAGCAGCAGATAGCCTGGGGGTGGTGAAAACCAAGATAATGGCATGGGGCCCAGCTCAGCTGAGTAAGGCTATGTAAATCCGCAACCATTCTGATCCCACGACTGAGAACCGTAGCAAAGACACCATAACGGGGACAAAAAGGTTTTGGTGAGGATTTTCCATGTTCCCACAGACTCGAGTAATGGTTTAAAATCCCCATTGGAACAGCAACAAGGATTTTACCACCCCAAGACCAGGTACTTGTAAAATATGCTGGGTCGCGTTTAAGTGGGCGTGGTCGCACTTTATATTTTTTTAAGTCCGCTGCTTGCGGGAAAATTATTTTATGCTCCGCATCTCCGAGCACTTTGCAGCAGACTTTAGTGGTCATGTGAAAGCAGTAATTTGGGGGTAACCGTTGGAAGAATGAAAGCAGGAGGAGGAGGGGACAGCAGCCTGAAGCTGCTAGTAATGTGAGCAGAGTGTGCCATTCTCTCTTACTTGGTTGGGATTTCAGGGAAGCTCAGCAATGGTAGGTTGAACTTAAGGAAAATAAGTATCCTACAGATCTAGGTTCTAGATATGAGTTGCATGGGCTGACAGTGTCCTCTTCCTGAGAGAACACCCTCTCATCGGGCACACTAGTTGGTGGGCAAGACAGCACTCCCACTGCTACCTTGGCCAGACCTTCTCAATCAGTCACCTCAGCCTTGTAAGACAACAGCTTAATAGATCTGCTTATAAATAACAAAATCTTATTCCCTTGCCTGGGAGTGGCCTAAACCTAATACAGTGGTACCTCAACTTACGAATTTAATTCGTTTGAATGCATGCTCCTAAGTCAAACTACTCTTAAGTCAGGGTACCTATCTAAAAAATTGAATGAAAAAAATGAAAAAAATATTTGTAAGTCGAGCAGACTATATCTAAAATTTGTAAGGTGGCAGTAAAAAAACCCAAAATTTTCCACTCTTAAGTTGAATTGCTCTTAAGTCGAGCTGTTCTTAAGTCGGGGTATCATTGTATATAATAATATTTCTCCATTTGATTTATAACATATTAATCTACAAATTTACAAACCCCATACTGTATCTTATTCCTGAGTATATTAAGTAAGCAATATACAATGAGATGCCGAGAATGTAAGTACAAGCGGAGGGTTCAGGAAAGGACACAGAGAAAACCACTGCAGTCCAACAGAAGTTACAGAACATAATAGCAAATGATCAGGGACTTTATAAGCAGCAATGCCCACCTTCCATTTGGGAGGAAAAAGTGAGAGGATTAACCTCTTATGCCCGTGTCTGCATCAAGATTTAACTGATGCAGGCAGATATTATTTACAGGTTTTGCTTTCCGTCTTGCACTGCTTTCTCACTAGCTCAGATGCAAAAGCTCAGGTAAAATGAAGCCCATGGAAGCTAAGGCTGTAATATTGTGGCCACTGGGAAGGCAGCAGTAAGGCGGGTATGATTTTTCAGATCTCCATTTTTTTTTATATAGAGAGGGACAGGAGATTGCCTTTTGGGTGTGGCATCTGCCCTTTCAGTCTTTCTCCATAGACTATCAGCAATCTTTCTCCCATACCAGAGTTTAGAAAATGGAAACACATGGGGATAGAAATGCCAGTCCTCACTTATCTTTTTCCAATGCACAGAAACAAAAAACCTCAGTCTTTCACTGCTCCTGCAAGATCAGGAGATATTTATGCCACAGCCTCCATAAACTCTCGTATTTTAGGGAACAATTTTTGTGCAAGTTACACACTTGCTCAAAATTATAGTGCCCACTGTCTTGTTTCTTTAAGTTCAGAAGTACTGGATGGGTTTTGCTTATCTTTCCGATTGATCAGCCAATCCTGTTCTTATTGTGTGCATACAGGATGGGGGAGTCTCCTCACAGAAGACACTAGTTTTGGAGCGCAACAATTTGCATAAATTGTGGAGGTTTGTTGGGGGGTGGGGGGAATTCTACTTGTCTCGTTCTCACATTAGGGGCAAGAAGTGTAGCAATTCCTTGATAGGGTGTTTTAATGTACACCGTAAGAAAATATGGAATCGGGGATTGGCAAGGTGCAACCTATGGGTTGCAGGTGGCCCTCGGGGTCATTTTTGGCTTCCCAGCACTCTTGGGCCACTTATTTATTATTTATTTATTTATTTATTTATTGGGCTTATATACCGCCCGTCTTCCCAAAGGAACTCCGGGCGGTTTACAACATAAAAAATACTAATAACAACTATTAAATAGAAACAATTAGACAGTTTAAAAACAATTTAACACAAATAACCAAACTAAACAATAAAAAATAGCTTTGCAGATGGCGGGGGGGGGGGCTTCAGTCACCAAACGCCTCCCGGAAAAGGAGAGTTTTTAATGCCTTCCGGAAGGCTGGCAGGGACTCTGCTAGGCGCACTTCTGCTGGAAGATGGTTCCACATGGTGGGGCCAGCCACAGAGAAGGCTCGGGTACGGGTGGATGTTCTCCGAGCCTCCCTGGGCGTGGCCACACGCAGCATGTGCGCCCGCGACAACCTAGTCGGACGGGCCAATGTTGACCGCTGGTCAATCCGCTCTGTCAGGTAGTCAGGTCCTAGGCCATGGAGGGTTTTGTAAACCAAAACCAGGACTTAGGCCACTATCTCACCTGGGGAAAGATCCAGATACAGTGAAAGCCTGTCTTTTCTCCTTTCTTGGTCACATGACTGAAGATGTGGGATCGCCGTTCCCAGGTACAATGATTTTTTTTTAAAAAGCACCGTTCAGCCCCATGGCCAGCAGGTGGTGCTAGGAAATAAATAAATAAATAAATAAATAAATAAATAAATAAATAAATAAATAAAAACAGCGCTGACATCCTGAAGGCCAGTTGATCAGCACTGGGGGGAGGGGAAATTTTAAAGAAGCATTTAACAAAGCGCCTACCAGCCCCAGGAGCTGGTGGCGCTAGAAAAAAATAAAAACAAACAAACAAACAAAACAAAAGCGCTGACAGTCTGAAGGCCAGCTGATCAGCACTGGGGGGGGAGGAGAAATAAAAAAAAAGTGCTGACCAGCCCCAGGACGAGCTGGTCGGAGCTAGGGGAAACAAAAGCAGAAAAGCGGATCATATGTGAGCTCCCACGGACTTCTGGCTCGCATTTTTTACCGGAGCAAAAACCTCGCAACTTCTCCAGTAGGTCAAGGAAAACTTGTTAAAGGGGGGCATAACCAGGTTTTTTTTTTAAAAGCCCGGTGGCCGTGGGGACAAGATATTTGGAAACACTTTATCTTGAAATTTAATCAGCATTTAATCAGTCCAACCAAACCTAAAAGCAGTGTGGTAGTCCTTGCAGTGTTTTCAAATGCCCTCAGCACCCTTTGGGCTCCATGCCCTTTAGGATAGTTGTTGAATGCAGGGGCACTAGAAGGCAGGAAGAGGCTTTTTCATTTTTAACCCCCCTCCCCGTTTTTTTCTGGTTAATGCCATTTTCCCAGTTAACATAAACCTGAAAATATAAGAATAAATTAAATATGCAAAGAAAGGGGTGTTTACTTCAGGTCGCTGGCAAATTTGAAAAAAAAAAAAACCTCTTTGGCTGCAACGATATCTATCACCCTGCCTGGAGATCCAAGCAGATCTGTCCTGTGCACCCTCACCCCCTGCCATACACACCTACAAAATGGATGGGAGAGGGGAGACAGTGCGCCAAAGCAGAACCTGATGATGTTCATTCAGAGAGAGAGAGAGAGAGAGAAAAAAGACTTTCTTGAGCTCTCTGAATCTCCACATCTGCATGACTACTGGTGTAAATAAGAAAGGGGTTGGGGAGGGGGAGAGAGAAGACTTAAAATGAAGGAAGAGACTGCAAAGAAGCCTATTGTGACTTTTTTGTCTTTGTTCTTCCCACATAACTGGCTTGTCAACTGTCCTGAACAGCTAATAATTTAGAAGCAAAAATAGAAATTGAGAATCACACCACCTCCAAAAAACTAAGAGAAAGTAGAACACCTCCCCCTAGTGGATGGAAACTGCTGCTGCCATCATTTATGTGTACATACATTGTACTGTACATCATCATCATCATCATCATCATCATCATCATCATCATCATCATCATCATCATCTCAAAACAGCAGAATTGGAAGGGATCACTGAATCTGGTTGCTGTCAAGGAAGCACAATATACAGAGTATTTTTAAGCAATAATATTAGTAGACATTTCTGCTGAATCCATATGCACCCATATCATATATTAGCAGCATTTGGGGAAAAGCCATACAAGCTGCTTTGCAATGGAAATACTAGTATGCCACTCAGGGCTCCACAGTAAATTCAGAAAAACCCGAAAGGACCTATTGAATTGCACGGATTTGGACTGATCTGCTTGAAGACCAGACTGAAGCACAACGGCCACATTTGGTTCAAGGATAAAGTGAAACAAATGTTAAAATCTATTTGTGTTCCCGACTGCAAATTAGATAGGATGGGGCACAAATTGTATCAGCCGTTCTTTAAAAAAAAAAAGATTTATTTATTTTTCCAAAGCAAGTCCAAAGAGGCTTATAAACCAAGGTGCAGGCTGAAGAGAATGGAGAACATATCTCTTTGAATCAAATTAGGATACAGTTCCACATTCCATACTGGTCTTCAAGTTGGATGGTGGAATCCACCCACAGTGTTATATAGCAAGATCTACACTGTAACAATTTCCGGAGAAATGGCTATGAGATGGGATGACATGTAGTGTGTTTATGTCAATGCTTTAATAATATTTAAACTTTGTTTTAAATGACCCATAGTCCTTGATTATAGGTTCTGGAGATATTTAAAAACTTGATCGGTCAGTGGTCCAGGTTGTTGTTGTTAACAATCCAATTTGTGCTCTTCCTTCTTATGTTTTCTTATCTTTAGACTGAACAGCCTTTCAGGAAAAGATGTGTTCAAACAGAAATGGTCCGCTTTCGGTTCAGACAGGGAACTAAAAGCAAAAAGCAATGTGTTCTGCTGATATACCAGCCCAAAGCATTTTTTAAAAAGCACTCTCGTTGTTTACAAGTAAGTATGCAGGCTACACATTACCTCCCCAGCAAACTGGGTAATCATTTTAACAAGTCTCAGAAGGAGAGAAGGCTGAGTCAACCGGGAGCCCACTACATGGGATTGACAGAAGGATAGCCGGCTGAGTCAACCATGAGCCATCCACTGAGGACTGAACTCTGGATAAGGAGCACAGTTTGGGCTGCAAAATCTCAGTTTAACCACTGCGCCACAAGGCTCCTCAACCCACTGTAAAGCAGGCTACATGGCTCCCTCACTGGACTGCGAGCAGCATTTGATTTCCTGGGCTTAGAATCCTTCCATGTGAAAACTCTTATTTGGTTTTTAAATCTGAAAGTAAGAAGAACTAAATATATGACGGTGTCACATCAAAGGTCTAGTTGTAAGCAGGTTCAGCTGAATTACAGTATTTCTGTAACCATGAGCTCTGATACGGTATGGCTCCTTCTTCGGGGAACATAAAAGAATTTTCAGCTGAATGCAAGGGTCTCCAGAAGCTTTCCCAGTGTAGACCCTTGCACTGAAGAAGGTCTACCTTAATTTAAAATTAGAAGGGAAGATGCGGTCAGGCTTAGATGCATGCCACTCATCTAAGCATGCAAATGTTGTTCATTTGCTCGAGAGATGCAACCTTCTGCAAAAAACAAAAACAAAACACACACATGCACACACACACACACAAACTAACTAACTAACTCCAGCAGATGGAGTTTCTGCTGAAATCTAAAATGTTTGGGCTGAGCCAGAATAAAAATGACAGCACTGTAGACGTATGTCATCCAACAGAGATGTGAAGGCAGCATATTGCCCCAAACACATGAGTAACACAAAGACATCATAATCTGAAGCTACCTCCAGTTTACAAACACACACACACACACACACATTCACACACGCAAGGATGTGTACACACACACACACACACACACACACACACACACACACACACACTTAACAATGATTTGAGCAATTAATTAAATCTGATCTCAGTTTTGAGCAAGCCCCTCTGGTTATTGTTATGCAATTTAACACCCTCCTAATCAGGTAAATAATTAACAATTATACAGCCATGATACAGAGTTTTGTATTTCTGGAAAGGAAATACAAAATACAAAAGGAAATTTCTGGAGGAAACTGGAGTCCCCTTGGATGAAAGCTAGATCCTTCCCAGGCATTCAGTCTTTGCAGATGTTTGCAGGGGAGGATGGACCAGGAAAGAAAATACATCTCTGGTGTGTCTCTAATAAGGCTGTTTTAGGCTTCCTCTGCCTCCAGATCTTCGGTGGGGATAATAAGGGATTTTGAGGTATATGAGATGCAGGTGAAACTTGAAAAACTAGAATATTGTGCAAATGTCCTTTTATTTCAGTAAGTCAACTCAAAGGGTAAAACTAATATATGAGATAGACTCATTTCATGCAATGCGAGATATGTCAAGCCTTACTTTGGTATAATTGTGAGGATTATGAAAATCTCAAATTCACAATCTCAGAAAATTAGAATAATGTGGAAAGGTTCAATATTCTAGGCTCAAAGTGTCCCACTCTAATCAGCTAATGAATTAATAACACCTGCAAAGGGTTCCTGAGCCTTTAAATGGTCTCTCAGTAGGTCTTTCAGAAGGAATCACAATCATGGGAAAGACTGCTGGCCTGACAGTTGTGCAGAAAACCATCACTGACACCCTCAATAAGGCCCCTAAAGGCCGCCATGTCGGCAGGGTCTCGTATCTCTGTGGTGTCTCACCGTGGGAGATACGCTTTGGGCAGAGGGATCGGTCGGGTTAGAAGAACCAGGGTCAGGCACTTACTGCCTGTCCCCCGTTCTGATCCCCTCGCTCACCGTCATCTACCTGGGTGTCATTCCGCCAGCGCCTCCGACCTGTCCTGCCTCCTGATTAATGCCAGGTCAGTGCAAAATGAAACCTTGCTCATCCTCGATTCTATCTTGGATGAGCATGCCGACCTGGCATGCATTACCGAGACCTGGGTGGGCGCAGAGGGTGGGGCTTCTCTCTCCCTCCTGTGCCCCCCCGGGTTTCAGGTTCAGTGGGCAGGCAGATCGGAGGGTAGGGGTGGTGGGGTGGCTATCATTTTCAGGGAAACCCTTTGTGTTAGCAGGTCTGCAACAATGGTGTGTTCTGGGGTGGAATGCCTCCATCTATCAGTGGGTCAGCGAGATAAGTTTGGCATTGTGCTGGTGTACCCCCCGCAACCCAGCACAATCCCTCCCAGAGATCGCTGAGTTCGTCTCGGCTGCTTTGTTGAGATCCCCCCGCCTTCTGGTGGTCGGGGACCTCAACTTGCATGCCGAGGAGGAACTCTCAGGTGCACCTCTGGAATTCATGGAATCCATGACTTCCATGAACTTATCTCAGCATGTTCTATGCCCCACCCATAGAGCTGGCCACACCCTGGACCTGGTCTTTTCTTCCATGTCACCAGATTCGTGTCTGGGGGTTAGGGGTATTTTGCCCCTGCCTGTGTCATGGTCGGACCACTACCTGCTAAATTTTTCCCTGTCGATCGCCCCACCGCCCCGCGGGGAACGCTCATCTTAGATCTGGGGCCGCCCCCGTAGGCTCCTGGACCCTGCCAGGTTCATGGATGCCTTCAGGGAGCTCTCTGGCGGTCTGGCGGACGATCCGGTCGATGCCCTGGTGGAAAGGTGGTATGTGGGTACCACTGGGGCGGTTGACCGGATCGCCCCCAAGCACCTCCTGCGATGTGGAGTCCGCCACTCTCCGTGGTTTACGGAGGAGCTGTGGTCGATGAAACAAGATCGCAGGAGACTGGAGGTCATTTGGAGGGCTCGCCGGACGGAAGAGAATAGGGCTGCCCTTAGACAGCTGACTGGCCGCTATCTTCGCGCGATCAGGGACACCAGAAGATCTTACGCCTCCCTGAGAATTGGTGAGGCCGCGAACCGCCAGGTGGAGTTATTCCGGGTGGTTCGGGACCTATCCAATCCCAGCCAGCTGAGGCCTCCTCCTAGTGATTTCACTAGTGAGCAATTTGCAGCCCATTTTAGATCAAAGATAGAGGCCATCCGTTCCGACTTGCCCCCCAGTTGCTCTAGTCCACCCTTCGAGATCTCTGGTGCCTCAACCCCCCCGTTCTCCCCTCCTGGATGAGTTTGGGCCGGTTTCTGTGGCGGAGGCCTCCAGAGTTATGGCTCGTTGCCAGCCGGCGGCCACTCCTTTTGACCCTTGCCCAGCTTGGCTTATTAAATCTGCTGAAGGGAACATGCCTGAGTGGGTTTCAGCTATTGCCACAGCCTCCTTTAGGGAGGGATGTTTCCCTTCCCGTTTGAAGGAGACCGTGGTGAAACCCACTCTTAAAAAACCTGGCATGGCATCGGACAATCTTTCCAACTATCGTCCGATTGCCATTGTTCCCTTCCTGGGCAAGGTTGTCGAGAGGGTGGCCACTGTCTGACTTCAGTCATTCCTGGAGGTTAATCATATCCTGGATCCCTTCCAGTCTGGATTCAGACCTCTTCGCGGGACCGAGACCGCCCTGGTCGCTCTGCAGGATGACCTCCTCAGGGAGGCCGACAGGGGGAGCTCCTCCCTGTTGGTCCTCCTTGATCTCTCAGCGGCCTTTGATACCGTCGACCACGGTAACCTACTTGTCCGGCTCGCGGAGGCGGGAATTGGTGGTCAGGCCTTGGCCTGGCTCCGTTCCTTCCTTAGCAGCCGGACTCAGCGGGTTCAGCTGGGTGATGTCTTGTCGGCTCCTTGGACTCTCCCTTGTGGGGTGCCCCAGGGGTCGGCAATCTCTCCCATGCTGTTCAATGTTTACATGAGGCCGCTGGGGGAGGTCATCAGGAGATTTGGAGTTCGCTGTCATCAGTACGCTGATGACATGCAGCTCTATCTCTCCTTTTCATCATCTGCAGTGGAGGTGATCCGCTCCCTCGATCAGTGCCTGGAGGCCGTTCTGGAATGGACCAGAGATAACCGGCTGAAGCTTAATCTGGAGAAGATGGAGGTTCTGTTCTTCGGGGCGCCCTCATCTGGGTACAATGGCCCCCTCCCTAGTCTGGGGGGTGTCTCCCTCCAGCCTACAGACAGGGCCAGGAATCTGGGCGTGGTCCTGGACTCGACCCTCTCCCTGGAAGCCCAGGTGATGGCTGTCTCCAGGGCTGCTTTTTTCCACCTCTGCAGGATCGCCCAGATCCGCCAGTACCTTGATGAGCCCTCCCTGAGGACAGTTGTGCAGGCCCTGGTGATCTCGAGGATCGACTATTGCAATGGCCTCTACGTGGGGTTGCCCTTGACCCTGGTTTGGAGGTTACAGCGGGTGCAAAATGCGGCGGCTAGGCTGGTGGTGGGTGCCCGTAGATACGAGTAGATCACCCCAGTCCTGGCCCACCTGCATTGGCTCCCCGTTGTCCTCCGGATCAGGTTCAAGGTCCTGGTTTTGATTTTCAAAGCCCTCCACGGCTTGGGACCAGAGTACCTGGCGGAGCGCATCTCCCAAAAGGCATCCGGATCCAGACCCACGAGATCGTCTCAGGCGCACTCGCTGCGGGTTGCCACACCCAGAGAGGCGCAGAAAATGCGCACGCGAGACCGCGCCTTCTCTGTGGTGGGGCCTTCACTTTGGAACCATCTCCCCAGTGAGTTGCGCCTGCTTCCGTCCCTGCCCGCCTTCAAGAAGGCCTTGAAGACCCTCTTTTTTAGAGAGGCCTTCAGCGACCTTGTGACTTAGTTTCTTCCCCCCCCCTTGGGCTCGTCGCCATCTTGTTTTCCGCTGCCCTACTGCTTGCAGTTTTAACCGTTGTTCTATGTGTTTTATGTGTTTTTATTGCTGTTAGCCGCCCAGAGTTCCCGCTGGGAAGATGGGCGGGATACAAGCACATAAATAAATAAATAAATAAATAAATAAATAAATAAATAAATAAATAAATAAATAAATAAGGAAGGAAGGAAGGAAGGAAAGCCCCAAAAGGTACAGATTGCAAAAGAAGTTGGATGTTCCCAAAGTGCTTTATCAAAGCACATCAATAGAAAGTTATGTGGAAGGGAAAAGTGTGGAAGAAAAAGGTGCCCAAAGAGCAGGGATGGCCATAACCTGGAGAGGATTGTCAGGAAAAGGCCATTCAAAAGTGTTGGGGACTTTCACAAGGAGTGGACGGAGGCCGGAGTTAGTGCATCAAGAACCACCACACAGAGACAGATCCTGGACATGGGCTTCAAAAGTTGTATTCCTCTTGTCAAGCCACTCCTGAACATGGTTGCTCAGTGGTCCAAAGTCCTCTTTTCTGATGAGAGCAACTTTTGCATCTCATTTGGGAACCAAGGACCCAGAGTCTGGAGGAAGAATGGAGAAGCACACAATGCAAGATGCTTGAAGTCAGGTGTTAAATTTCCACAGTCTCTGTTGGTTTGGGAAGCCATGTCATCTGCTGGTGTTGGTCCACTGTGCTTCTTTAAGTCCAGGGTCACACAGCTGTTTACCAGGAGATTTTGGAGCACTTCATGCTTCCTTCTGCAGAAGAACTTTATGGGGATACTGACTTCATTTTCCAGCAGGACTCGGTACCTGCCCGCACTGCCAAAAGTACCAAAACCTGGTTCAATGACCATGGGATTACTGTGCTGGAATGGCCAGCAAACTCAACTAACCTGAACCCCATAGCATTGCCAAGAGAAAGATGAGGGACATGAGACCGAACAATGCAATGGAGCTAAAGGCCGCTATCGAAGCATCCTGGTCTTCCATAACACCTCATCAGTGCCACAGGCTAATAATTCATGCCACGCCGCATTGAGGAAGTAATTGATGCAAAGGGGGTCCAATCCAAGTACTGAGTACATATGTATGCTTATACGTTTCAGAGATCTGATATTGTTCTATTTCCAATCCTCGTGTTATTGATGTCATGTAATATTCTAATTTTCTGAGATTGTGAATTTGGGGTTTTCATAAGCTGTATGCCATAATCACCACAATTATACCAAAGCAAGACTTGACATATCTCGCTTTGCATGTAATGAGTCTATCTCATATATTACTGTAGCTTCACCTTTTGAGTTGACTTATTGAAATAAATGAATATCTGCATGATATTCTATTTTTTTTTTTGTTTTACCTGTATTTAAGGAATGGCTTTGCCAGTGTTGTCCCCCGCACCTTCACCCACACCCAGTGCTTCCATGGTGGATCAGGGATTTGAAGTCTGTCCTCTTGAATCTAAGTCTGACACTCGAACCACTGCACCACACCCATTCTCTTTGCACATCAATATGATGTATTAATGTCCTTTGTTAATAAAGAGATATGTTAGGAGCCAGGACTCAAAGTCACACTTCTTACTTTGACAACTCTGACCCTACAATGTGGTATAAGACTTAGAAGTGATGTCACTCTGCTTATGTTCAGAGCCATAGATTTTTGAACTCCTTACTTAAAACATTCAACAACCCAACACTAACGGTTGAAGAATGACATCCAGAGTAAACTCCATGGCTTAGACTTGTCATAAATCCTTTTTATTCCTAAATGACTGGCAAAGGAATATTGTTGAATATTCCCGGAGAAAGCCCCCCCCCCCCCGCGCAGGATCAGTGATGTCTCTTCATATTGCCCTTAGTATTGTTATATAGATATAGTGCTAACGGAAGAGATCATGCTGGAAGCCAAGAATAAAAGATTTAATAAAGATAAAGAAGGATATGGCTATTGGATGATCAGAGCTTAGATATTTTAAAAGTTAATTGCTATAGGTATCAATTAGTCTATGAAGATTCTCAGTCATCCAGGGGAGGTCATCTGAAAGATGAGTCATGGTAACTGGACTTCTTTTCTTGTGAGAGTGAAAAGTTCCGCTGTTCATCCAAACAGCTTCGTTAGTCAGGTTCAATTAGGTATCATCATTCTCAGTCAGTTGCCATTGACTAATCAGTTAGTTATCACAATAATTACAGTGCTGAAACAGCTCTTCTTTACTTTCTCACTCTATTATTTTTAAAAATCGAATGCTTTTCATTCAGCAAACACAGCATAAGGCCCAAAGCCATACAACATTCCTTCTATTCCATGGTGTGAAGCTACTTCCAACTATAAACACAAATAAGAAGTTAAGGTTACCTTGCAAAAGGAGTTGTGCCTTCCCTTCTTAAGTTACAAACTGTAACTAAAATATGGCATCATTTCTGGCAAGAAGAATTAATTATAAGGAACTCCTCATTTGTAACTAGTTACTGCCAAGCTCATTGGTGAGTAATAATCATCATTGCAAAAAACATGGCTGTCTCATTCAGAAGCAGCCACCTTCTATCTTCTGAAAATGAAAATGAAAATGAAAATGGCTGGATAGCTCGGTGGTTGAGGTCTCCAGCTGTGGAGACATTGGTTGGGAGTTCAATTCCCCACTATGTCTCCTTGACCGGGTCTGGACTCAGTGGCCCATAAGGGTCTCATCCAGCTGTGCGGTCCTCAGATTGCTAAAGACCTTTATGTTACTGAATTGAATGTTCTTGTGGTTCTGAGTGTTGAATTTTGGTGCTAGCTCTTCCTCAAGCAGAGCAATTTCTGTGTGGTCATCTAATTTGTCTGATCTCCTTGACTTTAAGAAGCAGTCGTGTTTCAGTCACTAGTTCCTTTAGATTATCTGTGATGTGTACTCTTGTCCCCTTTTGCAGATTTATCCTTGGACAAAATGTTGTGGGGCCTTTATCTTTCTAGCCATCTATCTATGGCCCAGTTGTTGCTTTGTTGCTCTTTCCTGCCTAGCCGCCCTTCTGACTGGGTGGGCCTGATTTCTAAAGATCTACACTGTGGTGCCTCAGTCAAGAGAAGAGGAGATAGCAGAGGTGTAGTCCACTGACTGTCCCCACCCCTTTCCCACTTTTGTGAGAGGTTCGAAATGGTTGTTTTAAGAGGGCCTCCTTAACCCCTCTATTGCTCCGCCTGTTTCGGCCCCTGGCCCTTTCTTTCTCCTGTCTTCATTCTTCCCCTCTGGGTAACTCCACAAACATGAAATTGTACCAAGTGGCCAAGGTAAGCAATAGGCAAGTGATGGAGAATGACATCTTTATGGCCTTGAAGTTCTCATTCACCTCACCTTGATAAGAACATAAGAACATAAGAACTGCCTTGCTGGAACAGGCCACAGCCCATCCAGTCCAGCATTCTGTCTCACACAGCAGCTCACCATTTGCTTCAGGGTATTCCCAAGCAGATGTCTTCACCTGCTTACGATTCCCTGCAAATGGCATTGAGAGATATCCAGCCTATCTCTCCAACCCGGAGGTTGTCCTTAAGCACCCATAATTATAGCCATTGATACCCTTGTTCTCCATAAACTAGTCCAATCCTTCCTTAAAGCTGTCAAGGCTGACAGCTGCCACCACTTCTTCTGACAGGGAGTTCAATAGACCAGTGATCCTCTGGGTGAAAAAGGACTTTCTCTTATTTGTTTGAGATCGAGCACCCAGAAGTTTCATGGAGTGCCCCTAGTTGTAGTGTTGTGTGATAGGGAAAACAGTTTTTCCTTATCTACTTTGTCCACACCGTATGATTTTATAAACTTCAATCAGGTCACCTCTTAGGTGCTGTTGTTCAAGAGTGAAGAGGCACAGCCGCTGCAGCCTCTGATGGTCGTGTTGTTGCTTTGATTGGGAACATAAATCACCCTTAGATCATGACATTGGGTTGGAGTAAAACCAATGAATACAATGAGAAGAAAAAAATGGGTAAGTTACCCAAAGTCAAATGAAATAATTTATCCTGTCAAGTTTCAAGTTGAGAACAACAGTAAAACCCATAAAGCAGTTGTGTCCAAACTTCAGCCCTCCAGATGTTTTGGACCACAACTCCCACAGTCCTTAGTCATTGGCAATACAGGGTTGGAATTCTGGGAGTCGTGGTCCAAAACATCTGGAGGTCCAAAATTTGGATACCACTGACATAAAGGAATATAAAGGGAGAAAAATGAGGTAGCAACTTGCTTTGAGTTGCTGAAGACAGACTTCCTCTGTACACCACCTTGGGCACAGGATCAAGTTAGGGCCTGCCCTACCAATAGACAATGCTCTTGTCTCAAGTGTCAGGTTCTGAAAGGCTATCACCTTGGTACTGGATCATTGTGTGTCTCAATTTGGGAAGGCTGACCTAAAGGTGGAACTCATCCCTGAACACTTTGCAAAAGTCCTACCCATTCAAACCCAATCCCATTGGTCTCTGATGAATAACCTGCAGTTCTTGAAAGTGAAGTGAAAGCTGCTCTGAATGCACTAGGAAGAAAGAAATCACCAGAGATAGATGGGATATACAGTGCTCCTGGATGAGACCGATGACCTCACCAACCCATTCCAGTTCATCTTCTAACCTATCACAGTAGGGATACAGCATTGTTCATCCTGCAAAATGACCTTCTGTGGGAGATTGACAGGGGCAAGATGTCTTTGTTGGTCCTTGATCTCTCAGCAGCCTTTCATACCATCTACCATTGTATCCTCCTGGGGAGATTCTCAAGGTTGGGAAGTGGTGGCCTCACTTTGACACAGTGCTGGTCCTTCCTGGAGGACTGTCCTCAGAGAGTGTGGCTTGATGAGATGACTTGAACTAGTAGCCCCTTGCCTCTGAAATACTCTACCTCCTGAAAGTCACCTGGATTCCTCACTGGGAATATTTAAGCATTCATTAAAATCTGGTTACGTAAGCAGGCCTTCCCAGAGTCTGGAACACAGCTCCACTGATGCACATTTGGTTTTAAGACTCATACTGCTTCAGCCTTTTTAAATTAATTGTATTATTTGTTTATATTGTTTTATATTATTGTTTTTTAAAAACATTGCATTACTTGATTTCATTTATTTACTTGTCATTGTCTTATTATATAATTTGTTTTGTTGCAAACTGCTCAGAGGAGCCTTGTAGCCAGATGGGGTATATAGAAATCTAATCAATAAATATAGAAATAGAAATGTTTCAAGCCAGAGACCAAATCTGTCAAAATCCTAAAAAAGGATATGCCAACAAAAATGGAAGACAGAGCAGCATCCTGGAAACAATGGCCCACAGCTCACTATACATTCCAATCTCTAAGAAAGGAGATGCCAAGAAACATAGTAACCATAAGATCATTGCTTTAATATTCCATGCATGCAAAGTGACACTCGTGGAGCTAAAACAAAGGCTTTCCTTTTTTATGGAGCAAATAATCCCTGTTATTCAAGCCCGGTTCTATAAAAGAAGAGGCATTCGAAATCATTTTGCAAATGTCCTCTAGCTACTGGAGAACACCAAAGAATTTCAGATCATTGAGTTGTCTTACTCATCTCTTCACCTCCAAGGATTATCCGGCTCTACTATTTGACACACTGAGGTGCTTGCCTCGGCTGCAAATCCTGCGACTTTGATACACTTATCTTTAGCAGAAGAGCCGGACCAGGTAGGTTGATGCTGCTGGTATTGATTTCCAATACATAATATTATGTGTAGTGCTTTGGACTGAACCTTTCCTCATTGCTAAAACACTGGCCATGTAGATGGCCAAAATTTCCCGACTCCTGATTTAGAGCTTCAGTCAACAATGCCTTGGACAACCCCTTAGTGAAGGAAAGGTTCTCAATCTTAGACCATTCTAGATGTTCTGACTTTCAGCTCACATAAGCTGTGCTTGTGTGGCTAGTGGCCAGAGATGTTCGTGGTTGGTTCAAAGCATCTAGTGGACCAAATATTGAGAAATGTTGGTTTGGAATAATTGGGAGAACGCTATGGCCAAATGGTATTTGCAAGCAGACGACTCACAACCAGGCATCTCTTGTTAAAATAACCAGGTAAAGGTGATGCAACAACTGCCTGAAACCCTGGAAAGCTGCTGTCCATAAGAGTAGACATAACTGAAGACCTTGTATAAAGCTGATGAATAATTTTACACATATATGTAAGGCATGTTGAAGGCCATGGAATGCCACAGCATCCAACCCACAGCCATTCCTAATCCCACCTTCTATATGCAGCCACCCTTCAGAAGGAGCAAAAAGAACCTGTTTTCTGGATGTCAGGGCACTCTTGTTTCCTCGGCAGGAGAGCTTCATGGAGCTGGAGGTACTGATGGAGCTGTTGTGTTTGCTCAGTTGGCTTGCATGCTGTGGACTTGCCGGCAATGGGTTCATGAAGAGGATGCGTGCTATGAGGCCATACAGAACAGTGGCCAAGCCCAGAGGGATGACGTAGAAGACCGTGAAGTCCAGGAAATAGATGGGCATGTAGAGATTCCTGGAAACCCGGTAGCCACAAGTGACTTGGATGCCATCAGCAAAAATGGTCTGGGAGATGTCCACGAGGAAGAACCACATGAGGCAGTAGAGAGAGGTGAAGATCCACACACAGGCTATGATGCGCTTGGCTCGGGCCACCGTGCACAGCAGCTGTGCCTTAATGGAGTGGCAGATGGCAATGTAGCGCTCCACTGTGAAGGCAGTGATAGAACATGCTGAGATGTTGATGCCCAGGTACTGCAGATAGGTAATGCACAGGCAGCCGGCATAGCCATATACCCAGGAGGCCACCACCTCGGAGATGTTCGGCAACCCTGCTGCTAGCAGTACAATTAGGTCAGCTATAGCCAGGCTCACCAAGTAACAGTTGGTAGGGGTCACCATGTGCTTGGTGCGCAGGACCACCAGCACTACCATAATGTTACCTGCGATGCCGACCCCACAGATCAGTAGTACCAGCAAGATGGTTACTGCCTGAACTTCCAAGGGTAGCTGGGGCATCTTGTCCTGCTGAGTCTGGTTTGCACTGGCATTGCCCATGGGCATCTCAAAGAAATCCCAAGATTGATTCTCCATTGCTAGATCCCAGGCAAATAGATTTTCCTTGGCAGGGATTTTGATTGAGTCTGGCTGGGGCTTCCAAGCGGAGAGGAACTTCAACACATATCCTGTGACAGCAAAGGGTCGGGGGAGAGAGGAGGTAAGAGTGATGTACTGAATATTCAAGAGCATGTTGGGTGAAGCTGGAATTCTGGCTGCAAAGCACAACTCAGTTAGGGCTTCACTGGCAAAATATGATTCTCAGCTTTGCTTAATTACCCACCTGTGCACTGGAATAACAACACTGGCCTCCCTTAAATGATTCTTGGAAGGATTGTTGAGATGATTTGTGTGAATTCCTCTCAATTTTTTTTTCTTTTTAAGTCATCTTAGGCTTTGAAAACGTGGCACAGAGCTGTCATTAATTTTTAAATTCTCATATTAGTTATGTCCGTACACACACACACACACACACACACACACACACACATACAGAGGGAGAGAGAGAGAGAGAGAGATGGGCAGTTCAACAAAGCTGAAGCTAGCACAATGGGGGCTTACTCTCACAGAAAAAGAATTGGATCTCAGCATAAGTGGAATACATGCTGACTTCATCACAAGGTAAATATGCCATCCACATTTTGGGCAAGGGTTGAGGGTCAGTGCCCCACGATCACTTTTTTTCTAGTCACCACTTACCCCATACTCATAGAATCATAGAACAGTGAAGCTGGAAGGGGCCTATCAGGCCAGCCAGTCCAACCCTCTGCTCCAGGCAAGAAGACAAATCAAAGGAGATCTGCCAAATGGATGTCTTGGAATTAAGGGATGAAGCCCTGTTTATCTGCAGCACCGAAACCGATAAAGGAGTACCGCCCCCCCCCACCTCGAAGACCGCCAGGTGTCATTTCTGAACCAGCCCTTAAAACCCCTCGGTCACTTTAGGAGATTTGGCTTGACTCTGCTGAAAACCAGCCTCCACTTCTGGTCCTCAAAGAGGTGTATCTGGAGGACTGTTGCACCCACGGAGATATTTCCATTTGAGTGAAGGAGAACTCACCTCACCTTAAGCGCTCTGCAAACAGGAACCTTCCCTGCCTGCAAAATATAGTCCGCAAGACCCTTGGCTTGGCGTGCAGAAGTAACGGGAAAGCCTTCTTCCAATGAACCCGGGGAGACCCTTTGACAGCCCGAGTAGCCACGGTGGGCTCAGCGAAAGGGCTGTGGCGCGCTGCACTTTCCAGGGTCTTGTGTTAGACTTGGCGGGGACCCGCGGGATTTTCCTTTGCCGCCCTCGCTGCTGGAGATGGCCAACTCGGGCTTCTGGAGTTTTCAGAGGGAGCGTTTGGAAAGGCAGGTGTGTGGAGGGCATCGGAGCACGCTCACAGCGGGGGGGTGCACGCACCTCTGCAGCTTGGAAGAAACTTGTTCCACCATGCACGAGACAGAAAGAGAGACGGATCCCTTTCTGTCACACACAGACACGCGCGCACACATATATATGTGCTTCTCTTCCCCCACCCCCTGTTTCCCCCATCTCTGCGGAAATCTTTCAGGTGATTCCCTTCCCCTGAAAAAGGGTCAAAGCGGTGGGAGACAGAGAGAGAGAAGAAGAAGAAGAAGAAGAAGAAGAAGAAGAAGAAGAAGAAGAAGAAGAAGAAGAAGAAGAAGAAGAAGAAGAAGAAGAAGAAGAAGAAGAAGGGGATCGCGAAGAAGAAGAAGGGAAGAAGAAAGTAAGATAAAAACCTGGATGAAATAAAGCACGATTAAAGGAGAGAAAGGAGGAAGCGGGAAAGAGAACAGAAACGGGAGAAGGAACTTTACCATTGCCAAGGAAAGCGGCTCCCGAGCGGAGCAAATGGGATCCGCGCGGCTCAGCCGGGGCGCGGGGCCGGATCCTTCTTGTTTCCGATCTATTCTTCCACTCGGCTCTCCCTCTCGTCGGGTGGTCGGAGGTACAGTATATATTTACAGGGACCCGGAGCTGCCGCAGTCTGCCTGTTCCGTCTCCACGGGTGGGCAGCACCCAGGCACTTCTCTGCGAAGGTGGTAACAGCTGCAGTAGCAGCAGCGGCAGCGGGGTCCTAGCGCCCCCTCGACGGTGGGAGAGGAAGAGGAGGAAGAGGAAGATGCGGTCTGGCGGTTGAAGACTTTCCTCAACAGCGCTCCTTGCTTCGCGCGTTCACTTTCCCCGTAGTTTCCCGCAAGCCACGGAGTTCTCCTCCTGTGCAAGCGCTCCGAAGCCCGCCCGGCTTTCACCGAAAGCTGCCCTTCCTT
Organism: Phrynocephalus guinanensis; assembly: GCA_037367245.1. Lineage (NCBI taxonomy): Eukaryota > Metazoa > Chordata > Lepidosauria > Squamata > Agamidae > Phrynocephalus > Phrynocephalus guinanensis. Next base: position 102,753,956 of record CM074737.1, read on the forward strand.
TCCGGCAAGGAGAACAGGCAGGCATGCACTAGGGAAAGCTGAAGCCCTCTCCTCTGCCTGAGTCTCCGTCTCAGGAAAGCTACACCTGTGGCTGCTCACGATCCGGACTGAGGAAAGTAGCTCAAGTTGTGTCAAGCAAGAGGGGTGTGTGTGTGTGTGCGTGTAAAGTTGAGTTTGGTGTCCTTGGTTCCCCAACTGGAGATTACACCTGGAGATGACTCTTCTTGTTGGGATGCTTTAGTGGAGAGTCTCCTGATGGCCTTCAAAGGGCAATGGAAACTGAGTGGCTGTCTAAATGAGGAAACCGGTACCCCCAAAGCAAGCCTTGGGCAAGCTCCACAGTCCCAGAGCACACCCAGAAAAGGGGAACAGTAAACCACTTCTGAGCACTTTATGCCTAGGGCAACCTCCCCCAGAACACCCTCTCTAAACCCCTATTCTAGAATCCTGAAAAAAGTGAACATTTATCTATCAGTCAGGATGTAATGGAATATGTGACACCGGCCTGAGAATCACCCAACGTAATACACATTGCTCTAAAATGCATCGTAAAATCTTGCCAGTTCTACCTTAGCATCACAGCCTAAGGCCTCTTATTTATTTATTTATTTATTTATTTATTTATTTATTTATTTATTTATTTATTTAAGGGTACTTTTACCCCTATCTTGGTCCTTACAAGATCCCTACAGTAATGAGGGATAATATACAGTCTGGTACAATTAAGACATATTCAAGTATTGAGAACTACACCATCCTACAGCATCAAAAGACAACATTACATTAAAGCTACCAGAGAACATGAGCACTTAAAAGGAGATTAAAATTCCATGTAAAGTTATGAGTGATGGGAACTAACATTCAAAACATAGTATCAATGTAATCACACAAGGTTATAAGTGGTTATAAAACAAAGTCTATGTATGTATGATAGATTCATTAAAAAGCTACATAACAGATCGTCCATCATTCAGGGAAAGCTTGCCTGAAGAGAAAGGTCTTTGCCTGTTTCCAGAAAGACAACAGAGATGAGGCAGTCCTGGTCTCTAGTGAGAGGGAGTCTGGGCATAGCAATCGAGAAGGCCCTTTCATGGGTACCCACGAGACATACCTGTGAGAGTGGTGGGATGGATAAGGGCCTCTCCTGATGACCTTAACACCCGAGCTGGTCATACAGTGAGATTCAATCTTTAATGTAGCTAGGGCCCAGATTATACAGTGCTTAACTCAAAAACAGGGAGAAAATGTGTGTTCAGTCTGAATCTTCAGTTGCCTAGCACTGATGCTAATCTATCTCTGTTTAGCAGATTGACAAACATGTTTATCCAGGCACAACTGTGATTTCTGGTTGCAAAGAGGTGTCTAGTCATGTGCGGTTATCCAAATGCTGTTCCTTTTTTAAATAGTGATGTATACAGAGGCTGAGAGATGGGACCAGCAGAACTCAGAAGTCTGAATTTTAAAATGCTCCAATTGTACAGTATAAAGGCCTTATGAATGACTGGAGAATGGCCCAATACCTGAATTTTTAAAAATCAACATTCCTTGAAAATGCCTTGTTGTTAGGTGTCATCACCTACAGCTTATACTTAGGAAGTCTTTGCACTGCTTGTGAGATAGTTCTTTGTAATAGTGCCACCTTCAGGGTTATATGCAGGCCTGCAGGTAAACGGGAAAAGAGGCTCTCTTGTTTTCTGAAATTGCAGCAGCCTGATTTCCCTGCTGTGAATTCATTGATTTCCCTGCTGTGAATTCATAGTGTAGTCACACTCTTAGGCAGCTTTTTACACCTAAAAAGTAACTTGTAGCTACCAGTTATGTTACCTGTTATTTAAAAAATAGCTAGTTACTCGGCAGTAATGTAACTTGTAGCTAGTTACTTCAGATTTCTGAGAATTAGTGTCTTGGTTCTCTGTGTGTTCAGTAAATACGTGTACTGCCATCCAACATATCTCTAGGACATTGGGTTGGAGAGCATGTTTGCAGAAAAATATCAAATTGACTCATTATTCTTCAGGAAGGTATTAGTGAAGTTATCTGAGGGATTTATTAAAGGGGGAGATGATCTTTTTCGAAGGAAGAGGTATTTCATTAGACAGCTAGTATGTTTATCTAGTTTTCAAACACTGCTTTAAATAAGAATTAGCATATGTTTATTGTACATTTACCTACAGTATCAGGTTTCCTTCAAATCAAAATGTATGAAATACAAATTAAAATTATTCTTCTTATTACAATATTTCATTGATATACCATGAACAACCAAGCGCTACCTACAAAAGCTTCAAAGAGCAATTGAAATTGAAAATGTTGCAGATCCAGTTCTCTTTGCTGTTTTCTTCCCAAGGCTAAATTTTAAAAAAGTTCTTTGAAGAGTCCTTCACTTTCATGTCTCAAACAAAGAATTTATGAAGTATAATTTGGTTTTCCTCACCAAATGCTAAATCTGTCTTTTGATTGGCCATGCTTTAACCTCTCAAATCCAGTGCTGAATGCATTTCGAGTAAGGTGGATGTTTTCTTTCCTCTTCTCCTCTGTGTTTTTGGTGGCTGTTTTGAAAGAAAGTCTGCCATTTCCAGAAGACGAGAGAATTCTCATAACAGGTACTGCCACTCAAATCTGAGCAGAGTTGGAAAATAACCTTAGAGACCAGATCCCAAATAGAGGGCAGGATCTCATGATCTCATGGTTCTCACAAACTTCTTGGCTGTTGCCCTGTGTTGACAGATCCAGGCATATATGGCATACTAACGCTCCTTACTGGGAGCGTGGTAGCTCAGCGGACTAAGGATCCAAAATTGTTGACTGCAAAGTCGGCAGCTTGGCAGTTCGAATCCCGGGTGCCATGCAGCGGAGCGAGCTCCCGCTGATAACCCCAGTTCCTGCCAACCTAGCAGTTTGAAAGCATGGAAATGCAAGTAGATAAATAGGGACCACCATTAAAAGCAGGAAGGTAAAACAGTGTTTCCTTGCAGCCATGCCAGCCATGTGGCCATGGACTTGCACAACACTGGCTCTTTGGCTTGAGTACGGAGATGAGCACCGCCCCTAGAGTCGGACATGACTAGCACACATGTGTGGGTGGAACCTTTACCTTTATCTTTTTAACTCTCCCTACCACCCCCTTGCCAACAACTATTCTGCTACCTCAAGTGGCGGTGGATACACTCCTACCACAGTTGAAGTAAGATTCCACTGGCAGTGTAGTCAGCGTCTCTGTGATCTTTTGTCCTCTGCCTGAGATAGCAAAACACCAGGGACTAAATCTTGTGAGGGGGGGGCATCAGATTTTGGCTGAATGTAGAATTATTTAAGTGCTGGGGACCTTTTATTTGACAGCTTGAAAGTTCTCATACAGAGGAGAGGCAAGATTTTCAAGATTTCCTGTCATTGCCAAATTGTCTTGCTCCATTCTGTGATTGGTCACCAGCAGATAAACTTGGATTTTATCTGGAAGTATGAAATCATGGAGGTCTGCCAATGGATTTCAGTTTTTAACAATGTAATAATAGCCTAAACCTAGTACTGTATATAACTTATGCTTACTGATGGATGGTGCTACTGGCAGGGCAAGATTTTTGACAATTTAAGACTTCTTTCTTCTCTTGTACAGCTTGTCTTACGTATGTATGAATAATTGGCTTCATTGCATGGGAGCCACGGAAACATCCTGCCATCAGGTGATGTCACTAGCAGAGAGAAATATTTAGTAATTAGAGACTTCCTTATTCCATCTTGGAGCTACCACAGCAGACAAACCATGGGAAAGGAGGAGACACTTGATTACTGTCTTGCATATACAACACTATTTTGGCCAATATATAATCTGATCAGCTGGGGAGGCTAATAAGTTTTCTAGATGCGAAAAACACTGTAGAAATATAGCTGAAGGAGATGGCAAATGAAAAACTGTACTAGGGCTGATTTGATTGTGCTTTTATGTTATTATTTACTATGGGCCTTTTCACACAACCCCTAAGATCCGCTGGCCACTTAAATTCGGACCAGATATCTTAGGGGTTTGTCGCTGTTCCTGCGTTCCCACCCCCTCCGCACCCCTGGCTGCTGATTGCGTGAGGGGAAGGAGAAAAAAGGAAGAAAAGAATGCTGGCTTACCTCCATTCTGCCGGTCTCGCTCTGTTCCCGGCAGCATTCAGATCTCTTAAAGGGGCAGGGGGGGGCGCAAAAAAACAACAAAGAGAAGCCAGGAGAGCCCGGCACTCCAGGTTACATCCGGATCTGGGATTTTTCACGCTCTGAGAGCAGGTACCTGAAAAGTGCGCTGGGACGCGCTTAGGTGGGCGTGGTCGCACTTAATTATCTGTAAACTCCGGAGCTGGTGGGGAAACAATTTTAAGCTCCGGAGCTGGGAGCCATTTGCGGCGGAGTTTAGGGGTTGTGCACAAAGGACCTATGTTTTTAAGTCTGTACCTGTTTTTAATCAAATTGTAGACTGCCTTGAGTCCCAGAGCCCCTTTCTAGCAGAAAGGTAGGGCATAAAAATCAATTAACAAAATAAATACATTTGGAAATCCTGAGAACTTTTGCTGCTGAGATACCTCCAGACTCACATATAATACATTGGTTCTTCTCTGAATCTCACATGTGGCAGGCAGCAAAATATCTCATATTATCTGTGATTGTAATAACCTCATGTTTTAACAATATCAGGGGACTGGATGGTCCTAGAGATTCCTTCCAACTCCATTATTCTATGATTCTATTACCATAGTTTAGTTGTTTTAAACCTATAAAAGTTGTGTTACATTACATTTTAACAGCTGAATTCCACTTTAACTGCCCGACCTCTTCCATCTTATGGAATCCTCACTGCTATAGCTTGGTGAGTACTTAGAATTATCTGCTGTTATCCAGGGCTGGACAGGAATGCACTGGAGCAATGTAGCAGAAAATTGTAAGCACTTCCTCAAACTGCAAATTCCAAGATACCAGAGGAGAGATCTGCCATCCCGTGCCTTTTTCCCCCCTGTCCAAAATATACAACAGCAAGTGAGACGATCGCTCCCAAACTGGCTATTGAGGTATTCAGGCTTCTCAGATACCACAAAAAGTACTCTTGTCTTGAGCCGTCTTTGCAAAGATTGTGTTATAGATGGGGGAAATTTCTGTTTTAACAGTTTAATTTTGAAACTCTAAACCTTGACATGGCATATTGCCCCTGGGCTATTAAACTTAAATAAACTTGGAACTGTTGTAATTGTGCAGTGAAGGGAAAGCTGGGGGTTCCAGAGAATGCATGCCACCATCTAAACCAGGACTGCCCAAAGTCCGGTCCGGGGGCCAAATCCGGCCCGTCAGGCCATTCTGAGTGGCCCGCAGCTGGCTGGCCCACCCCTCCTTCCCCCTCCTTCACCCACACATTCCCCTAGGTGGCCACAGCTCCCTGTGCTTCCTTTGGTCCCCACCTTCCTTCTTTCCTCACTCCCTTGGTCCCCACCTTCCTTTCTCCCTCCCTCCCTTGGTCCCTACCTCCCTCCCTTCCTGCAGGTGGGGTTGTAAGGGGTTAGTGGATGGGGCTTATGGGTCAGTGGGTGGGGCTTGCAGTGGGGGGCAGGGTCGGGGAGCAACCGGCCCCTGACACATTCTCAGCCACCAAATCTGGCCCTCCTTACAAAAAGTTTGGGCACCCCTGATCTAAACAATTCTTTTGCCACCATCCAAACAATTCTTTGTGACATCATCACCTCTTCTGAGGATCTTAGGGATTAATGGGATAAGAGGAGGAGAAAAAACCTGGGACATATATCTTCATTCTGATGCTTTTTATGGTAATTTCATAGATCTTAGAAGCATAACATTGGAGGGGTCCTATAAGGCCACCGAGTCCGATCCCTGCTTAAGGCAAGGATATAAATCATAGGAAAATTTTATAAATTTCTCTTGAATGCCTCCAGTGCTGGAGCATTCACCCCCTCTCAAGGTAATTGGTTCCATTGCTGTACTGCTCTAACAGGACATTTTTGCTGATATTCAACTGAAATCTGTCAGGATTGGGGACGCATGACTCAGCAAATGTGGAACCTCCTTGCAGAGTGAGGCCCCTCTCAGGCTGAGGCAATCAAACAGTGCTGCTGGTGAGCCTGCTACTGATATAAAGCAAGCTGCTGGCCTTCCCTGTTCCTTGCCTCAGCAATATGAGACCTCTGGACTCCTGCGCTTCAGTCTGCTTACCTTGAACTTTCCTGGAACTTGGCTGCTTTGTAAGTTTTCCCTTTTTGGCATCCCTTTCCCTGTTGGACTGTATTTGTGGATCTTGCACTGGGATTGGCTGACCACACACACTCTCTCAACCCCACCTGGCTTCTGGGAGCATCCTGGTCATTGCCTCCTTGCTGTTGTGAGCCCTGAATTCTGCCCCTCCTTTTTAAGTATTTGAAAAGTACTATCATATCTCCCCTCAGTCTCCTCTTCTCAAAGGTAAATATGTCCAGTTTTTTCAGTGTTTCCTTGGAAGTCTTGATTTCCAGTCCATTCTTGTTGCCCTTCTCTGAACTTGTCTCAGTTTGTCAGCATCCTTCTTGAAGTGTGGTATCCAGAACTGGACACAGTACTCCAGATGAGGCCTAATAAGTGCCTAATAGAGGTGAACTATTACTTTGCAGGAGTTGGAGACTACACTTCTATCAATGAAGCCTAAAATAGAAATGCTACACATCTCACCACAGGGTAGAAGAAGGCTATATGCATTTGAATGAGCTCTGTGTCAACTCACCCAACTGCCTGGGAGATAATGTGTCACCCCTTGCCTTGCCTGAGAGGCAAAGATCATATTAATCTTTAAATGCTTCTGGCATAATTGACTGTTCACATAGGCCTTTTTACAAACAGTGGTGAACTGCTTTGTATCTATAACTGTTGGACTTCTCTGAAGTATTTTATCATGTTTGGTCAGGTCAGAAGCAATTTATAGGGACCCCAATAGGGCTTTCAAAGTTGGTGAGATATCTAAGGAAAGGTTTTACTAGTTCAATCCCCCACCTTCTCCAGCGAGTTTCCAGGGCTGAGTGGAATTCAAACCCAGGTCTCCTGACCTGAGTCCTAGCCTGTCACCCCATTATTTTAAAAACTCTTTCATTTTATGATACAAGTACACTATACAAATGAAAACAAACTTCTAAATATGCATGTTTACACCTAAGCAGATGTTTATGCTCCTTTTTTTCTCCTTTAGGTAATGGAAACACACCCACTGGTGATGTACTAGAGTACGTGGATGACTTGTGCTCACCAGATGATGTTGGACTGCAGTATTCATACTCCCTTATCATTAATTCTGCCCATTAGAGCTGATGGCAGTTGAATGCTAGTAACATGCCACCTCAGCCATAGAGGACAGATGGAAACCTGAGCTGATTCTAGTTCTTTTCAGCCATAGTCTGAAAATGTCATTGTCTCCAAATGTCATTGTCTGAATCATGCCTTTTAAAGCCAATTCCAGTAAAGGGGGGGGGGGCATAGAATCTAGCTGTGACATTTTTATGCAGGAAAGATTTAACAGTCAAGGAAAACAGTTGCCTTTTAGCACTTGAATGCTGGGCATTTTAATAGTGGATTTTATTAGCCGTAAGGTAAAAAAAGGTTCCTCCCCCCACGCCGCACATGCATACTAGTCGTGTCTGACTCTAGGAGCGGTGCTCATCTCCGTATTCAAGCCAAAGGGCCAGTGTTGTGCAAGTCCATGGCCACATGGCTGGCATGGCTGCCTTCCCACTTTTTTACAGCAGTACTTATTTATCTACTTGCATTTACATGCTTTCGAACTGCTAGGTTGGCAGGAGCTGGGGTTATCAGCGGGAGCTCGCTCTGCTGTGTGGCACCCGGGATTTGAACTGCTGAGCTGCCGCCTTTGCAGCCGACAGTTTTCAGAGCCTTAGTCCGCTGAGCCACCACACCATAGAATATCTTTAACACCTCTTTTGTTGTATAACAGAAAGGCAGTTATATGGATGAGAATTAGTAGCGCCTTTTCAAAAGCCAGCCCCATTAAAGTAACTAGCACAGTCAAATAAGATTATGTGGTTGCCTTTTCCTTTTTCCTTTTTGTATTTCTCTTTGTTTTTGTTGTTCTTGTTATTTCTATCTCCTTTTTCCTCTTACTTCCCTTATCTTGAATTAATGAATGGAATCTGTTTCAATTAATGTTTGTTGTGTATAATTTTCTTTAATGAAAATTAAAAAAACAAAAGAAACAAGTAACTAGCAGTAACTAGCAACTAGTAACTAGTCAGATGCTGCTTTAAGGTAAAAAATAAACATGTTTTATTCATTACATTCTGTAGACTTCACAAAGTATCAGAGGTTAGTAGAAGGAAAGGGGGAAAAGAAAAAAAGGAAGGTAAAATGAATTTCCCAGTCAACTATGTGGCTGAGAAACATCTGTATTTACTTATTTAAAGCCGCTCTTAAAGGTTCTTGGGGTTGGTTCCCCCTCCTCACTCACCGAACCCCCCTCCCTCCCTCCCCCGCCTCACGCACTCGCTGTTTGCCTCCCGAGGGTGGGCGCGCGCCCCTGCCAAGCCAGGTAGAGCGCGCGTGCGCACCCCTCTTTTAAGGGTGGGGAGTGGCCGGCCGTTGACAATGGTCATTTTTTGTGTGTGTGGGGGTAAATAAAGGGGAGGAGGTGGGAGGCTGAGGAGGGGATTCCTAGGACCTAGGGAGGAGACGGGGATGGGGGGTCCCTTCTGGGCCCTGTGGCTGCCTGGCTGGAAGGAGGCGGGGGGGGAGAGAAGGGAGGCTTATACTGGAAGGGGTAAAAGATGGGGGTTGGGGGTCGTATATGAAGAGCCTCCCCCAGCCCCACCTTCCTGGGTTTGCAAGTTCCTCTGAAAAAAAGTGCCAGGAGGAGGGAGGGGGAAGGTGAGGGCAGGCAGACATTTTGATAGGGATGCCTTGGGAGGGTCTGGGCTGGAGGATGGATTTGTTGTTTTTTTTGGGGGGGGTGAGAAGTGTGTTTGTGTGTGTCTGATAGGCACAGAGTTAAATTTTTTAACATTTTCTAATGGTGGCATGCCTCGTGATTTTTTTCATGAAACAAGTGTGCCTTTGCCCAAAAAATCTGGGAGTTGAGTCATGGCTACTGGACTTCTTTTTTGAGAGATAGAAACGTTTCGCTGTTCATCCAAACAGCTTCGTCGGTCTGAATACAGCTAGTGCAAGATACCTTCTTATAGTCAGCTTGACCTCTTGTCCCCTTGTCTGATTGGCTCATAAGATGAACAAAGCCTGAATAGGCTCGTTAGGGAGACATTAGTGTCCATGGCCTTAAGGTAAACAATGGCCTAAGGTGCTGAAACCCATCAAGAATGGGTCGTTAGCTGTCAAGAATGGGTCGTTAGCTGTGACCTGGTGGTGAAGGCTCCTTGATTTGCCTGGGTACTGTGGAAAGTACAGCCTGGTAAGTAGCAGCTAGACTATGCCGGAGCCCCCCACCTCTGTTGAGGGAGGGATTTTCAATGCTGACATGAATGGCTTCCCTTACTCCTCTCTCAAACCACCTCTCTTCTTTGTCTAATATGTGTACATCCTCATCTTTGAAAGAGTGGCCTTTTTCCTTCAAATGGAGGTGTACTGCTGATTCTGGTCCTGAGCTGTTACCTCTCCTATGTTGGGCCATTCTTCTGTTTAATGGCTGTTTAGTTTCTCCAGTGTAGAGGTCTGAACACTCTTCACTGCATTGGACTGCATATACTATATATTGCTCCTTTTATGGTTTGGTATCGGATCCTTTGGGTGGACAAGTCTCTGCCTTAGTGTGTTCATGGGTTTGAAATAAACAGGGATGTGGTGTTTGGCAAAAATCCTTTTAAGCTTCTCCGACACTCCCGCCATGTAGGGAATGACCAGGTTCTTCCGTCGGGTCTGGGTCTCAGACTGATCCCTTGTTCTTCTGGGATGGCCCACTGCTTTGTTGAAGGCCCACCTTGGATATCCACAGGCCTTAAGTGCTGTCTTCAGGTGCCTGTCTTCCTTCTTCTTGGCTTCTGAGGAGGTGGGGATGCTCTCTGCTCTGTGGCTTAGGGTCCTGATGACTCCTAGTTTGTGTTGTAATGGATGGTGGGAGTCAAACAGTAAGTATTGATCTGTGTGGGTGGGTTTCCTGTAAACTTCTACTCCTAGGCCACGGTCAGGTCTGATGATGACTGCACAATCCAGGAAAGCCAGCCTGTTGTCTTGGGTGTCTTCCCTAGTGAACTTAATATTAGGATCCACTGCGTTGATGTGGTCTGTAAAGGCCTGTACTTCCTGCGTCTTTATTTTAACCCAGGTATCATCTACATACCTGAACCAATGGGATGGTGTTGTCCCTGGGAAGGTGTTGAGTGCCTTCTTCTCCACTTCTTCCATGTATAGGTTTGCTACAATTGGTGACACTGGGGAACCCATGGCACAGCCATGCTTCTGTCTGTAGAAGTCCCCTCTGTACATGAAATATGTGGTGTTCAGACACAGGTCCAGGAGCAGGCCTATCTGGTCTGGGTTGAGGTGGCTTCTGGAGGTGAGGGTGCTGTCTTCTCTTAATCTACTCTTTACCATTATTAGCGCATCAGTGGTGGGTATGCTGGTAAAGAGTGATGTAACATCAAAGGATACCATGGTTTCCTCTGTATCCAGTTTGAGCTCCCTGACTTTAGAAACAAACTCTTCTGAGTTGTGTACGTGGTGGTCCGTGTGTCCAACCAGTGGGGCTAGGATAGTTGCCAGGTATTTTGCGATGTTATAAGTCACTGAATTTATACTGCTGACAATAGGTCTGAGGGGGATTCCTTGCTTGTGGATCTTGGGAAGTCCATAAAAGCAGGGGACTGTCTCTCCGGGATATAACCGGTGGTAGGTCACCCTGTCAATTGCGTTTTCCTGCTCCAAGAGTTTTAAGCACTTGAGATGCAGACAACAAAGTCTCACCCCAACAAGCCTCCGCCTACAATCAACAGTAAGAAGCCATCGGGCTAACAATATCCTCCAGAGAGCTCAAGAACAACTTCTCAATGAGAGGATCAGACAAGTCCACTTTACCTTAGACACACTGCAACACAGAAAAGACCACATTCACCAAGAACTACTCTCCACCCTATCCAAACCAGCAGTGGATGCAGTCATAGAATTTGTCCAGAAAGCACAACTGGCTCAGCATTGCAAAGGCAAAGAGAGGCAAATGAAGAAGTTTGATCTTCTCCTCTGCCGGAAAGAGGCAGTTAAAGAGCTTGGCAGGAGGAAGAAGGATGAAGGGACCATGACAGGAGATGTAAAGGACAAATGGGTGAAGAACCTCTCAAACAGGGAACTCACCCAGACAGAGAGAGAGGTCCTATCCAAAGGCCTAAATTTTGCCATCACACCCAAACAGGTTCCTGTTGTGGATTTCATCACAGCGACAGAATCAGCCATCCACAGCAACAATCTGCCAGCAGCAGAAGCAGAACTACTCAGGATAAAAGTCTCTGCTGCATTATCCAGTGCTCAACCACCACCATCCAACCTCACCAGCCAAGAGAGAAGTGCTGTGACATCCCTCAGCAGGGATGAGAGCATCACAATTCTGCCTGCGGACAAAGGAAAGTGCACTGTCGTCCTCAATACGTTGGACTACCACGAGAAGGTTATCACACTTTTAGATGATCAGCATACATATGAAAAACTAAGAAGAGACCCCACCAGCAATTACAAGAAGAAAGTAATAGAATGCTTAAAACTCTTGGAGCAGGAAAACGCAATTGACAGGGTGACCTACCACCGGTTATATCCCGGAGAGACAGTCCCCTGCTTTTATGGACTTCCCAAGATCCACAAGCAAGGAATCCCCCTCAGACCTATTGTCAGCAGTATAAATTCAGTGACTTATAACATCGCAAAATACCTGGCAACTATCCTAGCCCCACTGGTTGGACACACGGACCACCACGTACACAACTCAGAAGAGTTTGTTTCTAAAGTCAGGGAGCTCAAACTGGATACAGAGGAAACCATGGTATCCTTTGATGTTACATCACTCTTTACCAGCATACCCACCACTGATGCGCTAATAATGGTAAAGAGTAGATTAAGAGAAGACAGCACCCTCACCTCCAGAAGCCACCTCAACCCAGACCAGATAGGCCTGCTCCTGGACCTGTGTCTGAACACCACATATTTCATGTACAGAGGGGACTTCTACAGACAGAAGCATGGCTGTGCCATGGGTTCCCCAGTGTCACCAATTGTAGCAAACCTATACATGGAAGAAGTGGAGAAGAAGGCACTCAACACCTTCCCAGGGACAACACCATCCCATTGGTTCAGGTATGTAGATGATACCTGGGTTAAAATAAAGACGCAGGAAGTACAGGCCTTTACAGACCACATCAACGCAGTGGATCCTAATATTAAGTTCACTAGGGAAGACACCCAAGACAACAGGCTGGCTTTCCTGGATTGTGCAGTCATCATCAGACCTGACCGTGGCCTAGGAGTAGAAGTTTACAGGAAACCCACCCACACAGATCAATACTTACTGTTTGACTCCCACCATCCATTACAACACAAACTAGGAGTCATCAGGACCCTAAGCCACAGAGCAGAGAGCATCCCCACCTCCTCAGAAGCCAAGAAGAAGGAAGACAGGCACCTGAAGACAGCACTTAAGGCCTGTGGATATCCAAGGTGGGCCTTCAACAAAGCAGTGGGCCATCCCAGAAGAACAAGGGATCAGTCTGAGACCCAGACCCGACGGAAGAACCTGGTCATTCCCTACATGGCGGGAGTGTCGGAGAAGCTTAAAAGGATTTTTGCCAAACACCACATCCCTGTTTATTTCAAACCCATGAACACACTAAGGCAGAGACTTGTCCACCCAAAGGATCCGATACCAAACCATAAAAGGAGCAATATAGTATATGCAGTCCAATGCAGTGAAGAGTGTTCAGACCTCTACATTGGAGAAACTAAACAGCCATTAAACAGAAGAATGGCCCAACATAGGAGAGGTAACAGCTCAGGACCAGAATCAGCAGTACACCTCCATTTGAAGGAAAAAGGCCACTCTTTCAAAGATGAGGATGTACACATATTAGACAAAGAAGAGAGGTGGTTTGAGAGAGGAGTAAGGGAAGCCATTCATGTCAGCATTGAAAATCCCTCCCTCAACAGAGGTGGGGGGCTCCGGCATAGTCTAGCTGCTACTTACCAGGCTGTACTTTCCACAGTACCCAGGCAAATCAAGGAGCCTTCACCACCAGGTCACAGTTAACGACCCATTCTTGACAGCTAACGACCCATTCTTGATGGGTTTCAGCACCTTAGGCCATTGTTTACCTTAAGGCCATGGACACTAATGTCTCCCTAACGAGCCTATTCAGGCTTTGTTCATCTTATGAGCCAATCAGACAAGGGGACAAGAGGTCAAGCTGACTATAAGAAGGTATCTTGCACTAGCTGTATTCAGACCGACGAAGCTGTTTGGATGAACAGCGAAACGTTTCTATCTCTCAAAAAAGAAGTCCAGTAGCCATGACTCAACTCCCAGATAAACGCACCTGGATGACTGAGAATCTTCACAGACATTTTGCCCAAAAAAGGTTGAAAAACACTGCCTTAAAAGACCCATGTTGGAGACACTTGCCAAGTATGCATCCCTCATCCATCATAGTTACAACAACACAAAAACAGAGACTGAAACTCAGTTCAGAACAAAGGGTAATAAAGTATGCTGATTAGGTGAACTAAGAGGAAGGGTCTGCTAATTGGTCAAAGAGAGAAGCATGTTGGTTTGCTCTACAGGGATGGTTTGTATGCAGGACTGAAAAAAAAGCTCCAACCATAACCTTGTACCTCTTAATGGAAGGAAAACAACAGGACACATTTCAGAAATTTGCTTCCATTTTGCAGAACAACTTCTTGAGGCATGTAAAATGTTTGCAGAGACGAATTGCTATCAAGTCTCATCAAAGCTGATGTGGGAGTGAAAAGGGCAAAGGGGGAAAAACAGACCAGCTTCTATTATGTGTTTGACCTTAGTTTTAGGAATATAATAAAAAACAAAAGAGCTGTCTGCCCACCCAAAGGCAAATTGCATCTATAAACCCTCTTGCATATAGCTTGAAGAAATGACTTTTTGGATTCCAGTTTCCAGAATTCTGCCTTTAGCGGCAATAGTGCTGCTGGCTTGGAGATTCTTGAAGAGTTGTTGTTGCTGCTGCTGCTGCTGCTGTTGTTAATGATGATGTTGGCACCGTGGATGCCAGTTCAGTAGATACACTGAACTGCAAAGAAGCTGCTGCTTTGTAACAACTAGAGATGGGCACAAAACACTTCACTGTGGTTCATGATGAATCAACAACATGGCACCACAGTGCCACACAGGGACTCCTACTTCCCCACAAACTGGCTGCATCCATCACCTTAGTGCAGGCATGTCCAAAGTCAGGCCCGGGGGCCAAATGCAGCCCATTTCCAAATTCTGAGTGGCCCCCAGCTTCTTCTCCCCACCAGCTCAGCCTGTCACACATCCCTGCAAGCTGGCCTCTCCGCATACCGGATGGCGGCACTAGCTTGCAGTTTTATGGTTTGCCTGCCCTCCCTGCCTCTCTCTGTCCATCCCCCCAGCCACCTGCCCAGCCTACCCACCCCAGCTCCATTGCAGCATCCTCCCTGCCTCCTTGCATGTTATAGAGACTTGTCCAAAGTCCGGCCCGGGGCCCAAATGCAGCTGAATGGTTGGCCCCCACACTTTTTCACCTCACCAAATCTGGCACTCCTTGCAAAAAGTTTGGAGACCCCTACCTTAGTGCTTGGTGCACCACTGGTGTCTTCCTCCTCCGGTGGTGTGCCACTGCATGCTCAGGCTACCATTCCTTGCCTCCTCGGGCAACCAACCAGTCTGACAAGGAGGCGGGACAGGGATTCTCCCCACACAGTTGACAAGTGGTCAGCTGCTATGTTGGCAAATCCTGTCTCAAACTGCTCATCTTGCCCGGGCCTTCAAAATATCTCACACCAACCCTCCACCGAAGCATCTACCAATTTCCAATTATAATTGTGAAATGTAATTCATTTTTGTCACCCATAACCACTGTGGACCTGTAAGTCTACAGATTGAAATTTTGTGTAGTTATTAAAACGACACTGCCAAATTAACGGTCTGCTTCTTGCTCCTTATTCATGGCCCACTCAGTGGCCTCCATGAGATACGACCAATGACACGCTGTTATGAGTAATGCTACAGAAACTGCTTGACAGTGAGAACATAATCCAAATTAATTTTTACTCAGACGTGTTGCCCTGCTGAATTACAATGATTAAAGAAAAAAAGAAAGACTTGAGTTGGCTCTGGTAGTCTCACTTCACTCACTGTCCTAATGTTGCAAATTAAGTTTCCAGTGAAGAATTTGCTGGAAGGAGTTACCAAAAGTGTTGTAAGGGTTGTCACCATGCCCCGCTACTTGGCTACAATGAGTGTTTCAAACAGGGTAGATCGTAAAGTTCGCAGCACAAGATTTTTTTCACAACTGGATCCAAAAGGGGCTGAACACAATTGCACAGAGGAGGAGGATTTCTGCATGGGCCAAAGTGGAGTGAGACCCCCTATAACAGTGTTGGCGACTCTGTCGCATGAGTGTCAAAGGTGGCACTCAGAGCCCTTTCTGTGGACACCCCCATTGCCCCTTCACAGCCACCTGTATTCAGGTTAAATTGGTGTATCGGCACTTTGCCAAAAATTAGTCAGTTTTGAATTGCAGTTTGGGCACTCAGCCCCTAAAAGGTTCACCATCGCTGCCCTATAAGATCCCTTAGGCTTCAAAAGAGTGACTTACTCAGAGTTATCAAGTGAGTTGCATGGTTGAATGGGCACCAGAATTCAGATTTTTTTAAAGTCTCAGTCTAAGACTCTCTGACCATTACACCATACTGGGTCTGTGAAGCCTGTAGCTTGAGCTCTATGGGCACCATGGTATCTCTTATAATGAGCAGCCATATCTTAAGTCCATCTCTCTGCCATAGATGATCTAGCTGTAACACATATGTGGATTTTGAGCTAAACAAGGCACTGAGCACCACATCATATCCATTTTCCTTTAACCAATAATTCTCAGCCCTGGGTTCTGCATATATTTTGGACTTCCCATAAGTCCCAAGGAGCTTAGCTAGTAGTCAGAGATTCTGGGGGTTTGTAGTCCAAAATAGCCAGATCAAGGGAACAGTGTGTGGTCTCTTCATTAGACCACTAAAATATCACAGACATGAGTCAGCTTTCAGTTCTCCAGGAATCTTCATCAGGTGAGCCCAGCAGACCTGGGGGTGGTGCAGAAGACATGCACAATTTCCAAAAATCTATCTTAGATGTATGTGCCTGGGAATTCAGGAATGCCAGTCATTCTCAAAAAACCATGTTTCTTTATAAGAGGCTGTATGTGTGCGCGCATGTGTGTGCTGAGTGACTGGGAGCACTTTGTCTAACAATATTGGGAGGCATATTCAAGCCATGTCTCAAAAGTAAATTCTGAAATCTGCTGCTTGTCTGCTGACTGCAGCTTTCATTTGGAACTTGTTTTGAACAGAGTAACCTAGCATGTACCTCTAGCCACAATTTTTGGAACTTTTGTGCTTCTTCCCCACTCCAAGCTTTGTAATGCTGAGCTTCATGAGGGCTGGCACCGAATGTAGTTTACATTTATTTATTTATTTATTTATTTATTTATTTATTTATTTATTTATTTAGCTTGTATGCCGCCCACTACCCAAAGGTCTCTGGGTGGCTCACAATCAAAATAGACAATTAAAGCATCCAAATTACAATAAAATTAGAACCATAAAACATGTAAATACAACAAATACAATACATTAAAAACACAACACTAAAATTGCCATCAGGACCCACAATAATCAGTTTAAAAACTTCTGGAACAGGAAGGTTGTTACCTGGCGCCGAAATGTTATCAACGTCGGCGCCAGGCGGGTCTTATTTGGGAGGGCATTCCATAGACTGGGGGCAGCTGCTGAAAAGGCCCTGTTCCTACAAGCCATCCATTTGCAGTAGTTTTAGTGGTCTATGTAAAGGTATCATCCACACATGTCTTCAGATTTAAGAGAAGTATGCCATGGCTTTTGTTCCTTTTGTTGAGCTCAGTATTGTATCTGTTGTGCATGACCATTAAAAGAAGTATTTTCCTTTCCCTCCCTGGCCTCCCCCAGCCCCCAGACATTTTAACACCACCTTCCATGTTTTAAAAAAAATCTCATTTGTTTACAACTTCACAGTGCTAAATGCCTATAGTACAATGAAAACAAAACAATTAAAACAGTGATTAAAAACAAAAACAAAGCAACCTCATATTAAAATCACTTGGGGCAGCCAATAAAGCCAGTTTTCATGAAACTGCCTGGACAAACAAGTTAATTTTCAGCTAACCATAAAAATACCTCCCACTGTGAGCCTGGGCAATCATTCCACATGCAAATAGCTCTCTTCAATTCATGAGCCACACACACCTCATCAGGCTTGGTACAGTAAGACAGGCCTGAGACAAGGAATTCTAAGACCCAGACACTATCTTGATAGCATGATCTTGAGATGTTTGATCTCCCCAGTTATAAGTGTCATAAGGGTATCACATGTCCTCTTTTAGGGAGGACGGTCTTCCTTTTAATGTGAAGCCACAGGATAATTCTTCTTTTTGAAGGAGAATTCCATTAGAAGAGCTGTCCAAGACTGATTTCAACATTAAAAACATAGGAGATAGGGAGTTTGAAGTTGCCCATCCACACACAGTGGCAGATATTGCAGAAACTTACAGGTCAGGTGGTTGTGGTTGTCCCTATTCAGCTGAGATGTACGTTAATTCTGTTTAAATTATTTTAAAAAACTAATTCTGCCTCTATACATATAAAATAGCACAAGCAATTTCAGTCAAATGACTGTCCTCTTTTCTCTTGCTTTTTAATGATGTGTAATTGGAAGCTGTTTTGAAGATGGAGGACGGAATGAGCATGGAATGCTGCTCAAGACAAAATATTAAGTAAAGGATTTCTTGCTAATGCAATATAAATCTTCTGTACAGGGGCACAAGTTTCATGAAGTGTGGGGGGAGGCCTTTATGTGGAATAGGAGTGGAGTATAACAAATAAACAGAGGCAGCCCTTGATGGGAAGAGGGATTTTTAAAAAAAACTGATGTGAGCATCACAGCATGAGCCCCTCTCACCTTGGGGATTCTGCAGATCTGCTTGCTTTGTTTGGTGTGTGGATGTTGCTTTGATCTGGAAGTTGAGTCATCATGGCTACTGGACTTCTTTTTTGAGAGATAGAAATGTTTCACTGTTCATCCAAACAGCTTCATCGGTCTGAATTAGAGATGGGCACGACCAGAAAAAATGACATTTCGAGTTTTCTTTTGTCGGAACGGGTCCGTTGCGGGTCGTTTCCATTTGCCGCAAAATTTTTCAAAAATTTGTCGTTTTGTTTGTCGTTTGTCGTTTCCACCGCCTGAGCCGAGCCCATTGTTAGCATTGAAAGGGGGAGAGATGGAAGTGGCGGGCCGAGCCCATTGTTAGCATTGAAAGGGGGAGAGATGGAAGCGGTGGGAGGGGTTACCCGGAGAGCTCACCGCAGATACTCGGCAACCCCAGCTGAGCGCATCCCCGTCAGGTGTTCCTTTTTCCTCCAGCTCCAGGTGCGAGCGCCCGCCCCGCCGTCCTCACCTCTTCCTCCTCCTCCTCCTCCGCCTCTCCCCCCTCTCACGTGATCCAGGCCGTCAATCAGTGAGGGAGGCAGAGCAAGCAGACAGGTAATTGCCCTGGCGAGGGCGGCGGTGCAAGAGGGTTGGTTGGGATGAATGAGCTGCAACCCAGGGAGGGCGGTTGCACGCGCTCCCGTGCCTTGCAGTATAAACCAACCCGCAGGCGGGCCGAGCCCGGAGTCCCATTGATGAGCCGCGTGCGAACACGCACGTCAGCGAGGGGGGAGACTGGGATTGCTCAACCCTCCTCCCGTTGCCGCCGCCGCCGCTGCCACGGGTTCCTCGTCATCGCAGAGGCTGGACGCGCCCGCCCTTGGAAGGCAGGGAGACACAAAGGAGCCGCAGCGCAGCAGCCCCGGCTGGAGTGAACACACATGCACGCGCACACATGCGCGCCTGGGCTCTGGCATGCACACACACCTCCACCATGTTGGGAGGAGGAGGAGGAAGGCGCGCCACCGTCCCGCCTTGCGGGCTGCGGGGGGGCTGAGAGAGAGAGAGAGAGAGTGCGGCGATCAAAGATCTCCCTCCGAGCAACCCGCCTTCCTCGCTTAATCCTCCGCCGCCGCTTGGCGTTGCGCCCTTCCTGTCCCGCCGCCGGCATTTGCAGGGGGGAGGCTTTGGTGAGAAAAGGGAGGCCGGAGCTGCTCATCCGCTTTGCCATTAAGGCTTTTGGGGAAGGGGGGGAGGACAGAAGAAGCACCTTCACTAATGGGGGGAAAGCGAAAACAATCGAGGCTCTTTAGTAGGATTTCCAGAGGACACGATAGAAAGGTGGCGGTTTGTTTTTTTTGTTAGGCAACAATAAGCGTCAAGGGAGGTTGCCACCTCCTGCGCAATTGCCGCGATGTCACAAACGAAAACGGAAAACCCGACCAAATTTTTCTTTTTTAGGTTCGAGTTCGAGTTCTGACGGCTTAATTATCGTTACCATTTCCGTTACATAACGGAAACGAAAAAGGAAACGGAAACAAAAATTTCGCCGAGTCGTGCCCATGTCTAGTCTGAATACAGCTAGTGCAAGTACTCCATCTTATAGTCAGCTTTGACCTCTTGTCACCCTGGTCTGAATTAGGCTCATAAGATGAACAATAGCCTGAATAGGCTCGTTAGGGAGACAATAGTATCCACAGCCTTAAGGTGAACAATGGCCTAAGGTGCTGAAACCCATCAAGAATGGGTCGTTAGCTATGGCCTTGGTGGTGAAGGCTTTTTGATTTGTCTGGGTACTTTGGAAAGCACAGCCTGATAAGTAGCAGATAGACTATGCCAGAGCCCACCACCTCTGTTGAGGGAGGGGTTTTCAATGCTTACATGAATGGCTTCCCTTACTCCTCTCTCAAACCACCTCTCCTCTTTGTCTAATATGTCTACATCTTCATCTTTGATGTCTCAAAATAGTTGGCAGACAGATGGAGAGAGTTTTCTTTCAATAACTTCATTGATTACACTTTCCTAATTCATGCAAAACAGTTACACTTTGATATGTACATCTCCCAAATTTGGCAAAACAATAGTAATACAAGCAAATGTTTGTCTATACAATATAGTATAGTCAGAGTAATCCAGAATAGTATAGTCAGAGTAATCCAGGATACTTCCGTCAGAGAGCAGAAAATATATACAGCAGGACCATGTTATCTACAGGGGGGATACATTTCAACTTTCCAAGCTCCCCTGCAGAGGCCAAAAAAGTGTGTGTTGGGTGGAGTGTCATACTAGTGAATATGAATAGCATTGAGTTTCATCTGTACTCATTTCCTAGGCCACTGTGGCCAGCACTGAGGGATGATGAGAGCTGTTGTTCAAAAAGCTTCAGGCTGATGAATGAGTTTTTGTTACTTTTCAATGTAGTCCCACACATGTGTCATTAAAAGTGAATACCACCTATCTTTTAAAATTTATCTGTACCATTTGTTAGCCAGTTTTTTCTCCATGAAAGGAACCGAGATGGCTCTTCGGTTTCTAGTATGGAAGGCTTGCTTATAGTTATAAGCTAGTCTTTCTTTTCATTGTTATGTTGTTTGTTTACCTAAGTCTCCTTCACTTATTTACTGCAACAAAGATTACCTTTGTAATCTTTGTTGCAGTAAATAAGTCAGTCTTAGTTATGCTATATTACATGGGTTCATGCTATATCACCCGTTTAGGTGGAGGTAAGGGAGAGGGACAGAAAAAGGAGGGGAGAACTATTATATTTTTTTATCCAAGGCCCACCAGAGCTTTGAATTGGCCCTGACTATAGTGCTGACAAGAACACAGAGTTGTAGTAGGCTACACTTTCTTCATAAACCATGTGTAACATGGGAAATAGTAGCACCCTTGAGAATTATGTTGCTAATTTTTTTATGGCAAACCATTAAAAGCTGTTCAAGATGAAAAGGATGCTTCCTATAAATGATTATTGCAGTTTGCCACCAAATTTCAGATTCATGTCGTGCATAAAGAGCTCCCGGGTTTCCAGTCATGCCAATACATGTTTATTGCTGAAATAATCCAAGCTTTTGATGGCAAAATCCTGGGCCATCTGTAGCGTTAACCTGCTTGCCCCCAGCCCTTTCACAGACTGTTGACAAACACTGCTTCTGATCGTCCTCTGTCACTGCCACCAACTAGCTTAGATAGTAAATTAAAGCCTTCAGACTGTTTTTAAGTTGAATAAAAATAAAAGAAGTTTATTGATTACAATGGACAATCAAAATCATTAATCATATGTGTTGGAATATAAACAAAAAGAAGTATATAGCTAAAACCCACTTAAGTTTGATTACTAATAAAGTTGAATATATGCTCACCCAGTGCCTAAGTTTACAAACTGTAAATACTTGGTTTTCTTCACAGACACTCAAACAATCCTATCTCTTCTTTAACCCTATCTGTTTTTCTCTTAGACAGTGCCAGACCCTACCTGATTCCCTTTCTCCAAGTGTAGGTCTTTCTGTAGGTCCCTATCTCACCCTGTATCCCCTTCAGCCCTATCTGAGCAGTGCCTTAAATCCTCTCAGGCTACCTCCCCCCCCAACTCTCTCATTGGTCTACAAACCCTCCAATCAGTTCAGACACCTCTCATACATTATTCATCACACAGGTAAACACTACACCATCTTCATCAGGGAAGGCAAGATTTGTGTCCTGCTTATAACGGTCACCCTCCCCACCCACTTTGCCACAGTGCAATTTGCAGCAGAATTCTGATGTCAGTGTAAGAACAGAAAACAGGTATGTGGCCCATGATGGACCCTAGGAGACCAAATTGCCAGGTGTACCAAGGTTGCCTACCTTGGGACTAGCCAGTGGAATCTAATGAGGGGACCTGTAGCAGTCATTTGGTGAAATCTAGGAAACCAGGGAGCCGTAAGATCACAGGTTTGTAAAAAGTGCCTGCTGCCAACACATTGTCATTAGGATTTCAGTCATGCTAAAAAACCAGCCAGCTGGAAGAAATGCACTTGCTTTTTTAAAAACGGTGGCTTCAATCCATGTATTGAAATATGCATTAGGATTGTGGTGGTGATTAGAATTCACCATGGTCTCATTCAGATGCCCATTTTTCTGAGAATTTATCTGTATTATCAGTAGCAGCACACCCGAAGCAGATTTCAGAATTTCTTCTGACCTACATAAAATAGTACAATGAAGGGGAAAGCAAATTCACTGTGGCATGACTTCTGTACTGGAATTGCTGTCACATCTGAAGAGGATTTGGACTCGATGAAATATTTTGGATGACTTTAATTCCACAAGTTATCAGATCCAAAGATGGTCTTGGTTCCATGAAAGGCATTAGTTCTAAAGACGGCTTCAGTGTTAGAAGAGCTGTTAGATTAAATGCTCAAGATCGCTCAGTATAAAAATATGTGAACAGAATCTGGCAGATGGTCCTTATGAAAAAGTTGACCTATGAAATAAAAATATATGGAGAGGAAATAAAACATTATAAATTTATGAAAACCTGGAAACCTTTATTATTAACATATGGAATTAGCACAAAAATGAAGACTGTGCTATGAAGACTGTGAGAGCTGGATTATAAAGAAGGCTGATCGCTGCAAAATCTATGGTTCTGAGCTGTGGTACTGGAGGAGATGCTTGAGAGTCCCCTGGACTGCAAGGAGATCAAACCTATCCATCCTGAAAGAAATCAACTCTGAATGGTCAGTGGAATGACAGATTTTGAAGCTGAGGCTCTAGTATAGAGATGGGCACGACTTGAAATTTTTTTTTTTCGAGTTGTCGTTAGTCGGGCCGGTTCCATTTCGGGCCGGTTCCGTTTTTTGCGAAAATTCGCAAAAATTAGTCGGTTCGTTTTTTCGTTTTCGTTACTACTGGTTTTTTTGGGGGGGGCAGGCTCCTGGAGGCACCTCTCTGGGGTGGGTGCCTCCTCTGGCCCGCTATAAAGGGAAAGCGGGCTCCTGGAGGCACCCGTGGGTGCCTCCTATCCTCACCCACTAGGAAGGGGAAGCAGGCTCCAAGAGACCCCTCAACATGGGGGTCTCCCCTCCTCACCTGCTGCTGCTGCAAAATGCTATGCAATAGCCATATGGATATTGCATAACAGAATGTGCAGACAGTGACTGTGAAGACTAGTGGATGGCACTGAACCCAGAGCCATAGTGAGATGCCTAACTAAGGCTCTCGCACCACCATGTCTCACACAGAAGGGAATTGTACTTGCGTGTAGTGCAATGCAAGTACATCTGGCTTAGGGTTAAGGTGGGTTAGGGTTAGGGCTAGGGTTAGGCTAGTGACGGGTAAGGTTACGGTGGGCTAGTGGGTTGCACCTCTGGGTGCCTCTCTGACCCACTAAGAAGACAGTCTGTGACGTATGGGTACGGAGTCAAGGGTTAGGGTTAGGGTTAGGGGGCTAGGGCAGGTTTTAGGGGGCTTTTTGGCACATCCCAGAAGTCCATGGCCAAGTGGCCATGCGATTGGTGGGATGGCTCCAAAAATTTGCATGGTCGTCCACTCCCACATGGCTGGCCACTCGGCCAGCCCATCATTGCGCAGGTGTAAGTAAAATAAAATAAAATAAAATCAATGGAGGACAGAGGAGGAGAGGAGAGACATTTTGTTGCAAGAAAAAACCCACTGCTACTGTGAAAAATCTGGCAGTTTATAAATTTCCGCGTGTTTCTGTTGTGCTTGTGTGTTTTTGGACCACGATTTCAAAAACAATATTGCGTTCGCTGCCCCATTTTGGATCCCCCGCCCGCACCACATGGCATGGCGACTCGAGTCCGGCTGCCCAGGACGGGGGGGAGGCGGGACCCCCCCTCCAGAAACCACCCCTCCGGTAGGTGCCCTGCGCCCTTAGTCAAGCAGGCATTTTTCCGCCTGCTTTTTTGGCCTGGGAATGGGTGGGGGGAGAGTTTAAAAGTTTTTTCCTGTGCTGTCCGTGCCGCTTGCTTGCGCTTTAATTGCGGCGGCCGGCGGCCGGCGAGACTGGGCTTTTTGCTGGCTGGCTGCAAGCCTGCGGCGACTGGCGAGTCCCACCAGAGCAGCCCAGGACGGGGGATGGGGGGGGAGGCCGGGGACCTCCAGAAACAACCCCTCTGGTAGGTGCCCTGAGGCACGGCAGGCATTTTTCCGCCTGCTTTTCGGCCGGGAACCGGGTTTTTTTAACTTTTAAAAACTTTTTTTCTGTGCCGCGTGGCATCGCGCGATGCAAGGAACGAGCACGACAAATCAGACCAAAATTGTTCATTCATCGGTTCGAGCTCGAAGTCTGGCGGAGTAATTCCCATTACCGTTTCCGTAGAGTAACGGAAACGAGTAACGGCAACGGAAACTGGAATACCGCTAAGTCGTGCCCATCTCTAATTACAAATGATTTTTTTCCTATGGGCATCCCCTTTGGAGTTGAATAAGTTGGCCTCCTGTATCCTAAACCTCTCCAAATTGGGAGTGGTTAAAGGGGAGCACTTGAGGAAGCTCCAGTGCAATTTCCATGCAGCTAGCTGCCTGGGACCACTATTTTCAAGCACACAACATTGCAATTAGAAGTGTTTTATTCTGGGGGCACCCCCTTTGATGTTGAGTAACTCAGCCCCTGAATCCCAAATCTTTCCAAATTTGGAGGGCTTAAAGGGGAGAGTCTAAGGCAGGATCAAACCAAATTTGGCACCTCTAGGACCCAGGGGAGCCATTTTACAGAGAAACGAATCAGTTCATTTTAAACAAAAAAAAACCCGCCAGTTCGTTTCGTTAATAACGAAACACTGCTTCCCCAGTTTGTTTCATTTTGTTTCATTTTGTTATGCAACGAACTGTTGAATCAGCATTTCGTTTTTCATTTGGTGCTCATCCCTAGAACAAACTTGTCTTTCATCTCCTGAAGAAACTTTGTTTCTGATGATGTGCTAACTGAATACAGGAATGGATTTACCTGGCAAGTGTCATGTTTGAAGCATATACCTGGAGATCCTGTTGCGGGCATGGAAATGGACCTGTTGTAGGGAATACATACTCCTCATAATGTCTAGTTTGACTCTAACATGATGTTCTGTTCTCTCTATCCTTTTCAAAAATTACAAAGGCATTAAGTATCACCCCACGTTCATCTCAAAGACTTTAGTTTGTCATTTGTTGTTTTTTTAATTAGTCTTCACTTTTTCCTTTTGTTAAATTTCTGTCAGCTGACATTCATTAGTGATTTATGCAAAAGTGTCTGTCACCACTATCCTTCATCCTTTATTGCCTTCCTTCCACCTCAGTTTTCTTAGCCTGAAAAGTTCCCCAAGTGAAAAATGTGTCACCACAATCTGAACTGAGAAAAATGAGACATTAAACTTAGAAGCACTGGTTCTGATTCTTCTGTCTCTTATTGAGGTTCCGGCGCAGCTCATGATTCTGTTAACGGCAGGGCAAGACCAGGAGTCATTTCAGACCTTGAATAATTTCCCTTTCTTGCTTCAATATTGATTTACCCATTATAAAGGAAACACTTATGCTTAGGGCACAAACACACTTTCTATTTTCTGTTCAAGTCCCAAAACAAAAGAGAAAAAAGCCATTTAAAATCCAGAGGATTAATTCTCCTGCCTCAGACTCTATGAAGCAAGGGTTTTATCTTTGATGGGTATACTGCGTTGCACCACCATCACCCTTTCAATCTTACTGTGCATAGTGCCGAAGTCCCAGGAGTGTGCCTGACACAGGTGAAGAGAATTTCCATAGATGAATTACATTTGCTTGAACTAAAATGTCATGATTCAGTCTTAGCAGTGTCCTGGTATAAAACAGTCAATGTATATTTAGACATGCGCTCATTGTAAATCTATCCTAAACTCAAAGCAGAATGGTCACATATTTGGCTTGCCCTATGTACAGACTTTGTATAACAAAAAACAATAAATTGGTATGCTGTGATGCTAATAGGGCTTGAGCATAATCAACCAAAATGTTAAGTACCTGAATAATTGTAAAACAACAAAACAAGAAGTGTTTAAGACAGTACAGGAATGTTAATTTTCTAAATAAACTTCTCTTGTTTGTTTTTCCGAAGATGTTATATTTGGAGTCATTTCCATCTTCATCATTAACCATCCTATTGACAAATAACTGTGGGCATCCAGTTATTCTTGAACTTAAACTCTCACCACCCTCACCATTGACTATGCTGGCTTGGACTGATGAGAGCTTCTGTTAACAGTAGCTGCAACAGGGGCACAATCTTTCCATCCCTGTCATTTAAAAGAAGAGAGTGCACCAAGCTGTAGGATCAACACACTGTCACTCCTGCTATCTTTTTCCTGGTGCCAGGACAACTAAAACATATTCAGTCAAAATTCTGGACAAAAATCAAACTAAAATTGATCTAGATCACGGTTGAGCAAAGTGCAGCCTGCTAAGGCTGTCTCTGGAGTTCCAACTCTCACCCATGCTGTTTTATTTTTATTTTTACAGTAGGACCCCTGTATCCACTGATTCATTAACCACTGATTCAGTTATCCATAGTTGGCAGAGGGAAAAAATTAAATAAATAATTCAGCAGCCGCAAAGCAAGCTAATGTCACAAAGAACAACTATAAAGCAAGCTAATGTTGTAAAACAGCAGCCATACAGTAAGCTACTGTCACAAACAGCAGCCGTAAAGCAAGCTACTGTCACAAAACAGCAGGTTTTTGGGGGGGGGGAGGTGGCATTTTCTCTTATTCATGGTTTTCATTATCCACAGGAAGGCCTGGAAATGATCCCCAGTGGATACTGGGATCCTACTGTATTTTTTATTTTTTGCTGGATGTGGGGGTGGAGAGGGGGAACTGCACATCATGGAGGCTCTAGGACAGGGGTCCTCAACCTAAGGCCCCGGGGCCGGATGTGGCCCCCCAAGGTCCTGAATCCAGCCCCTGGGACCAATTGCAACCCCCACCTACCCCCTGTTTTGGGAGTAAGCCAACCTCCACAGCTGCTTTTGGACTGTGATCTGGCCCCCAGTGGTGTCTGGGTGCTGGTGGACCGGCCCGCTGTTTGAAAACTTTGAGGACCCCTGCTCTAGGAGTTAAAATTCACCTTTGTCAAGGGGCCAGAGATGCCTGCCCCCTGCACCATTTAAGAACCTAAGAAGAGCCATGCTGGATCAGGCCAAAGGCCCATCTAGTCCAGCTTCCTGTATCTCACAGTGGCCCCACCAGATGTGCCTGGGAGCGCATGAGAGTAGATATCTATCTCCTGATACCACTCCCCTGCATCTGGCCCTTGAAATACCCCAGTTTTAAGCCTGGAGATTACACATTTCCATCATGGTTGCTGTGTCAACAAGGCTTTGGTTGAGCTGGAACAGAATATTATGGACACCTCTACATATCAATTTTTCAAAATTGCTTTGTCCACCACACTTTTACTTGCTTGTTTGGTTGGTTGGTTGGCTGGTAGATCTGTCAATCTGTTGTTGTTGTTGTTGTTGTTGTTGTTGTTGTTGTTGTTGTTGTTGTTGTTGTTGTTGTTGTTGTTGTTGGTAGTCAGTGTGTATGTGGCCTCTAGATGTTCCCAAAGTTGAGCAATTGACCCCTGGACAGAGGTCTCCAAGGATCTCTGAATCTGACCAGACGGCACATTTTTGAGCACCTTCAGAGGGATATTTGGTGGAGATGTGGGATAAGGTTTTCTCGGTTTCTGCCCACAGTCCGTGCAGTTGGCTAGCAGGCAAAGAGACTGGCCTTCTATTTGTTGTCATTCTACAAAAAAATTTAAACAGACTCACACATACAATGACACAGCCATACATGACAAATGTTGTGTCCTCGATGAGTGTAACCTCAATTATGTGGGCCTCTAATGATACCCACATCTGCTGTTTAAAACTGTGATTACTATATCTATTATGATTGGGTCACGCAAGAAGCAGCAGTGGATATTTATAGCTTTTTAAAGAATGAAGCTGATTTTAAAAGGAGATATTTCACCGAAATGGCTGCTCCTGAATTAAATGATGTTCACTGGCACGATATAACTGATCTGAACAATTTGTCCCCAGGAACTAAGGTCAAGATATAAGCAGCATAAGACTTTACAGCTCAATCTTTTGTGAAGATAAAAAACCCAGAAAGGTTGATAGGAAATGTAATTATTCATTTTTCGGTTGTTTAGTTCACCTATTATGTTAGTGTTCATCATAACATCATAGATGATATATATGTTAGAGTTTCTAAAGCCTCACATAGGTCTAGTAGGTATGACTGGGAGAGACCTTTCGTGACTAAGGATAACATCAGTCTATTCAGCCCTAACCAATTGTTCGCTCCTGCCTCCGAATTTCAAAAGAGAGCCCTTGCTCTCCACTGAGTGCTTCCCCCCCCAGAGTCTATTGAAGAAAAGTTGCCATATTTGTCCATTTGCTGTTATCTTTCATTATTTCTTCTTACAAATGTCTCAGAGTGAGTTGCTGAGATTGTGCCAGTCAGTGAGAAAAGGATGGAATAATCTGGGGGTACTTGAAGCTACTCTCCCATGTGAATCCCTACACTTCTACAGTGCACCTAGAGGAATTTGACCAAAAATTCAAAACTCTGCCACAATATAGTAGTGAATAGGTTGATCCAGGTCTACAGTAGTTATTTTGAATATCCAGGTGATACAAGATATTTTGAGCAGCCACATGCCAAATGTGCCCCATTTTCCTGAGTCAGGTTGCACAATACAGTAGGACCCCCCGTATCCACTGATTTAGTTACTCACGGTTGGCAGAAGAAAGACATTTAATCCAGCAGCCACAAAGCAAGCTATTGTCACAAACAGCAGCTGTAAAGCAAGCTACTTTCTCAAAACAACCAATTTCACTGTACACTGGTTATACACTGACAATAAAGGGTTGTTGTTGTTGTTGTTGTTGTTGTTGTTGTTGTTGTTGTTGTTAATAATAATAATAATAATAATAATAATAATAATAATAATAATAATAATAATAATAATAATAATAATAATAATAATAATAATAATAATATCAGCAGCCAAATAGCAAGCTACTTTCTCCAAACAGCAGTCATAAAGCAAGCTACTGTCAGGAAAAAGCAGTTTGGGGTTGGGTGATCAGGCAGGCGTTCTCTCTTATCCACAGTTTTCATTATCCATGGGAAGACCTGGAACCAATCCCAAGCGGATACCGGGGTCCTGATGTACCTGAGGCCATCCAGATTGTTTCAGCCCTTGAAGCATGCATGTTTTCCCCACTTATCCAGTGTAAAATATATGGCAACAACAGCATATATAACTAATAATTGGCTGACCTTTCCAAACATCCCAGATCACCCATCACAGCAGGCTGCTTTATTCTTCCTAATTATGGGGTCAGAACTTATAAAACACATAATTGTGTCAGCAATTTGCTGCCCTTCACTGAAGTCAGAAATAGCATCAATGAATTTGAGAGAGAGAACAGAGAGAGAGAAGATTTATGGTAGGGAAAGAACCTCCAAAGCCATTAGACACTATTTTTATCCTTAGTATGCTGATGACATTCCTGTTCAAGGCATTTCTAACTGTGTCTTCTGAAATGAAAGGCTTCCTAACCCAAGGAAAAAAGAAATAGTAGAAGGCAAATTGCTTCCCCTCCCCTCAAAATTATTTTTCTGTTTGTAGTGTAATCTACACTAATGTGCATCTTACGGTAAAAGTACTGGATGGCACTCTCTCATTCCATGCCAGATGCCAACTAGTCCAATAGATGAAGCTGACTTCAACATGAATTATGGATTAGGGTTCTCCATCACACACATCTGAAAGCTGCAGGCGAGTTCACAGAGTGCAGGACAGAAGCTGCAGAAGACAAAGGAATGGCAGAGGGTTCAGAAGGCAAATCAGGCAAGCTTCCACCACTTCTGTCTTAACATCTGCGACCTGCAGCAGTGACTTTATCCTTCCCAAAGGCAGGGCTGGCCCTGGTGTGCCTACAAATAAAACAAAAATTGTACAGGTGCTCTTCTTCTTCTTATCACTTCTACTGTTGTGAAATGTAAAACGAATCGGGCTTAGGGTGTTTTTACACGACCCCTAAGATCCGCTGGCCACTTAAATTCGGACCAGAGATCTTGGGGGTTCGTCACTCTTCCTGTGTTCCCACCCCCTCCACACTTCCTTGCTCCTGTCTGTGTGAGGGGAGGGAGAAAAAAGGGAGAAAAAACGCAGGCTCACCTCCGTCTGCCTGGTGGAAGCCGCCCCGAGCCCTGTCGTCATCATGATTCCTATCTCTTAAAGGGGCGGCGGGGACAAAAAAACAAACACAAGGTGAGGACAGCCCGGCACTCACTACTTTACATCCTCATCAGAAATTTTTCAGCTCCGGAGACCAGGTACTTGAAAAGTGCGCTGGGACGCGCTTAGGTGGGCGTGGTCACACTTAATTTTTTGTAAACTCCGGAGCTGGTGGGGAAACAATTTTAAGCTCCCGATCTGGGAGCCATTTGCCGCAGATTTTAGGGGTCATGTGAAAAGGCCCTTAATTGCCCACAAAACATCAAAAACATGGGTGTGAGTAGGGTGAGGAAGCAGTATTCCCCACCCCACACCCCCATAGGTGATATTTTTGCCAAGCTGAGTCAGAACCAGAAATGAGCCTCGGTTTTCTCGTTCTCTCAACAAAACAAGTCAGATTTCGTGGGTGAATCTCTGTATGGTGCAATTAAAAACTAAAACAAATCAAACTCGACAGGCATTTGGGGATATCATTCAAAGCCAAGCAAGGCTTTGAGGAAACTACCGGGGTCAAATTAGACTCGAGATACTAAAGGCAACATTTATTTCCTCTGATTAAACTGTCTTCCTCCCACATGGACAAAGCTTCACTTAATTCTGAATGATATTCCCAAGTCCCTATCAAGTTTGATTTGTTTTACCTTTCAGTTTCACTATTTTCAGGCCTTTTTCATGCTATGCTTCTCATGCCTTAATTTTTTGTTTTGTCCATTGTATGTAAAACGACATGGAGGAAATGGGAACAAAAATGTAGTATTCCATACAGTATTTTCTAAATGCACTTAATTTCTTGGGCAACCTCGGTTTTTGGAGTGCCATTTTATATATGCAACCCTAACTGGCAGTTTTGATAACCAAGTCTACTCTAAGCTCTTTCTGGCAGTTAAACTACTACTACTACTACTACTACTACTACCCCTCTTTCCCTGAAAATAAGACATCCCCAAAAAATAAGCCCTAGCAGGATTTCTATGCATTTGTTAAATATAAGCCCTACCCTGATAATAAGACCTAGTGATGGGCGTGGCTATGGTTGTGTGCAGGGCTGACATTCAAGCATATTATACTTAATAAAATAAGACATCCCCTGAAAATAAGAAATAAGTGTCTTATTTTCAGGGAAACACACACTACTACTACTACTACTACTACTACTACTACTACTACTACTACTACTACTACTACTACTACTACTACTACTACTACTTCTTCTTCTTCTTCTTGCTGCTGCTGCTGCTGCTGTTATTGGTGGTGGGTGGTGGTGGTGGTGATGGTGGATGTGTATGTGTGGCCTCTAGATGGTCCCAAAGTTGAGCAATTGTTCCCTGTACAAAGGTCTCCAAGGACCTCTGAAGCTGACCAGACAGGGGCTGCAAATGTGATTTTGCCATGATGTAATTGCCTAAGAAATCGAAAGGAGGTAGATCAATGTACTTCTTTGTCAGAGTCCATGAGCAGGATGTGAGGGTACTTGCACAATTTTCAAAACTGTCTCTTCCATTAAGGAGTGGGTGGTGTCTGTTTCACATGATGGAGTTAAAGAGGCAACTATGAGTGATTATCCTTTCCCTTCAATTTAGAACTTCAAATTTCAACTACAGCTATCAAAATTGCCCAGCTAGAGAGTTGAATGCAAACTAATGTGTTGCAACTGTGTTCAATAGATATTTTTCTCAGACATTCTGCAGATTATTTTCATACAATCCATGAAGAAGGCCGTAGAATAATGCTATAAAACATTTATTGTATTGTATATAATTATAGTATATATTCTATTGATATACAATCCATGCACAACCAGTGTCCTGAAGGACCATCAGAACACTTCACAGCTGCATTAGGAAGGGTGTTGCTAAGGCCCCCTGGTTAATGGGTGTGTTGGGAGGGGCTGCAAATGTATGACTATCACACACACATGGCCATTGTCCATCTAACAAGCCTGTTCATGTGTGGGTGAAGTGAAACCAACATGGAAGACACCAGCCTTCCTCAGACTGAAGAAGGTACATGGATGGATAGCAAAATGTTTTGATCTCTCAAAGAAAGACGTTCAGTTGCCATGACTTGACCTCTGGATAGCCCCACCTGGATGATTGAGAATCTTCACAGACAAAATGTTATTTTGCTGTAATACACTGGATTTATCCTAGAATAAAATAAATGTAGTTTTTTAGCATCTTGAAATGCATTCTATTTTGGATTGATATAGGGAAATACTGTAAACCCCAAGGAACTAGAAGCATTATTTTAAAAAGAAACTTGCTGTGTTCCTTATTCATTTGCATCATTCAGGTCAGTGTTATCACTATTGTTTGCTGTGCTATCAAAAGTAAACCACTCTGTTGTACATTAATAATTACACAGCAGCACATTAAAAAGTATAGTTTCCCCTGACAGTTAAGTCCAGCCGTTTCCAACTCTAGGGGCTGGTTCTCTCCGTTTATAAACTGAAGAGCCACCCTCCCCCAAGACATAATTCCGTGCACGACTAAGTGCACAACCTCATGGAATGCTGCAACCTTCCCGCCAAACTGGTACCTATTGCTTCACTTGTGCTGTAGTTTTACATGCATTCGAACACGTCATTCATTAAAATACAATGAAATACTCCCTGTTTCCCCCTTGTGGGCAATTCTTGACAGTACTGATAAAAATTACAAAAGTTAAAGTAATATTTCCCCTGCCACTGAGGAGAAAACAAGAAATGGCATAAAACTTGAAAATTCCTCATCCTAATATTTCTGAAAAAGTGATATATGCCCTTTAAAATTATTTCTCAGTAATGTTCTCATTACATGAAAAGTTACTAATATTTATATTGCTGTTAAAATGTAATTCAATTAGACTCTCTTCACATCCCACAAGTAATAGGTTGTAGGTACTTAGGTTACTTATAACTAATTCCTTACACAACAAACTTATCTTGCATTACTTTGTTTAATCTTCCTTTTATTTTGTCCAAGGGAGTGACCATCATGATATCCTATGGTTGCAAATTCCATAATGAATCATGGGCTCGGAAATGGTATATATTGCAAAGCCCTGCATACACCTTGAGTCCTGCATAAATAATGAATTATATTTATTATAACTGCAGCAGGTTGCAGAATACGCATTTGAGCCAGGATTTTTTTAGCTTGTGTAATGCAGTATTTGTACTCCCAAAGAGAACAAAGGGACACAGTTGGAGCCCATCAAAAAACAATAAACGGGGTGTGGGGGGATTGGCTCGTGTAAATATTTGACAGTGCAGTTAAGCTACCGCACCAAATGTTCCTGAAGAGATAATGATAGAGCTAATGTGGAGAGGAGGACACAAGGATCAAATACACCATTAGGAGGGCAGAGTTCCTTGGCAGAAAAATGGGACTGTAATTATGTTGATTTCAGTGCTTGTATCATCAAAGTGTCAACTTTTAAACACTACAATAATGAATGCTTTCAGCTACCAAGCCACCACATAGTGCTGATTTATTGCAACCCTTGGGGGGTGAGGTGGGGGGACAAGCCATTAATCCTCTGTGCTGGTTTTTGTTAGCATGTAGAAAAATGTTAGGAACATCCTTCTGTCTTTTGCTAAAGGCAGGCAGCTATTGCCTGCAAATAGAAATGCCAATCATATCTGGCTGTTTCTAAATGGGCCTAGAAAGTGATGGCAGATTTTAAATTTTACTTTTAAAAACCCACACACATATTTTCTTTTACTATTATTTACTGGATTCCTTTTATTTGCAACCATTTTACTGCAGACTTTGTCAAGCCACCGTTTTAAATGTCAAATTCCCTGAATCCCTCCAAAGGCTGGCATAAACTCTTTCTGGGAGATTCAAATTCTGAATAATAGCTTGAGTGCATTTTTGGAAACAATTCTGTAAATCAGCTTTCTGTTGCAAATGGAGTGACAGAAGCAAAAATCTCCCAGTTTATGCAAGCCAAATGTCTACTGAGAATTTTTGGCTTAGCACTACAGTAATACCTTGGTTTAAGAGTAACTTGGTTTAAGAGCGTTTTGCAAGACAAGCAAACATTTCTTCTAAATATTGCCTTGATCAACAAGCAATGTCTTGCAATACAAGAAACTGGAGACATGATTGCAAGTGAGCCAATGGTGTCTCTCTCCTCTCCCTCTGCTGGATTGTGGATGATTGGATAGAATATTCCATCTCAGGCAGCCTCCAAAGCAGAAGGAAGAGAGAGGAATGGAGGTTTCCTTTGTACCAGCCAGGAAGGTTTTTAAGGGGAGTGCAGGTTAGGGGGTTGTTTTATTTTTCTTTATATTTTTATTTACTTTGTTTTCAACATCTTTTCTTATTTTTCAAACCATTTCTAGTCATGGGGCAGCTAGTCAAGTGTGTATATGGCTACAAATTGCACATTCATTATTTGTTTATTTATTTATTGGATTTCTATACCACCCATCTGGCAGTGAGGTCACTTTATTATTGTCATTAAAAAGATGGAGTAAAATCCAGTTGTTAGTCCCAAGCAGGGCAGATTCCACAGCCAGGTACCTGAACCATAGTGTGGACATGGACTTCTAGCCAACTTCTTTTGTGAATTTTGACATTTTGTATGCATAGTATGTGGTCTATGGGACCCCAGAACGAATCATCTGAGGTTCCATTATTTCTTATGGAGAAATATGCTTTGATATAAGAGTGTTTGGGTTTACGAAATGAATGTTCTGAAAAATGCATGTTTCGAGAACGAATTATGCTCATAGACCAAGATATTACTGCTGTAGTTGCTGCCTTTCTTTCCTCAATTACATTTTAGAGACATCATAAGAGAAAAATTTGTTCTTTAGACCAAAAAATGCTCTTAACACAGGTATTTATAAACCACATTGTCAAGTATAAGGGATTGCAGCATCCCTTGACAATTTATCCAAATGCTTCTAAATTTTATTACCCATTTTCAAGATTCTTTGGAATGTCTTCTGGTGATATTCTTGAGCTTATCATCATGTTGGCAGAGGGTCAAGAGTGTAATGTTGTCTATTAATGCTGTATGATGTCCCTCAATTCCTTGATCTCAATACTTGAACATGTCTTAATTGTACTGGACTATTATATTATCCCTCATTACTGTAAGCCACCTTGGGTCCTTTTCCAAGGAGAAAGGCAAGGTACTCTAAAATACTCTAAAATAAATGAATAAAATAAATCATGCATGCCCTTATTCCATAGCTTCTCTGGCTTCCCAGATTTCCAGATCTGAAGACAAAAAAACTTTGGGAGGTGTTACCTTTCCCATGTCTTTAGTTGAAATGAGGAAGGTTGTTAGCTTTCATGGATATAACTGTACAGGGCATTTACATACATTCTCAGCTGCCTCAAAAGTACACTGAGCACCAGAGTTCTGAGCACAAGAATCTCACCCCAGAAATTTCTCCTCTGTTGAAATTGTTCTCTAGATGGAATTTCTTTACCATTACATTGAAAGAGAATGGCTGCAATTCAGATGTGAAGATTCTTCAGCATGACATTAGTTAAAACACGTCAAAAACGCCTGCATAGCCAACTATAAGAGACTTCAGAAAAATGTTAATCAGGGAACCTGATCATTTGATAAGAAATTAGTCCTAGAAGTGACCTCAGCTTTCATTCTAAGTTTAACAAAACAAAACAAAGCAAAATGCCAAATATCTCTGTGTTTTGTTTGAAGAAGTATTTGCTGCTTATCCAATTTGGGTCATACATGCTAACAGAGGGCATGTCTTTTAAATGTGTTGACACTTGCCGTAAAAATCTCCGTTGCAGATGCCTTGAGAATAGTGTATATAATAACTGGATCCTTTTGCTCAGCATAGTTGGTCACAACTAGAGTGTGCCCATTGAATCAGTCAAGATTTGGCAAGTCAGTCCATCAAAGTTCCATTGATTCATAAGGGCCTACTCTAGGTAAGACTTACTATGCTAAATAACAGACTATCAATCACTGATGTAATTGGTACTGATGGATTTTACAGTTCCTGTTTCTTTCTTTCTTTTTTGATTCACAGGTAAGAGAAAAATAAATTGAGAGAAAAAAGAGAAAAAAAATTCAAGAGCAGGAGACAGCAAAGCTGACAGACTCATCCATTCTTAACCCCAACGAGCCTGAATGACTTATTGTACTTCTCAGTGGGTATGCTTAGGAATGTATTCCTGAAGATTTCTTCTTTCTTTTGGTCAAATCCTGAACAAAGATTAGAAGCTGAAGCTACAGAAAGAAGAGATGGCACAACTAATGGCAAGCTGCTAACTGACAGTTAGCAAGGCTTGGAAACATTACCCCTTTGGACTTATAACAATCAGATTCCCTCAGCCAAAGCCATCTGGTTGTGCCTTCTGGTGGTGAGATAGCAACAACAACAACAAAACAAAAGAATATCTGCATGTAACACATCTGTGAAGATTCTCAGTCATCCATGTGAGGTTCTCTGGAAGTTGAGTCATGGCAACTGAGTGGCGAAGCTGTTTGGATGAGCAGTGAAGCTTTTTGACCTCACAAGAAAAGAAGTACAGTTGCCATGACTCAATTCCAGATCTACATACCACAGAAGAGCAATGGGGAGTCCTGGAGCTACTAGCTACAGTATAATTCACCATTCCTCAATGAACAAAGCCCCTTTCTCCTCCATCTTCTCCCACCTTATGGTTTTCCTCATATCATGCTATTAGAAATACACAAACTAGTTATTAGAACTCTGGATTGTTCAACATGAATGATCTGATCCAGATAAAAATCAAGCTTACCTAATGCTATCTGAATGAAAAGCAAGTCAGCACAGGATGGGCATTTATATAACATAACTGCAAATACTCCTTTAAAAACAACCAAATCTAAAGATGATCACTGCACACACACACACACACACACACACACACACACACACACACACACACACACACACACACACACACAGAGAGAGAGAGAGAGAGAGAGAGAGAGAGAGAGAGAGAGAGAGAGAGAGAGAGAGAGAGAGAGAGAGAGTCATTTAACTGCACTTCAGCAGAATTTACAGGAAGTAGAGAAACTATCCCTTCAGTGGAAATGAACACTGCATCTATAATATATACACCTTCTGTGAAAAACCCACAATGTTATGGCCATTTCATCTTCCCAGTGCAAGTCACTGGATGTTGTGAAGCAGTGCGTTTCTGCAATTCAATTTGGATCTGCATTGGGTTCAAACTGGGTTCAAAGTGGGCTGCCATGTCAATAGAATGGAGAGAGGGGCTGCATACTAGTGTTGGGTGTTTTAAAATTTAAATTGTTTTAAATATTTAATGGCTTTTAATTGTTTATATGGCTCTGTAGCACCCTCCTCCCAATATCTTGTGAGGAAGGTGGGCTATAAATATCTAAAATAAATAAATGAAGTAACTGAATAGCTAAATAAACATGTAGCTCTGGCCAATGGGCCAAAGAATTACCATCATTCTAGCAATGGGACCATTCTGTTATGACCATTGCAGCTCGATGGCTTCTGACTAAGATGTTATAATGGCTGCCAAGACCAATAAATCCAGGCTGCCAGTTTGTAGAAAACAAGGATTGCAAGTTGTTAGCTCAGATCATTCCCCAATTGTTTGCTGATTGCCTCTGGTGGCATGATGGCAGTAATCTCCTGGCGATAAATTCTCTCCAGCCTCTAAAGTTATGTGGGTTAGCCTGAGAAGGTCAACACTTTGTCCAAAGGCACACACTACATTACATGATTGTCAAAGGGATTATGGAATCCCAAGGCTCATCTAGTCCAATACAGATAACAATTGCTGAAGCATTACTAGTAGATGAACATCCAACTTTTGTTTAAAAACCTGTGTTGATGGGAAGTCTATGACCTTACAAGGCAGCCTATTCCACTACCAAACACCTCTTATTATCAGGATATTGTTCATGTTTAGACAGAATTCCTTTCTTGTCATTTGAAAACTGGCAAAAGCCTGATCAACCCTGAATGTTCACTGGAAGGACAGATTTTGAATCTGAGGCTCCAGTACTTTGGCCACCTCATGAGGAGAGGACTCCTTGGAAAAGTCCCTGATGTTGGGAATGATTGAAGGCAAAAGGAAAAGAGGACGGCAGAGAATGAGATGGTTGGATGGTGTCATCGATGCAACCAATATGGATTTGACAAAACTCCGGGAGGCAGTGGAAGATAGGAAGGCCTGGCGAGCTCTGGTCCATGGGGTCACGAAGAGTCAGACATGACTGAATGACTGAACAACAACAAATAAGCCTTATCCACGTTTCCTCCTCTTCAATGTGACAATGCTCCAGATTTCTGCAGATGGACCATCATATATCCTTCAAGTCTGGAGTTGGAATTTCCATACCTAAACTAAATAATCAACCAATTATACTAGGCTAGATTTCTGACTGAAGCTAGAAATTTGGTTATTCCTTTTGGCTAGCAGAGTGGGGGGAAGAAGAAACTAACAACACAGAGATGTGAGTTCACCTCAGTCTCATTGCCCTCCATTGCTTTCTTTCCTACACAAAGTAGTGCTTTGCATGATAAAAATCACTGTAGAAGCATTAAAAGTAGAAAAGTATATCTTTGCCTACAATTACTATTTTCAGTTACAGTCAGAAGGATTTTTTTAAAAGGGGAAAATTGAGTCTCCACCAGCTAGGAAGATTCCCCATGTTTGTTGATTAGTTGGATGTCAGGAAGAGGAGGCTATTTAAAAAGGTAGAAGACAAAAAGCTCAGAGAGGACCTAAAATGAAAAGGAACATGTACAAGAAGTGGAAAGAAAGCTGGGCCACAAAAAAGGGTACAGATAGGCAGTTACTTCATGTGCATTTTGTCTCTGTTAGTGTTGCGCTTAGGAGAAGTACAAACAAAAGTACGTCCGTCACACAACTACTGAAATTTGTCTTGACCATGCCCCCGGAATGGGTTTTAAGCAGGACAATCTGTACCTGGTGCTGGGGTAGGGTTTTCCCTTGTCACTTTATTCTCGCTTTGTGTTCCGAGGCAAGACACTGTGTAGTAACAACTGTCACACAACAATACATTCATTTCTCTCAGAAAATTGTGTCCCCCCCCCTTTTTAATTTGACTCTGCTGCATTGGCATATAAAACCCTGGTCACCAATAATTCAAAATATTGAAAAAGTTTTTAAGCCCCCCCCCCAAAAAAAAAGGGAAAAGGAAGCTAGACAAATGCTGTGTTTGCCATGGTACAAGACTGTGAGGTAACACTTGTCACGAGACAAGTTATCATGACCATGGGGACACTGAAACAGGGACAAAACCACGTGATCACAACCAGCGCTGTCACGGTACAACACTAGTCATGGAACAAAGAAGGATGTGAAGTAACCGCCATAGAAAGCAAGGAATTGTAGTGATGGCATTAGGAAGTCAAAAGCAGAGAATGAGCTGAGGTTAGGTAGAGACACTTTTTAAAAAAGCTTCATCTGATATGTAAGCAGAGACAAGGAAGAGAAGCAGTAACTCAGCAACTCAATGGGTCTAGAAAAATGATAAAAGATGACAAAGAAAATGCAGAAATTCTAATTTCTTCTTTTAGCTCATTCTTTTCCCAAAGGAGAGACTATGGCCCTCCAGACAAATGTCAAGTGGATGGGACAAGACTAAATTGGAGATTAATAAACAAATAGTCAAAGAATACTTTATTACCTTGAACAAGTTCAAATCTCCAGGACTGGATGAACTGCATCCAAGAAAATTGAAGGAACTGGCTGAAGAACTGTAAGATCCACTGTCCATTATTTTCTTAAAATCATGGGAAATGGGTGAGGTACCAGATGATTGGAGAAGGGCTAATATTATTTCTGTCTTCAAAAAGGGCAAAAAAGAGGAACCTGGGAACTACAGACCAGTCAGCCTGACATCAATCCCATGGAAAAATTGAAAATATTATAAAGCAATCACTATGCAAATATGTAGAAAACAATGCAGTGATATCTAGACGCCAATGTGGATTTGTCAAGAACAAATCCTGCCAGATTTATCTGATCTCATTTTTTCATCATGTAACCTCCCTGATAGACAGAGGGAATGCTGTAGACATAGTATATCTTGACTTCAGCAAAGCTTTTGAACAACTGCCCTGTGATGTTCTTATTAGCAAGCAAACTAGGTGTGGGATGGATGGAACAATTGTCAGGTGAATACATAGCTGGGTACAGAATTTTACTCAGATGGTGATGATTAATGTCTCCTTTTCAAACTGGGAAGAAGTAACAGGTGGGGTGTGCCAGGGCTTGATTTTGGGCCCAGTCTTCTTCAAGATTTTTATCAATGACCTGGATTGTGAGAGGCAGGGAATGCTAATCAAATTAATGGATGACATGAAATTGGGTTGAATATCTAATGCCCTGGAAAACAGCCACAGAATTCAAAGTGATCGAGATATTGAGCACTGGGCTGAAAACAACAGTATGAAATTCAACAGGGATAAATGTAAAGCACTGCACCTAGGAAAAAGAAACCAAACACACAGTTACAAGACAGAGGATCCCTGGCTCAGCAATACAAGCGATAAGGATTTTGGAATTCCTGTTGATCTTAAGCTGAACACCAGCCAAAAGTGTGATGTGCCTACAAAAAAAGCCAAATGCTATTTTGTACAACATTAATAGAAGTACAGTCTCCAAATCCCACAGATACTAAATCCCTCTAAATCCCTCATATTGGCTACTGTGTCAAGTTCTGGGCACTGCACTTTAAGAACGATTCCGAGGAGGACAACAAGGATGATTAGGGGACTGGAAGCCAAGTCTTACAAGGAAAGACTGCATGAATTGGGCATGATTAGTCTTGGAAAAGGAGACTGAGGAGAGAGATGATTACCCAGTGTTAGCATATGCAAGACTGTTATTTTCCCAACAGAAATTTCATTTCAGTTTGGATATTGCTATTAGTCTGAAGAACCTAGTCCTCTTTTTTTTCTTCAGAAAAACACTAAATATATGGTTTTGTTCCTGACAGGAGAGTATAATAAAAACCATCTAAGCCTTGCAAATCAACAGAGCTTCTACAGGGCTGTCTCTTTCTTCCAGTTCTAACCATTTATCTGAGATGTATTGTCATAACCTGCCAACTAAAGAAGTTTAATTTTTCCATTAGTGCAGTGTTCTTTAAGGACATAAAATTATAATAAGACACTGGCATCTGTTCTTTGTTTCTGTTTCAGATCAACAACGTTTCTAACAAGGCTCTGAAGGCAATTCAAGTGGAATTTGACCCTGGCAGCTGCAATAGACACACAACCTGACAAAATAAAATGTTAAAACTTTTTCTCCTTATTGCATAAGCCAGCTGAAACTCCCAAGCCACAGAAGTGTTCATTGTGGAATCGGCAATCAAAATGTCAAATCTGAGAACCTTTTGTGAGGAAAAACTTTGAATTCTGTTTCCCCGAGTGTCTTCTGAAACGTGTGAAACACGTCAGGATCTAAAGGGACAGGTGTGTGAGGAAAGGTCTCATATAATAGTTCTTTCAGCAAAGGTCAGATGGCACTTCATTCATTCATTCATTTGGTGACAAGGCCACTCTGGGCAGATTACAACAATAAGATACAAACACAATGCAATGACTAATAACAAACAGTAATACATATATATATAATAAAAATTAATATAATGAAATAAAATTTACTTTAAAGATGGTCAAATCTACTGGGGAAGGATTTTTCTTGTGGACTAGCTCTCACTTCACTGGCCTGGCCACTCAGTGGCTTAAGTATCTAGCTGCAGAGCGAGAGGTTGAAAGCTCAACTTCCCCATTGTATCTTCTAAGGGAAGAGCCAGCCTGTGTAGCCATGGACAAGCTGCAGAGTCCCAGGGCATTCCCCCCCCCCAAAAAAAAGAGAGAATGGAATGGTAACATACTTCAGAATATTCTCTAACTGGAAAATGCTGAAATGGGCCCCTGTAAGTCAGAACTGACTTCACAACACAAGATTGTTATTATTACATCTTACTTACAAATATACTCAAAGGATTCGCCAGATTGAATGAGTAATGCTTGCCATGACCAGGTGGAGAAATTTGGGGCTCTTTAGTCTGGAAAAAAGGCACCTGAGGGGGGATATGATTGAGACATACAAAATAATGCAGGGTATGAGTAAAGTGGATAGAGGGAAGTTCTTCTCCCTCTCACAAAATACCAGAACCAGGGGACATCCACTCAAATTGAGGGCTGGGAGAGTAAGAACAGACAAAAGAAAATATTTTTTCACCCAGTGCATTGTAAGTCTGTGGAACTCCCTGCCACAGGATGTGGTGATGGCATCTGTCCTGGATGCCTTCAAAATGGGACTGGACAGATTCCTGGAGGAAAAGTCCATCACAGGTTACAAACCATGATGGACATGTGTAATCTCCAGGTTTAAAACCGGGGGGTACTTCAAGGGCCAGATGCTGGGGAGTGGTATCAGGAGGCAGATATCTAGTCTCAAGCGCTCCCAGATGCATCTGGTGAGATACAGGAAGCTGGACTAGATGGGCCTTTGGCCTGATCCAGCATGGCTCTTCTTGTGTTCTTATGTTCTTATGTTATGAGAACAAAATGAAGATCTGAAAAACAACAAGGTCAAGTGACTAAATGGGTGATCGTGAGGCTTTGTTTAGGAGGAAGGAAGTGGGATAGAGATTGTCAGGGACCTAGCCAGTGATTTCCATGGATCCCATGTTGCACTCCTCTCTTGTTCTCTCCTTCTGGGGAGCAGCAGAGTCCAGTCAGTCAATCAGCAGTCCCAGATCCTGAAAGGCAAAGATGGGCAACAGGCTTCTCTATGCCACACAGCCAGCCTGCTATCTAGGTCCTGCTGCCCGTGCTGATTGAGCCGCCATATGGCTTCCATCAATGACTTGGAGATTTTCTTGCCTTATCCCATGAAGTCCAGCAAGAAGGAAATAACTTGTAGAAAGCTTAAAAGGGGGGCTGGTGTAAAGTTACTTTTGGGAGACTCCAGCTCTCAGAATGTCCCAGCCAGCATGTCCGATGGCGTGGTAACCAGGGTATTCAGGGGACTGAGGTCCAAAATGTAAGTTTTCTGACTTCTGGTTGGGGAAAAGCCTGAAAGTATGGATATAGGAAATTGTCCTGAGGTATTTCACTAGTCATGTTCTCTGACTAGTCTTTCTACTGTGC
Source organism: Phrynocephalus guinanensis (assembly GCA_037367245.1). Lineage (NCBI taxonomy): Eukaryota > Metazoa > Chordata > Lepidosauria > Squamata > Agamidae > Phrynocephalus > Phrynocephalus guinanensis. The sequence goes on from CM074737.1 coordinate 102,797,494, forward strand.
TTCCTTTTACTTGTTGCTGTCATTTGGCCCAACTGGCCCAACTTTGCCTTAGCCTCTCACTTTGGGTAAGCCATCTTCATCTCTCTCCCACACAGGGCACTTCATTTTTAAAAGCCTTGCTGCATTAAGCGGGAACAACCTGGTCCCTCAGCAAGGTGACATGACTTGGTTCAGAAGGCATCATGATGCCGGAAGACAAACAAAATTAAGAAGTATTGCTGAGCTGTGAAGCAAAACTTGTTAATGGATTGGCCCTAGCAAGAATTTGTGTGCATGAACATTCACACACCACTTCAGGTAGTAAAAGATTGTGCTGTCATTCTTCTATAATCACAGCTTTATGAGCCATTAGAATAGCAATGTATTCTATTTTAATAGATAGTCCACTATTTGAAGTCCAGTTGCCTGCTTCATGGACTGTCAATTTCTGTGTAAAGACCCTTAAGGAAGGGGCCTTTAGCCATCAGTCCATGGAGAGCAGAGTTATCAGACACATACATCACTTAGTCATATCCCTCTCTATGGTGAGAGTGGTTGTGTTTCTGTTTAAGCTATAGTATCTGTTTTTACACTTGCATATACAGTCTATCTATCTATCTATCTATCTATCTATCTATCTATCTATCTGTCTGTCTGTCTGTCTGTCTGTCTGTCTGTCTGTCTGTCTGTCTGTCTGTCTATCTATCTATCTATCTATCTATCTATTTGGTGATGTATAATATACCTGTTGGCCAAGTCCAAGTATGAAGTGACCGTCTGACTAGGTTTGGCCTGTGCATGAATGTGAGGAAGACAGAATATCTGATGACTGACCCAAATGAATGTGATGTGATCAAAATTGATGGTATTGACTTACCAAGAAGTGGGGAGTTCAAATACCTTGGTTCCAAGGTAACAACAAGGTAAGTGAGACTTTTAAGGTAAGTGAGACTTTTAAGAAGTGGTTTTACTAGTTCTACACCCTCAGCGCATTTCCATGGTTGAGCAGGGATTTTAACTATGCCCTACTGAGTCCTAGTCAGTCACTCTCCGATAGCCAATATATGTTTGCAATATGATCTCTTCTGCTATGTTCCTTTTCAGAACCCATCTGGAATATCAGATATTTCTAACCTTCTATATGGCAAAAAAAATCTTTGTTACAATACCTTGGGCATCACTTTGCTTGCATGGGAACTGTGTGACCTAAAAGTTAGTAAGCCAGTCAGTTCTTCTAAAGGAAAAATTGAGAAAAAATTGAGATCCACCTAAATGTGTCCTTATTTTGTTACTTACTCAGTCATCCATAATCAGATTTCCTCGGCTTATAAATAAGATTCTTCTATTTTCCTGCATCAGAATGTATCCATGTTCCCAAAGTACAGTATGTGCCGTTAATCAACACTTGAGTTATTCTACTAGCCTCACATACGTATCAAACACACACCGTGCTACTTTAGAAGTCACCATTAATTTTTTATAAGAAAGAAATATGGTGCCGATGGAAACAGTGTCTAAAGAAAGAAGTTCAGCAGGAAAGCACAATCAAGACAACAATTTAGACTGCCCTGGGAACAAATATATGAGAAGTCATTAAATATTGACTAGCCTTTTGTTCAATAATGCACAATTCACACAACCAGTACAATTATTTTTAACTGCAGTTTGTAAGAAAGTGGCAGATTATATCAATAAGAGAATGATCCAATTCTTAGTATATGCGTTTTCAGGTGGGGAAAAAAACATGCATTATGCTCTTTTCAGCTTCCTTGCAATTTCACTGACTATGTGGTAGTTGTGGCACAGCATTTGGCATTTTGAAGGACATTTAAAATAAACAAAGCACTTCACAAACAAGTGAACATATATGCATGCATAAAGCAGCAAATGTAGTAGCCACGTACATAAAAAACACACAGATGATTTGTGTATACCGTGTTTCCCCGAAAATAAGACAGTGTCTTATATTAATTTTTGCTCCCTAAGATGCGCTAGGTCTTATTTTCAGGGGATGTCTTATTTTTCCATGAAGAAAAATACGGTACACATTTATTGTTATCTTATTATGGGGATGCCTTATTTTGGGGGGATGCCTTATATTTCAGTGTGGCGCAAAACTGTAAGTAGGTCTTATTTTCAGGGGATGTCTTATTTTCAGGGAAACAGGGTATACCTATTGCTTACATTTATGTCTTGCTGAAGAAGTGTACGTGTCCATGAAACGTTACATTAAAATATGAAAGTTAGTCTTTAAGCTGCCACATGTTTTGTGTCTTTATTTATTTTAATTTTTTTGCCCAAAATGACTAACACGGCTACCCTCTCTGAAATTTATTTGCTTTTACTCTATTAGGCAGAGGGGTGTACATGACACCATTCAGTTCTGCTTCAACTATCACAACAACCCTAAGAGAGGTGACAGGCTGACATACTGGGACTGGCTGAGGGTCACCCTGAGAATTTTATAGCTGTGTGAAGACATGAACCAGGATTTATACTGTCTTTCTATGATCTTTACAACAGCCCTATATGATTGACTGATGTTATTATACCCTCACTGCAAATAAAAGGCTGAACTTTAAAGAATGACATAACTACTGAATGCATTTAAGGAGCCTTGTGGTGCAGCAGTTAAATGCCTGTACTTCACCAAAAATTGTGCTTACGACCTGGGATTCAGTCCCAAGTAGCAGGCTCGTGGTTGACTCACCCTCCCATCCTTCTGAGGTTGGTAAAATGAGAACCCAGCTTGGTGGGGTGGGGGTGGGAATGGGTAGCCTGCATCATTAAATTGTAAACTGCCCAGAGAGTGCTTGAAGCATTATGGGGAGGTATATAAGCAGAACACATTGCTTTTACTGTGTTGGGATTCAAATAGGTGACTTCCTTCTCATATTATGCACACTTAGTTGCAACGCTAAGCTTGAAGGTGCTGTTTTAGTGTCCAATAGTGTAAGGTATTGAGTCATGAGACTACAGCCTTAGAAGAGTTACACCTTCTCAGACAAATACACAAATTTTTGTGTACAGTTTTTCTGCAGTATCCATGAAGGGCTTGTACTAAACCTGAAGGTAATTAGTTTGATTTTTAGTGGTGCAATATAAAGCATCACCCAGTTTACATTTGTGTATTAATATTAGGTCTACTTAGGAAAAAAAATACCACTCCAGTAAAGTGTTTTCATGAACGGAAGTGACTAAGTTGGTAGAAGCAGCAGTATGCATGCCAATCACCTCTTCTGGAGATCAGAAGCAATTGGTTGCCAGGAATTTAGTTACATGGAGCTACTTAGTTTTGAGGTAAGAAGTAATTAGCAATAACAAGCTTACATTTATGTGTAATGAGTGACACCTAAATTATCCATAATGAATAGCAAGTAGATACATTCAAAAATTACTTTTAAGGGAAATTTTAGAAGCAGTTTGACAGGAAATTTTCAGATTTTGTGTCCTTTTGTCAGTCCTAAGGAGCAAAGGAAGAATTCTAAATATTTGTTTTTGTCTTTTTGTATTTCGAAGCCACAGCGGGAGAATGGGCCACTGGAGGGAGCCTAGGAGTATTTTACTCTCAGTTTCCCACCTGTTGTAAGGGCACCTGTAGCAAGGGCAACATTAATAACGTAAAAGGTGGATCAGTTATGCTGTGAGAGCATCAACAGCAGTAGTGACAGCTTGACTGCAGAGAATGAATGGGTAACACAATGAGTTTCTTTTAAATGTAATAATCTGCACTCTGGCGTATTCCCACTGCTATTTCATGGCCTTTAATTCTGCAACAAAATATGTGGATTGCATTTGGCAAGAGGAATAGAACAAGAAGGCCAACAGCACTGGCTCAGTTGAAACTAGAGCAAGAAACAGTTACGTTCTAGAATACACCTCCCAGAATTTGTATCTTTACTCTAGCTGTGCTGGTGGGAGGATTCTGGGAGTTGTAATTCCAAGTCTATAGTTTCTGCCTTTCCATCTTTCATAATACTTGTGTTCATTTTCCTCCTGGCAAGTAATGGTGTTTCTTGTGAGGATGTACATGCTACACAACTTTCAATAGAACATTAATAAAGGAATCAACTGGCCATTCTGTTGGTTTTCTTCCACATTCATTCAGTTTCCAATGAACTGCTTGGCAAGGCTTCTCATATTTCTGGCCTGAAGAGAGGCCTGAAGCCATCTATTATGTCTTTGGAAAGGCAACAAGCTAATGGCTTTTCTTTTTTTGCAAAAAAATTGAGTCCATATAGAGTAGTGAACCCAAAAATGCATTAGCAAAATCTCTTGGTATATAGTCCAAACAAGCTCCATTGATATAATAGCAGAGTCATTGGTATTCTCATCTCAGACAGTAGCATTTAAAATACCTTTCTGGTAGAACTGGTAGGTGCTTTTAAAAAAGCATATTCTTCATCAGCCTGCAATAATCTTCAGTAAGTCAATAGTGCAGGCAAGCAGGCTCAACATGTAACAGTAGGACCAAGACACAACTGTCACTGAACCATAGCCAATGCTGCAGAATTTGGGATTTGATTTCAGAACCATGGACAGTAATCTTCAAGTTGGGATACAAAGGAGATTCCACAATGTTGACCTAGAACAGGCCTGCAATATGCGTCGACTGTGAGTGACTGGTAGCCCGTGTGCTAAGAAGTCACCCACTAGGTCCCCACCTGGGGGCGCTCCTCCTCCGCTGCTGCCATCAGTGCCGCGGAGCTTGGTGGGTGGGTGGGTGGGGAAGGGTGAGTGGGCACTCCCCCTCACCGCCGCCACCAGTGCCAGTGCCTCAGAGCTTGGTGGGTAGGTGGGTGGGGAAGGGTGAATGGTTGCTCTTCCTCCTTCTCTACCACCAGCGGCATCGCCGCAGAGCTTGGTAGGTGGGGGCAAGCAGGCCCTCCTCTACCACGAGTGCCGGCGCTGCGGAGCTTGGTGGGTGGGTGGGCGAGTGGGCGCTCCACCTTCTCCTCCTCTGCCAGCACCGCAGAGCTTGGTGGGGGGTGAGCGGGCACTCCCCCTCCTCTGCTGCTGCCGCAGAGCTTGGTGGCTTCGTGGGGAGAGAGTGGGTGTGCTGCTGCCAGCACCATGGAGCTTGGTGAGTGGGTGGCAGGGTGAGCGGGTGCTCCTCCTCCTCTGCTGCCGCCACCAGCACTGTGGAGCTTGGGGGAGTGGGGGTGGGCAGAGCAGTTGCGAGGACTGTGCACGCACACTTGCACCTGCACACTTTTGAAAGGAGCCTGCGGGGACGTGCCATGGGCAAAAGGAGCCCACGGGCTGTTCAGAGTTGGACAGCCCTGACCTAGAAGAACTGAAGGCCAAAAATGGTAACAGGTGGCCTATCATTAGAATAGGGGAGTCTGTAGTGCCAAGAATGCAGAAGCTTTTCTGCAGGTTATTTTTTTAAAAAAAAATGATTAGCCAGTGAGAGGTAATCGCAGCAGGACTAGCCTTATTTAGGCAGTATAAACTCTGATGCCCTAAACACAGAGGAAAGCAGTGAGCACCACCCCCTTCACCACTGTTTTCCTCTCACTTTGAGTGCTAGTTCTGAGTACAAGAGCTTTCTGACAGTCTTCATCTACTAAGTTTCTTTCTCATATGTCGCACCTACACCTACACCTCTTCTCTTCAGATTCAGTGCTGAAAGTATGAGGAAAATGTGACCTGGGGATTTGGGGGAGGTAAGGCAAGAGCTTTCCTCTAAGCAAACTTAGAATGCTAGATTTTATAACATCTAAACAGAGTTTCTGTAGTTCCCTCCTGGAAGGCTGAGAGAACTGGCATCACCTGAACATTGTGTGAATGTTTTTTGGAGTGGGAGGCCATGGTTTAGTAGGACTAGGATGATGCTCAAAGAAATCTCCATCTCAGACTCAGGATAATAATACAGGGTTCGTATTCTGCTATGTATTTCATCCAAATGTTACTGCTCTGGTATGGTTCTCAGGCTGCATTCAAATGTGCTTGGAAGCCACCTTTTTCACAAAGTTATCTCAAAATGTTTTTTTGGGCATGCTTTATTCATTTATTGCATAAATATAAGGCAGGACTCCACATAAGAGGTATCATGATAGAAGGTGGAAATAAAATGGCCCAAACTGTTCACAGCTGGCCCTGTCAATATACCCATCAGATTTGCACATACAAACCTCAGTAGGATGGAAGAGCACTAGGGATACCCACATGCATGTGAGTATTCATGGAAAAGAGACTTGAAGTGTATATCAGTAACTGGCATGTGTGGGAGAATAAAGGAGAGAATCAGTTGGCATGCCATTACCTAAAGAGCCTCACTCACATTAAGCCATGTTGTTAACTCCACAGACTGTTTGAAATGGAAAACTTGCCAAGAACAAGTATAGGTTAAGGAGAATGGCAGAGAAGCCACAAGGGTCTAAAAGTGAGCCAAATGGTATACAATCACATAATACGCTGACCAAATAATCATTTCACAAAATAGCCCTCCCTCCTGTGAGAGGGCCAGACGAATAAAATCACTTTCTTTTGTTTTTGTGCTAATAGGATTATCTGGAGGTCTGGGAAAGATAGCATCCTAGAAAGGCCTGGTCATTTTTATTTTCTGTTTAGTAAATGGCTCATTCTATTGTCTCTGGATTAACTAGGTAGGAAGACAATGTTCAAGGCAAGACAGGACACATCACTTGTCAACCTGAAAAAATAATGTTAAAAGACTTACAACAGCCATATTAGTTGCCCTACTTGAACTCTCCTGCTGATCATATCATCTGGAGTACCAACACAGCCTATCTCAAGACAGTTGACTGAGAATGAGGAAAGACAGTCTTTGCAAGCCTTTATCCATCTTCTGGAAGTATTTCCCCCAAACATTGGTGGCTTTTCATTCTACACCACCTCCATTTTCCTCTGTATCTACTTGTGTGACTTATGGAAAGATCTGTCCTTTAAACCATCTCAGCCAGATGAGTTTACTTCTTTTGACTCTGTATTTCCCCATATTGGTTGTAACTTATTGTGACTCTGTGCTAAATTTAATTCCGTTGTGTTCAAGAAAATTCTCCTTCTGAATAGTTCTTTGCATGTAGTCCAATCTACATCAAGACACACTTTTACCATAGTTCAAAGATCCCTTATAGTTATGTCTCTAACCGTATGTTAGTTCATGTATATGCTCTGAGAGCACACCTAGTAACAGTAGAGCACTACCCAAGAGCTATGTGGCTCCAGCACTTTGATAACTGACCAGCACCAAAACAGGTAACTGGTGTACTGTTAAGGTAATCAGGACAGGCCTTTCTCTCCATCCCGCCACCCTCACAGGTACGTCTCATGGGAACCCATGAAAGGGCCTTCTCGACTGCTGCACCCAGACTCTGGAGCTCCCTCCCACTAGAGGCCAGGACTGCCTCATCTCTGCTGCCTTTCCAGAAATAGGCAAAGACTTTTCTCTTCAGACAAACTTTCCCTGAATGACTGACTACCTATTATGTGTCTTTATATGAATCTACCATACACGATTACACAGACTTTGTGTTTATAACCACTCATGACTTTGTGTTTATATCTCCCTTTTGTGATTGCATTGGCACTATGCTTTCAATGTTAGTGTCCATCCCCCATAACTTTTGGATGGTCTACCGTGCATGATTACATGGATTTTTTTACTCGCTTTTTAACTGCTCACATTCTCTTGTAGCTTTAATGTTGTCTTTTAACACTGTAAGATGTCCCTCAATTCCCTGTTCTCAAACTTGAATATGTTTTAATCGTACTGGACTGGATATTGTCCCCTATTACTGTAAGTTGCTTTGGGTCCTTTTCCAAGGAGAAAGGTGGGGTAAAAATACTCTAAATAAATAAAGAACAGCCTACACATTCTACAACTATATATATGATCATCTAATACATCTAATTTTCTCTATTTAGATAACAGTTCACTTTCCAGTCTGATTAATGAAGGGTTTTTTAAAATAGCTTCAGTGCTTGTTAATTTAATGAGATGCCAATATCCCTGTTTTCCATTTTTAAAAATTCTCTGGGACCAGCATGCCAGCAGTTGTTTATACTGAACTATGCTTTTGGCAGAGTTTCTGGACCCTCCTTTGCCAGCAGTACTGGCTGCTCGTGTTCCTAAATAACTTTTAATTACTCACATTAGTTTAAAATGGCAAGAGGCACAAGGAAAGTCATGGGCAAACAAGCTTCCTCACACAATGAAGCTGTCTGGGACAATTAAAAAAGCATCCAAGCAAAGCTCCTTTGATCAAACAAATGCTTATATTACCAGGGGAGGTGATAACATTTCAAACAGCCCATAGTATAAATAATCCATTTAAGAGAGCTGGTCAGAAGTAAGTCCAAAATAGCCACATAAAGTCTGTGCTGTAATTGTAACAGATAACCCTTTAGAGCCAAATGGTTAGTTTTGCAAGATTTGAATATTTCTTAACTAGAGACTAGGATGAACCACAAACCATAAATTGGCACCCATTAACTGAAGAAACACAAATTGATTCAACAGATTCCCCCACCCCTTTCTCACTGCCCCATTGCTTGCCCCTCTCTTTCTATGGGCAACCACAGTACGCTAATAGATAGGCAGGACAAGGTAGGTTGCCAGAAGGTAATCCTCCCCACTGCTCCTGTCTGCCTGTATAGCTGCTACCTCTGACAGGTGGCAGCAGAGGCAGACAGGGCATGTTATGCAGTCAGAACAGCTGATCCATGGGGGCATAGACACAGAGGGAAGGTGTGTGTGTGTGTGTGTGTGTGTGTGTGTGTGTGTATTGTGTCATTACATTCGTGACCGGCTCTTCATGACCCCATGTCCATGGAGTTTTCTTGGCAGGAATACTGGAGCGGTTTGCCAGTTCCTACTCCAGGCGCCTGCAGGTATTTCCTGGTGGTCTCCCATCCAAGTACTAACCAGGGCTGACCCTGCTTAGCTTCTGAAATCAGGAGAGATCGGATGTGTTTAGGGCATCTAGGCAGCTCATAGAAGGAAGCTACAAACAGCCAAATTCATCCCTTCATATTCATTGCTGACAAATATGAAGTGGCAAACATCTGACAAATCAATTATATTAGTTGAATATCATGCATTTTTTTAAAAAAATTAGTGCCTATCTCTGTTCTTAATCCAAAAGCTCCTTCAGAGAAGTGCGGTGGTGGTATCATTTGAAAGTCCAAAAACATAGGCAATTGGGTTGACCCATATTTACAGAAAAAGCTGGCTGGATATCTCACTGGTTTTGGATATCTGGGTATGAAGCCAGAGGTTGGGGGCTTGATTTTCCACTGTGCCTGCTAACAGAAGAGACAGCCTGGGTAGCCATGAACAAGCTAACCCTAACCCAGAGTTGCCCCTAGAAGAAGGAAATGTTAAACCACCTCTGAGTATTCTCTAAATAGAAAACCCCAGAAAGGGTTGCTATAAGTTGCAACTGACTTGACAACATACAGAAATAATTACAGATAGACACAACATGTTTCCACACAGAAGACAATCGGACAAGAAATCCCAAGAGTTTGCTTTTCTTTAGGACGGAGGAAAAGCCAGCTTTGTTCCTAAGTCAACAAACCAGCGCTAGGAGGTTTTATTTCCAATGGCAGCAGGTCTTTTGAGAAGCTTTGTTGATTAACAGGTGACCAATGTAATTACTGTAAGTCATTGCTTACTCAGTCTTCCATAAGGGCTTCAACAAAATGTCCTTCACTAAGTAGCATTTCATTGCCTTGTGCAGATCTGTGGCACGGCCACATTTGGAACACTGGGGTCAGTTCAGGTTACTGCAAAATAAGTGGTATAGCACAGCGTAAAAAAGTGTGGAGAAGGATGACCAACTGGATCTAAAGATCTGGAGGAACTCCAGGAAGAAAGATTGCACAGTAAAGGCTTCTTAGCTTAGAAAAAAAAGGTGAATAAATAAAAGTCTATAGAAGTCTTATTATAAATAAAGTCTATAAAGACTTAATTAATAAAGATGGATACTATTATGGAAGGTGTAGTAAAAATGAACCGAGGTTGAGGGGAGATTTCATCCCTCTTTCACAAAAGAAGAAATAGGGTGTAATCCACTGAAACAAAATAGTAGGGGCCAGCCCTGATAAGAGAAAGTACTTCTTCACAAAACATCCAATGTTAGACTATGTGTAACTTCCTGTCTCCAAGAAAACTTGCCTGGCTACAACATCATCTAGCTAAGAACTTTAAGAATAACTTGGCATAGCTCATCTTTTACCATGCTTGAATGTTTTGGACCTGAAGAAGAGTGTTTGGCACTTGAAAGCTTGCAATGTTTTATTTATTTTTATTAGTGGCCTATAAAGGTATCGCCTGTAGCCTATTTTTGCATTTGTGTTTTGTGATCTCCACGCGGCTCGACCCCCCCCCCCTTGCTATGATGTTAATTGTTAAACCATGGGATCACATCTACAGAACATAGTGAGCACCACCAGCTTGGATGACATTAAAAGGGAATTAGATACGTTTCCAGAGGATAAAGCCATTGGTGACTACAATTTATGATTATGTGTTACTTTCAGTTTCAGGAAGTACCATGTTGCATGTATACCATGCTTCTGTAGACAAGTAGACTGTGAGGGTGTTGTAGTACCCTTTTACTCATAGGCTTCCTATGGGCAATTCGTTGGTCTCCATGTAAACAGGGTACTAGACTTGAAAAGCATTTGGTATGATCCATTGCTTCCTTATGCAAACCATGCTCCTGACCATATTTCTCCAGCTGACTTCAAGACCAGAACAAGTCCCGATGGTAAGAAAATGTCTGTAGAAAGGATTGGGAGAATGGGAGACAAGTGGTAGATGAAATGGAAGTTAAACAATATTTGCCAAATGTAGGACAGTATGACGTAATATTTGTCAGTAATCATCTCCAACAAAGGGGACATGGTGGCTCAGCGGGCTAGAGCACTGAAACTGTTGGCTGCAAAGTCGGCAGCTCAGTGGTTCAAATCCCGGTTGCCACACAGCGGAGCGAGCTCATGCTGTTAAACCCAGCTCCTGCCAACCTATCAGTTCAAAAGCATGTACATGCAAGTAGATAAATAGGTACCGCTGTAAAAAGCGGGAAGTAAACAGTGTTCCGTGTGCAGAAATGCATTTAGCCATGTTGGCCACATGGCCTCGGACTTGCACAACACTGGCTCTTTCGCTTAAAAACAGAGTTAAGCACCACCCGTAGAGTCAGCCATGACTAGCACCTTTACCTTTACCTTACATAGTTATGTATGATTCTTCTTATTGCATGTTCTTATGGAATGAATAAAACTGAACTCTTCCAGATCTACTCACAGATGAGGAATGGGATCGTGGAAAGGAAGATGCCTTCTGTTGTCCCTCTGCACTTTGTCTCCTTAATCCCTGCTAAATGGAACACGGACACATACTAGTTATTTCACTCATACAGGTTTGACGCATTAGTATTCAACTGTTGTATGTTTCATAGTCAATGTCTGGACATTTTTCTCAATTATACTGTATGCTCTCATGTTCTCCCTCCCTCCACACATGCCCGTCTTGAATTTGTTAAATCTGCTTCGTTAACCTTGGGTGGACTTATTATCCAGCAGTGGCCTCAACATGTGTTGAGTCTTAATGGCCACCAATGAAGATTTCTGTCACTCCCAAGCATCGTCAGTGACTCTGTATGATCCCTGAGTGATCTTCACCCTGCTGGCCCTCTTGCACCTCATCTGATTATATACTGTATAAACATCTGTCTACTGAGGTTATGTTCTATGTAAACTGATGTGGGCTATAGCCCATGAAAACTTATGCCAAATGAAACTAATCGGTCTTTCATGAGCAACAGCTCCTTTGGTAGCTTCCAGAGAATGACCTGGCTACCTTCCCAGGTAAGAATCTGCTGAAGAGTTCTGAAGGCTTACATTTAATTTTTCCCAGTTGGGCAAGAAAGCTGCATGCACTCACAGAGCATAATAGTTAACTAGCTAGTAGCAGATAATCCACCCCTCTCTCATTAGCTGGCACTTACTATCTTAATGCCTCACTCTGATACATTAGCATAAAGAATAAAAACGTTACATTTACTTACAAATATGAACAACAGAGTAAATGTTACATTTACTTACAAATATGAACCACATCAGCATGACTGTCTTTAACTATTCTGCTTCAATATACTTTTAACAGATGTTTTCTTTCAACCACCATCTGTGGACCTTAACAGACACTCTTGGGGGTGGGAAGAGAGAGAATATCTCCTAGCGTTGAGTTGGGGCTCTCTTAGAATTCTCACATACAGTAGATAATTATTTGTTAATGCTGGACAGACTGACAGTTACTCAAAACAAATACAGTTCCTGCCCAGTCAAACAAGCTAGAAGGCAGCAAGTGTGGTTGTAAATTCCAACGGAGTCATGGAAGGTTTCTTTTCAGTGGTTTCTATATAAAATGTATAGATTGTTTACAGCTGCTGTTTCCCTGCACCTTCTTTATAGCTCAGCCACCATTTAACAGCCATTTGGGAAATGACATCATATTTTACAAAATTCACCCTTCTACTTCCCAAACTGCTTGAATCAGGCTTGCCCTCCCTCTAATGGACAATGCATGATACCACGCACAAATGTTACCACTTGGTGGATTAGGCAATAATTACCATACAGAGGACTTTTGAAGTAGGGAAAAAGTTCTAACCCAGACTAACATTCTTTAGATAGAAACTCTTTTTTAGCAAGTGGAGTCCAGAAAGTCCTCACGCATTCGGTCTCTACATAGATACGTGCACACAAACACATGCACAGAGAGCCTACTTTTACAATTACTTAGCTCAGACCTCCTTAAAAACTTAATCAGGAAACAGCCATCCAAAATAAACACACACATAACCAAATCACTACCAAACAATTAGAATAAAATAAAAAGTACAGGGCACAAACAGGCTAACTCTTGCATTGATGCTTGTGTGGGATGACTGCAGTTTTATGCACAGATTAGACATGGGCACGACCAGAAAAAATGACGTTTCGAGTTTTCGTTTGTCGGAACGGGTCCGTTTCGGGTCGTTTCTGTTTGTCACGAAATTTTTCAAAAAATTGTCGTTTTGTTTGTCGTTTGTTGTTTGTCGTTTCCACCGCGATTTAGCGCGATTTGACTTCCCAGAGCATAGGGGCATCCCGCAATCAGGGCCGGCGCTAGGTGTTTTTGCGCCTTGGCGGCGGGCGGGGCGGGCGGTGGGCGGCGGGGGGAGGTGCGGGCGGGCGGTGGTGGTGGGGGGCCATGGGAGGGCAACGGCTGTGGGCAGGCCAGTGGGTGGGCGGCAGCGCGGGCCGCAGGCGGGTGGCGGTGCGGGCAGACAGGCGAGTGGGCAGTTAGGATATCACTTAGGATAGAGGTTCTGTTCTTGGCTTGCACCCCAAATGTGTGTGTGTGCAAGCAAATTGAAGTTGGGAAAATAGAAAATAAATGGTAGTATATAATATATATTTAAAATAAATCCACACCTCCCACTCCCAGTCGAACCTCCCCCTTTATCCAATATCAGAAAAAAATCCTCACAAACTGCCAGAGAAGAAATAAACAATAAACTGCTATTCCCTTCAGCAGACAAAGCTGCAGGGAATCAAAGAAATTATTTTCTAAATTCAATTCCCTCCCTCCCTGCCTAACTTAAATCCTAAAGCCTCCAGCCTCCCTCCTCAATCTTGATCAGATCACACCAGCACCAGCAGCCAGCCCTCCTCCCTCAACCACATCCTTACACCTGACTGCGATTTCTGGAAGTTGCCTCGGCTTTTTATTGCCTCCAAGACATCCAGAAGTGTCAGTCAAAAACCTGGCAATGCCATTGGTGGAATGGTTCAAAAAAATTGCATGGTCCCATCCCATGCCCAGCCCAAATGGGCAGGTCTAAAAAAATAAAAAATAAAATAAAATAAAATAAAATCAATACGACGTTTTATTGCTATAAAAACCCCCACTGCTGCTACAATTAAAATTCAGGCATTTAAAATAAATAAATTTCACATGTTTCTGTGGTGATTTGGTGTGTTTTTTGACCATGATTTCAAAAGAAAAATTGCGGTCGCCATTTTGGATCCCCCCCACCGCATGGCATGGTGAGACGACGAGGATAACCCCCCCCCCCCGCCTGGTGCAAGCAGCCTAGGACAGGAGAAGAGGGGGGGAAAGGCCGGGGACCCCATAGAAACCACCCCTCTGGTAGGTGGCAAAGCCTCAGGCAGGCATATTTTCGCCTGCTTTTTTGGACGGGAGTCGGGGTTTTTTAAAAAAAACTTTAAAAAACTTTTTCTGTGCTTCGCATTGTGCGATTGCCGAGATGCCACAAACAAAAACGAAAAACCCGACCAAATTTTTCTTTTTTTGGTTCGAGTTCGAGTTCTGACAGCTTAATTATCATTACCATTTCCATTACGTAACGGAAACGATAACTGAAAACGGAAACGACAATTTCGACGAGTCATGCCCATGTCTAGCACAGATATGTGAGTTCAGCCTGCATTGAAAGACGGTGGCTGAAATGTTTTTGTTTAGCACACTGTGTTGCATTAGAGTAGGTCCACTGAATCAGCAGGGATTCGATGAGTCAACTCCTGTGTCGGTTCCACAGACTCAAGTGGGCTCGGTCTAGTTGTGGATTTCCAATTACTTCTGACTTCAGAGATTCAACTTACATATTGGACTGTAACAAGTGATCTAGAGTCAGCTGCAACCCAATCATTAAGTTTTAAACAAATGAAAATAGTCTTGCAAACAAGTGTTGCTATTTAAATTGATAGCATACACTAGCAATAAACAAAGCAGTGTGCAGCCTCTCTCCCTGATTGGTGTTTTCTTCAGATTTTCACTTCCTGCATCATAAATAATTCTAAAACATGAATTGTTGAGTCTGCCTGGGGGTGGGGTGGGGAGAGCCATGCAATTCACCTTATATTCTTTGGAGCTAAAGTAAAGACTCTAAATGTTTATACTATGATGACAATTACTACTACTACTGACGATAATGAAGAAGAAGAAGAAGAAGAAGAAGAAGAAGAAGAAGAAGAAGAAGAAGAAGAAGAAGAAGAAGTGTGAACACATATGTTTTCAGAGTAATGGGGTTCATACACTAGCCTCTTGAGTTACTGCTCTTATTATTATTATTATTTTGGGGGGAAGACCCAGAG
Source organism: Phrynocephalus guinanensis (assembly GCA_037367245.1). Taxonomy (NCBI): domain Eukaryota; kingdom Metazoa; phylum Chordata; class Lepidosauria; order Squamata; family Agamidae; genus Phrynocephalus; species Phrynocephalus guinanensis. Next base: position 102,812,611 of record CM074737.1, read on the forward strand.
TTGTGCTCTTCTGCATTTTCCCTCCGTTATTTTACTACTTCTCTGGGTCTTCCCCCTGCCACATTCAGCTAGGCAACTGTTTCCTATGCTGAGTCCAAATACCATGATAGTTCCAATTGTGTTGGAAGAAACTTTGTGCTTGATTAAAAAGAAAAGGCCTCCATCAATTGCTTGATTTCCTGAATAAAGCAACTGGAGATTACTTAATGAGAACCTTGGATTTCACATGTGTTGAGAGTATCTTCATGGCAAAATGTGCTTTGTTTTCACTATGAGCTGAAGCAGAGTTATTTTTTCTGTTTAGAAGGAAGGGAACTGTGGAAATAAAATTAACAAGGAAAATAATTGGGTGCACATGCATGCCAGAAAAATTACATAGGTCTGATTACAAACATATTGGTTGTCTGAAAAGTCAACCCCAAATAAATTTCAGTACATCTAAATGCCATATTTATATTTATCTTCATTTGTGAGATCAATGAGGTTTTTAAAATGACTAGCTTGGTTTAGGTCAGCTCCATAATTTCTGTGACAGATGTTATCTGGCATGATCCAGGCAAAGTGAAAATACAATTTACTTCTTCTGGGAATACCCTGGGACTGTGCAGGGCCACCCAGACTGACTCTGCTTGCAGGAGGCACAGTGAGGAATCAGGCTCCCACCTTCTGGCTCTGCAACCAGATACCTAAAGCCTTGAGCTCTCCAGCCAGCTTGAGACCACTAAAATGTTATGCAACTGAGGCTAATGTTTTAAAAAATGAATCTTCTTCAGGCTGAGCATTACAGACCTGAGGTTAGATTTCAGATTTCAACTCTGGTGTTGTGGATTAGTAAGCCCAAAACTTTCAGTTGTCAATCTTTGAGGAAAAACCCACCCCTGGTGGTGGTGCCAGGAAAAAGCGGCATGACATCAAAAAAGGGCGTGGTCAAGAACCCGCCGCCGAAAAATTGACTGTAAACGTGGACTGTCGGATTAAAGGCATTTTCGAAAGCATTCGAAAACCCAGCTGCGACCGTGCCCTATAAGTCCCTCATGGTCTCTTTCCCTGCCCCTTGTTGTAGATCAAACATATGGTTCCTTTTTTGTCACACATCTGGCCATGGATTTTCAAGCTTGGTTCTAATAATAATAATAATAATAATTTATTGTCATTGTGTGTATATACACAGTATACACATACGATGAAATTCAGACACCCAGAGACCAGATTCAACACACACACACGCACACACACACACACACACACACACAAATCCCCAAACACTCTCATACACATTAAAAAAACCTTTCAACGCATACACATAAAAATTCCCCTGTAATGCCTAATGCGGTAAAGACTTGTTTGAGTCAGAAGCTAGCTTTTCTTCGCGAAATTTTAGCAGTCTCTGCCATCCTTGTCTTTAGATGTACTGTATACAAGGACCACATGGCATTTCCTTCCTTTCTGTTGGAGGGTTTAGTTTTAAGTTTAAGTTTTTATCAAACAGGTGAAGGCACCATGCCATCAGAAGTCCTTTGACAACCAGCAGCCGTTTAGTGGTCCTATTGCTCATAAAGCATCATGAGTAGGGAGTAGGGACCTTCTGAAGATGTAATGGTCCCCCTACTTGTGGACTTTTGGTAACCCTCACATAGTTTTCAATAGAGATGGGTGCCTTGCTGGCCCTTCCCCACCTCCTCTACCAGCCAAATATTCCATGAACGAGGCAGGACAGGGATTCTCACCACACAGGTGATACGTGGTCAGCTGCTGGAGGAGGCAGAGAAGGGCTGGGGCACCTCCTGCCTGGACTGGTGCACCACCAGAGCAGAAACCACCAGCAATGTGCAGGGGTCACCTGGGCTGCCACAATGACAGCTTCATACAGCTCCATCTCTAGTTTTCAACATACATGAGATGACAAAGAAAAGCTTACTATCATCCTATTCCAACGACTCTCATGGCCAAGTGTTTATCTGAACTCAGATTTCCTTAATCCTACTCCATCTTCTATCCCCTACACAAGATCTGCATGTTCATTATTTTAGGGTGGCTTATGCTTAAGCTGCCTAGAAGCTAAGCGGGGTCAGCCCTGGTTCGTATTTGGATGGGAGACCACCAGGGAATACCAGGTGCGGTAGGCACCTGGAATAGGAACTGGCAAACCACTCCAGTATTCCTGGCAAGAAAACTCCATGGACCTGGGGTCACAAAGAGTTGGTCATGACTGTAATGACACAACTCTCTCACACACATGCTTAAGCTTTTGCTGCAAGATATCTCAACAGCACCAGTTTGGAAAGGCTACATAAACCCTTGGCATGCACCCAGTTTATGCCATACTGAGTATTTCATGGCCTTCCCTCCTCCTCCTACTCTTAATCCTACCTCCCAGGAAAAAAGCAAACCCTTTAAGTCTCTCCTATGGTAGGTATGCATCCTACCTCATTCAGGACCACCCTCTTTTTGAAAGCACCCCTCTGTTTAAAGGTCTATTTCCCACATCAAGTAAGAGGAAAGGATTTGTAGCTTGGGAACAGCTAATAATAGGACTGATGGCTATCAGGGTGCTAGCTGAAGTCTCGGGGAATTCCATGCATCTCTATTCCTCTACCATGGTCTCTCTTCTGAACTGAAAAGGCCTTCTCAAAGTCTCTAGTGAACCAACCTTTTAGAAATATATACCTATTTGTGGGAAAGGATGCTGGATGCCTCCACAACATGGCAAAACAGTCTTCCACACCCCTGGAGGCCACAATGAAACTTTTCAATACAATATTTTAAGAAACAGTAGAGGGCAGATCATCAGGAGCCACATTTGGGTATCCGGGGACACACATGTAACTCATAGGCTGCACTTGGCCCACCCTTGCTTTAAAGTTTGGGCCCTCAGTCTCTCTCCAATCCCAGCTGGCCACCTTACTCTTGCTCTAGGCTGCCAATTCCCATATATATTTCATTGCAAATGGCCACTTATGAAAGGGGAGGGGTCCCTAAGTTGCATTTGGATTGGGAATTCCCACATTTTCCCTTGATGTCATGCAATGTGTTGTATATTGCCCTTTGGGATAACTGATGGTTAGAAAGATTTGCTTTCTTAACACAAAAACAAGTGCTGTGAATTATGAATAATGGATGACTCATTCTTTACATTGTTCTCTTTAAAGGGCAGGAGGTCTACAATGCTCACTATTATGTTTTCTTTAATTATAATGAATTATTGTGAAATGTAGTTTGACTCTGAAGAATGCCTGTTATTAATTCAAGGCTTCTCAATTACTCTTTTCTCCCCAGCCTGCTATTCTAATGATCTTATAAACTAATTGAAGAACAAGATTCAAATATCCTCTCTCCCCCCAATCATCTTGTCTCTCAGAGATCAATCACTCAGAAGCAGATTATACTCTTGTAGTCTAAATACTGCACAAATGATAGTCCAAGAAGCCATGAAAAGGAAGACTAGAAGAATTTGCAACCTACTTGAAGATGCAAGGGCATTCCTCATGAATGTGCCTGCTTTTTAGTTGAAATGGATGTCAGCAGATCTCACTTTGTGATATCCACCATCCATTGATGGTATGCAAATACTACTGTCAAAGTAGAATCTGTCATGATCTTAGGCCAGGCATGTCCAAACTTCAGCCCTCCAGGTGTTTTGGAACACAACTCCCACAGTCCTTTGCCATTGGCAATACAGGCTTGGAATTCTGGGAGTTGTGGTCCAAAACATCTGGAGGGCTGAAGTTTGGGCATGCCTGTCTTAGGAGCAACCAGACACAAAATGAAACCTCACTCAAGAAAACCCATGTATGTGGCGTGCAGACAGGCATTGCCTGGGAAGGTGGACTTGCTCATTTTTCTGGAAACCACACAAGAAGACCTGTTTGCCCCCAGGGCACTCCAACATGGTGGTGTGAGCTCATGTGCTCAAGTTTAGTCCATTCCCAGCACATGTGATGGCTGGAAATGTGCAAACATGGAGCCTCGCAGCTGTCAAAACTGCCAAGGTTCCTTCCGTTTGAATTTTTAAAGAACTGTATTGTGAAGTGGCTTATTAAATGAGCCACTTCAGAATATTGACAAATTGAAAACTTCCCTTGCTTCTCTGAGGGGGACCAGGGGAAGTGAAATTATTAATTTTGTGTACATGGCGACAGACCACTACTGATATATTGAATCACTTCAATTAATTCTGTTTCTTTGCCTTTGTGTAAAAAAGTGGTTCAGCATATGAGTGATTGTTTAGTTCAGGCAAAAATTATAATTTCATTTTTCCCTGCCCCTCTGCTGAGGAGCAACAGAAATGTTTAATTGACAGGAGAAGGAACCACAGAGGCACTTAAAGCTGATATGCCACTTGGATGTGAGGATTGTGCCAAATGACATATTGATACTCCCTGCAAAGTGTGCTGCTTATATACTGACCTATAGTGCTTAAAGCCCTCTCTAGGAGGTTCACAATCTTTTTTTTAAATCTTTCTTTTAAATATTCTTTTAAATCTTTCGTTTTAAAGATCCCTCAGCTTACTGGCATGCTGCCTGGGGTTGAGCTGACTGGAGGAACTAAATGTAAAGCATCATCATTGGCATCCTTCAGTCTCAAAAGACTATGATATCATGTCTTATCTTGCATTATCATGGTGTCCCTAGGAGAAACAACGACAAAACATACAACTCAGGAGAGGCACAGTGAGGGGCCCTAGGCCTGGCTCTGCACCCATGTGTTCCTACTTACAGAGCTATCCAGGCAGCTGTTTTGTAAGTTACACCTGACAAGTTGCATCCTCCACACAGCCTGGCTACAGGAGGAGTCTTGCCATCATTTGTACTTGGCTCCCTGATAATAAATGGCTTGAAGAATGTTAAGATAAAGAGGCTTACTTATGAGTCAAGTGACTTGAAGTAAAAAAATTACTTGAAGACAAGAGGCAAAATTCTCTCTGACCAGTGTTTCCATTTAACAATCAATTAATTGACACTCACCACCAGGATAAAAAAGGGAAGGAGTTGGCTGAACCTGATTTCTTCCAGAAGTATTTTGTTTTACCCTCACGAGGTTAGTATTTACCTAAAAGGGGGTTGAGTTTTGGCTGGTTTAAATAAGTTAGGTGTACGTACTGTTAACTTTTGTTATTTGAATATTGGAGGTAAGGGTTTTATTCTCCTTTAGACTATATTTCTGTGCTCAATGTTTGTAGGTGTTTGGCATTATATCCATGTTAACTTAAGCAGAAGTACTGAGTTTTCTGTGGTAAAACTATTATACCTTGGACTACACCCAACTAGTCTAATGCTGCCTGTTTCTTTTCCTCTCTTGTGTTAATTCTTGCTTTTGTGTGTGTGTGTGTGTGTGTGTGTGTGTGTGTGTGTGTGTAAGGGAGAACTTGTGTCTATTTATGTATTATTAATACCCACTTGTGCTCCTGACCTCACTTGTTAATCTGGTTCTACCCACTTTCTTCTTCCATCACTCATCACGATGGGTGCTATTACTCTAGGGTGAAATCTTGTTACCTACTGGATTATGCTGCACTAGAGTGGGCTCATAGTATCAGTGAGAATTTGGTAAGTCAATTTCTCCACATGATCCATTGCTTTAAATGGGCCTATTAGTTTAAAGTAAGTTGCAACCAGAGTAGGAGTCAATGAAACCTATGGAGAAACTGACACACTAAATCTGCACGGATTCAATGGGTCTAATCTAGTGTAAATTAATATGTGAAGCCAAAGGATTTTAGCTGTTCTTTCATATGAATTTCTCTGCACTTCTGGACTGAATCTAAAAGTTGAAAGTTACAATTGTATTTTGAAGACTAACATGGTGAGTCTTGCAAATTCTCATTAAGAATTAATATTGTGAATGACAATTTAGAATTAAATTCTTCTTGGACATCCAATAGTAACTTGGTAAGAGCTTTTGCTTTTCTCTGTCCTTCCATAGCAGCAAAGTTTCCAGCCCATAAAGGCTTTCTTTAAGGAAATTATTTCTTGTTATTGAAGCAATGATTCAGTTCTGTGCCTGTTTTGAAAAGGAATTAATGTACAATTGGTCCTATTTAAAATAGATCTGGTGAAATCACTGGGCTTTAAATTATTATTTGTGACAAGTCTCATTTCTCTTACCGTAATTGGATTTTAACAGTTCTTAGTACTTTACGCTACTCTAGTTTGAAGTGACATTAGCCTTGAGCCCTACTGAGGTGTTATTGCCATGGATAGATTTCTCCTGCTCTGAGATAGTTTGGTTAGATTTCTACAACATCACAAACATGGCCTTGCACAGGCCATCATCTGGCTGAGGTGTACAGAGCTGGGGCTGGTGTAGTGCAAAAAAAAGGTAAAAGATTCAAAAATCACAGTGAGGTTTGTAAGCCGGCCTCCTTGACTTAAACTAGCAAGTGGCTGTGGGCTTCAGGTTTCAGATTAGCAGCATTTGTATATCCTGGCCTGGATGCCTTCAAAAGGGGATTGGACAGATTCCTGGAGGAAAAGTCCACCACAGGTTACAAACCATGATGGTGTGTAATCTCCAGGCTTAAAACCAGTGTACTTCAAGGGCCAGATGCAGGGGAGTAGTATCAGGGGACACATATCTAGTCTCGTATGCTCCCAGACGTATCTGGTGGGGCCACTGTGAGATACATGAAGTTGGACTAGATGGGCCCTTGGCCAGATCCAGCATGGCTCCTCTTATGTTCTTATGTTATCTTCTAAGCTGAGATGCAACTTAATATACATGGCAGGGAAGCCACTTGAAGCAAAATGGAAAGTGCTGGCTAGTGGTACAAGAAAGACATTTTCTTCAATTCACAGTCCTGTTTGGGTCTGGCTAGCTATTTTGAGCAAAAGCAACACCAAAAAAAAAAAAAAAACCCTCCTGTGTCTTCATCTTGTTTATGGAGACCGCATGGTTTTTGTTGGTCTATGGAAGTGAAAAAGACTGTCACACTATCGGCACTTTAAAATGTTCTTCTTATTGTAGAGCATCTACACATGTAGTAAAAGCAAGGATAGGTTTCTGGTATCTTCAGGACACTCAGACGTATTTCAGTTTGAGCTTCTATGGATTAAAAAAATAAACACTTATTCAAATGTGTGAAGTCCAATAGTGAGACCAGATATTTATATTGATTGCTAGTACTGGTAATTTGTTTTCAAAGGGATGGTGAGATATGCAGATCTTTGCAATAAAGAGAAAAATTATCTAACACATAATGTCTGTGGACTAATCCACTATGGATATATTTTACTCTTTGAAGTCCTGAAGCAGAAAAACTAGAGGTAGTAAATATTAGTTATGTCTCCCAAAAAGCAATTTTAAGGCTTTTTGGAAGATTTTTTTTTTACTCTATGATGTGTAAGGGGAAACCACAATAGGTAGATTTACGATTTAATGTTTGGCTGCTACCATGTCAAAATTAATTGTATTCTCTTCTCCATTTCTAGGATGGCATACACAGTTTGTATTGTTGGTATCTTTCTTCTGTTTGCCCTTCTGCTCCTCATCACGGAGGGTAAGAACACCCAGGGATTCATCATCACTCCCCATCCTCCTCACAGCCATTCTAAACGGACACGGCACCCATTTCCACAAACGGGCTCGAGATCTCAGAACAAGGACACAACTGAAACTCCACCTGTCAAAAACATATTTGGGCTGATCTCCGGGGATGAGGCAGTGTATGTCACCGACCGAAGCAACTTGAAAAAGGACTGGTGTAAAGGACTGCTGCTGGAGCAAACCATCAACGAGAAAGGCTGCAAAAGCCGTGTTATTAGGAACAAATTTTGCTACGGCCAGTGCAATTCCTTTTATATCCCCGGATACACACGCGAAGGAGAAAACTTCTTCAAATCCTGTTCCTTCTGCAAGCCAGACAAATACAGAACTAAGCTAATTGTATTGCATTGTCCTGATCTCCAGCCTCCATGGAAAGAAATGTGGATCACACAAGTTAAGAGATGCCGTTGCACGGCCATACATGTGGATTAGGTGGTGCCACTCTAGGGTATTTGCTGGTCATCGTCTCTTTCATTAAGGGCACTTCAACTACTTAGGTATGTCTGAGTAGAACACAAATCAAAAATAGACACCACACCATAATGTATGGGAGTTTGAACATCAGCTATGAAAGCAGGTGTATGGAATATCATTACTACCTGGAGAACAAGTCCTCTCTTTTTTTATCTGTAGCCTTTTTCCTGGGATGGGTATCTCACTAATTTACCTGTGTGCTGGACTACCTGCATGGTGACTTTCACTGTTCTATATAGAATGTATGCCTATTGTCTGGGAAGACGTTCATGGATTTTAAATTGAGAGCTGTTTCCTGAAGGTCATGTCAGAATGGAGGCAGCTGGAGACTTTATATAGATATCCTTTGTAAATAGTATTTATTCATGATCATACGAATAAACGAGGCAATTGCGATTTTAAGACCAGTTGGAACAAGTTATTTGTAGAGGAAAACAAAGCTAGAACGGAGAAGTAAAAGAGAGGGTTTTAAGAAATGGGTATAGGGCAAGCATTTGGTTATGCCAGGGGGAAGGCAAAGAAGTAAATGCAAAGATAAAAAGAAGGGAATCTCCTCATAGAGCAGGCATGTCCAAACTTTGGCCCTCCAGATGTTTTGGACTGCAACTTCCACAGTTCTTTGTCATTGGCATTCTAAGCTTAGAATTCTGGGAGTTGTGGTCCAAAACATCAGGAGGGCTGAAGTTTGGATATGACTGCCATAATCTATTCATGCAGCAACTGCAAATACTAAGGGTATTTATCAAGCACTAACATCCACCTTAGCATAAGTCCTGCCACTATAATACTCATTTACACTTCTGAATGTATGTGTTTATATACCAGAGCTTGGAGAAGTTACTTTTCTGAACCATAATGGGTTAGTCATTCAGTCAGAGGAATTTCTAAAAAGGAGGAATAGTCTAAAGAGTAACAGCTACGTTCTAGCCTGGTAAAGGCACTCCTTAAATAGCGCTCACTTACCTTGAAAGGCCTATTAGGGTTGCTGTTTGTTGGTTCTCATTTGATGGCACATAACTTCATGGCAATATTCTGGGGTGAAAATTCTTTGTTTCTGTATAGCAGCCCGCACTACCCAAATCATTCAGCTTATGCAGAAAGCAGAAAGCTTGCACAATAATTCGCAACTCCAACACCCATGTAGTGTCTGGCAGGGGAAGAGCCCATATGCAGTGCTGCCAACACCATTTTTCTAAACCGTTCTGGCTGTAAGTTATGGTAACAGACACTTGGGCTGTGGTTTGGCTCCCAGTATTATAAAAATACTGCACCAGCATTGGGGCTAGCAGACTCAGGGTGGGGTGGGGGAGTGTCCTTGAAAAACCACAATAGCCAAGGAGACAGCTAGGATGCTAAGATTCTGCAGTGGACACGATATACCTCCAGTTTGGTTCTGCCATTGCCTTGGCTCATTGGCAATGGATGTGCCCAAACCCATGGATATCTAATAGCTAGTTGGCTAGTTTGTTTATTAGCCCTGCTCGTGGGTCAAGTAGAGGGGGAACCTCATTCTACAGAGTTGTAACTTATTGACATTTCACTAAGGGCGTTTATATACGACCCCTAAACTCTGGGGCAAATGGCTCCCAGCTCCGGAGCTTAAAAATGTTTACCCACCAGCTCCGGAGTTAACAGGAAATTAAGTGTGACCCCGCCCACTTTAGCGCGTCCCAGCGCAGCTTTCAGGTACCTGCTTTTTGGAGGTGAATATTATTTGATCCGGTGTAAGGATAGTGAGTGCGGGGCTCTCCTTGCTTCTGTTTGGTGTTTTTTGGCTCCTGCCCCTTTAAGAGCTACTTTTACAGAGACGAGAAGCAGAACGAGGCATGCTTTTCTTTCTCTTTTTCTCCCTCCCCTCACGCAGCCAGCAACCAGGAAGTGCGGAGGGGGGTGGGAACGCCCGAAGAGCGACGAACCCCTAAGATCTCTGGTCCGAATTTAAGTGGCCAGCGGATCTTAGGGGTCGTGTAAAAAGGCCCTAAGTGAAAAGGGCTGCCTGCATAGTAATACATGACGTTCTGCCTGTACAAGCATTGCCATTAAACAAATATTCACCCTCATTAGGGATGGGGACTCCCTTTGCCTGTGAGCACTTGCACAAGTAGCCGGATACTGCTTTGCCATCCTTGTCAGATTTGCACTAGGCTGCTAAGCAGGAGTGAAAGGGGGTGCCACCTACAATAATGTTGTGCAAACAGATACTTGAAAAATTCCCAGGTTTTCAAGTATCACGGAGCTAAGACAGTTCCTTGTCAATAAGATTCCCCAGCTTCCTGTGAAAACAAAAACCCCAGAGTTGTTTCCCCTCTTTTTTTTTTGTCTATTGTGTGCATGAAGCTGTGAAACCCATCTCACCTCAATGCCCTTTCCAGTGAATATTGTGGCAGGAAAGAGATTGTTTTGACAGGAATGAAAATAATTTTGTACAGGCTAGTCTCCCCCCCCCAAAAAAAAAATGCTGGTGGGGTCAGGGGACAGAGTAATGGTAAAATATCTGAGAAACATTGTGAGCTTTCTCTTGGTTGGGAGATCCCACAAAGAAATCTCACTGGACAGAGAAACAAGGATGTTGTTTTCTAATTTCATACTGAGGGACTGTGGGATTTATATCCCTATAGACTAATTTATTTTTCATTCAGATACTTGCCCTGCCATTTTATGGATTCCCAGAAAACTGCTTGTAAAGTATACCTTTATTCAGGCACTAAAAATTACAAACAGAATGTAGTTTTCAGCCTGCTAAAGACCTACTGTATATAGGCCGGAAGCTAGCTTGTGTTTGTAATTTTTCCTAGGGCGTTTATACACGACCCCTAAGCTCCACCGCAAATGGCTGCAAGGTCCGGACCTTTAAAATGTTTACCCATCAGCTCCGGACTTTGCAGACAATTAAGTGCGACCCCGCCCACTTTAGCGCGACCAAACAGCAGTTTTCTTGTACCTGGTCTTTGATGGTGACAAATATTTGATCCGGTGTAAGGATAGTGAGTGCGGGGCTCTCCTGGCTTCTGTTTGTTCTTTTTTTGCGCCCCGCCCCTTTAAGAGATCTGAATGCTGCCGGGAACAAAACGGAGGTAAACCGGCATTCTTTTCTTTCTTTTTTTCTCCCTCCCTCAGGCAGCCAGCAACCAGGAAGTGCGGAAGGGGTTGGGGACAGAGGAAGACAGAGGAAGAGCGACGAACCCCAAAGATCTCTGGTCTGAATTTAAGTGGCCAGCGGATCTTAGGGATCGTGTAAAAAGGCCCCTAGTTTGATAAAGGGGTCACTTAATGTACCTTCAATATGTGGACAAGAACCATGTGACTACCCCCTTTAAAAAAGGAAATCAGTAAAAATACAAGTGAGAAAGCAGTACACAAAGAGCACCATGAGAACAGCAGTTATAACTAGTGAGAAGATACTCCTTAAAGCTAGTCTTTTTTGCTTAAAAGATGGCAGGGAAGGAAGCCAATTCAAATGGTTATCAAGTGTTGTCAGTTCAGCACTATTTCACTTACTAAACATTTTAAAAGAATGAATAAGAGGGTGTGATAATGGCAGAGAAAGGTGAGGAGGAGGGAGGGTTGTGTAAAATGTGGACACTTGAAATTTAATTAACATTTGTTTGAGAACTTTTAAAATGTTTAGTAAGTGAAATGTTTAGTAAGTGAACATTAGGAAGAACTTCATGACAGTTAGAGCTGTTCGGCAGTGGAATATGCTGCCACAAAGGGTGGTGGAGTCTCCTTCTTTGGAGGTTTTTAAGCAGAGGCTGGATGGCCATCTGTCGAAAATATTGTGTTGGGGTTCCTGCATGTCAGGGGGTTGGACTAGATGGCCCCTGAGGTCTCTTCCAACTCTATGATTCTATGATTCTGTGAACTATGCTGTTGATTTAAATTTCAGAATGGAATATAGAGAAGCTTGTATGAATCCAGAAGAATGTTTTGTATAGTCACTCAATTTGATTTTCTTCCCTTCCTCCAATAGCAGTGCAATACAACTTAACATTTAAAGTGGGTCCCCCAGGGGCCCAAAATTTTAGAAAACCATTTTTTAAAAATTACAGATTGTTTAATTATTTATTATTTGATTTATATATTTAATATTATTGATTTATTTGATTTAGATATTTTATTTTTTTTATTTATATATTTTGCTTAAATATCTGTCCAGAAGGCCACTCTGGGCAGTTTACAAAGTTATAAAATACAAAAAAGTATAATGTGAATAAACAAAATCTCCAAAACAGAAATCACTCAATTTTGACTCAGAAGATGGTGAGAAATTGGAAAGATGTGAAGAGCTCCCATCACTCCTGAAGCCTCATCCCCCCCCCCCCAATTAATCTTTTTAAAATTATGTACTAGAACAGTGATTCCCAACCTTTGGTAATCCAGGTGTTCTTGGATGGCAGCTTTCAGAAGTCTTTGCCTACATTTTATTTATTTATTTTCATATTTATATACCACCAGATTTTCCCAGATGGGAACTCAGGCCAGTTAACAAAGAATAGCATACAACAAATACAGAGAAAAATAATAATCGGTTCCACAATATGACATAAAGAACAAAACAAACCCAACAACAATTAGTAGAAACAAAATTTAAAAAGCTAAAAATACAAAACATTCCTAAGGCAAGATGGCCTGGGACCTGATTACCTGGCAGAGTGGATCTCTCAGCGGTCAACTTCGGCCCGACCAACTAGAGTGTCGCAGGTGCACTCGCAGCGGGTGGCCACGCCCAGGGAGGCTCGAAAAACATTTACTCATCATGCCCAAGCCTTCTCTGTGGCTGGCCCTATACTCTGGAACCATCTTCCCAGCGAATTGCGCCTTGCACAGTCCCTGCCAGCCTTCATTAAAGCATTAAAGACCTTGCCGTTCCGGGAGGCGTTTGGTGACTCTTAATTATGATTTTTTAAAATTATTTTTTGCCCGCCATATGCTGCTTATTTGTACTTGTACCTTGGTAGATTAATTTTATTATTGTTTATGTTGTATTTTACTGTTATCATTTAATGTGTTGTGAACCGCCCGGAGTTCCTTCGGGACGACTGGCGGTATACAAGTATTATAAATAAATAAATAAATAATGGCAAAAAAGGCAGACAAACAAACTCATAACACCTGCTTATAGAAATAAATCAACCTCCTTGATCGCGGAATGTGACTGTATAAAGCCTTTTAACAGCTTCTTAAATGCCGGGAGGGACTCTGCAGTCCTCATAGAATCATAGAGTTGGAAGAGACCTCAAGGGCCATCTAGTCCAACCCCCTGCCATGCAGGAACCCCCATCACAATATTTCTGGCAGGTGACCATCCAGCTTCTGCATAAAAACCTCCAAAGGAGGAGACTCCACCACCCTTTGTGGCAGCATATTCCACTGCCGAACAGCTCTGTCATGACGTTCTTCCTAATGTTCAAATGGAATCTCTTTTCCTGTACTTTGAAACCATTGCCCCGAGTCCTAGTCTCTGGAGCCATAGAAAACAAACCTGCTCCCTCTTCAGTATGACAGCCTTTCAAATATTTAAACATAGCTATCATATCCCCCTCAGCCTTCTTTTAGAAAGGCTAAACATTCCCAGTTCCCTAAGCTGTTCCTCATAAGACATTTCCTCCAGACCCTTAACCATCCTGGTCACCTTCCTCTGCACCCGCTTGAGGTTGTCAACATCCTTTTTAATTTGAGGCGCACAGAACTGGACACAGTACTCCAGATGGGGTCTGACCAGAGCAGAATAGAATGGTACTATCACTTGTTCACTTCCCTTTATCTAGACACTATGGTTCTGTTGATGCAACCAAGGATCGCATTGGCTTTCCTAATTTGACTCAGAAGGTGGTTCCACAGTGTTGGACCCACCACAGAGAAAGCGTGATTCTGGGTGGAGGATTTGTCATCAACACTTCCATGAAACTCCAATGAGCACAGTCGGTTGTGGAGGCATATGGAAATTGTAGTCCAAGAACACATTGGGAACCTCTGCACTAGAAGGTTAAAACAATCATTTTTGTAAGAAGGAAAATGGGGGAGTGAGTCTAAAAATCACAGTGTGGTCCCTTTTAAAGCATAACTGAGCTGAAGAGGAATATACTCAATTTCTGTGGAAGGTGAATTGTGATTCTATTGTATTTTCTGGACGTTAGGCATGGAGGGGAATGCCACATTTGCCAGAATGGTGCAGCCACAACTACTCAAAGATATGCATTTCCATTTTTCTGTCTCCTTCTTAGGAAAGAATTGTTCATTCCCTGCTTCACCAAGATGATTTATATATCCTGAGTAATGAATGGCCTTAGATTACACGGCTCTGCAGTCTGCCTTTTGTATTGCCTAACTGCAAAATAAAGGAAGGAAAGGAAAAGATTATTATTTGCCCCAATCTGCAATTTTGACAATCTGCAAATATTTGATTAACAGTTCAAAGGCTACCCCTTCAGCCCTAGTAGTGCTTGTTTTTTCATCTTCAGCAGCAGTCCTGAATGAAATCAATACCATAATTCATTTAAGACCATCAAATGCAGGGTGGACTTCATTTTTGGCACCCTGTAATTTTGCATCCCAGCAGCACAGGGAATAATGGAATAAATGATTAGCTAATAAACAGTGGATGATTCAGACACCTCAAATATATCATTGTCTCACATTACATTTCAGATTTGAATAAGTACTCGGCTTTATTAAAGTACAGTGACTTTTCCTAAATGGGAAGGGAGGGCACAAAGATGATAATAATGAAGCATGCAATGCTTCTATGTGTTTTTAATTATACTTGTACCATGTTTGTTCCTAAATAGACTTTCCAAATTGTTACCAATGCCGTTCCTTTGGGACAGCTGATGTGGAATTAATAAAACATAATGCCCAAGTTGTAATAAGTGTGTACCATTTTGTTGCTGGTGGTGGTTCCTCTGTGATTAGATGCATAAGAAAATGCTTATTTCAGTCACTTACCCGCCCCCTCACTAGCAAATGTCAGCATGCACACTTTTAGTGGTTTTAAATGTGCTCATGTGCTTAATGTCAGAACTTGCAGAGGGGAAGCAGACCTGAATATAGCTTTTCTTTTTAAAATGCCAGCTAGTAATAGCAGGAATTGTGGGTCACACATCCTGAAGCTCTCAAGAGAATTAAATAGCCACTGCATGGTAATACCGAATATTCTTTGAATATGTTATCTGGCTCTGTCCCTCTTCAGCTTTCATTAACACACAAAAGTGTCTTGAGCTATAGTGGTTTTGCATAAATAAAATACACTTCCTCCAAGTATTAGTTAATGAATGAAGTACTATAAAGAGCAGAGGAGTTGTTCTAAGAAAAGCCTGAAATGATCAAGCTTTAAAAGGAATAAGATACAGAGGAATGTATGATCTAGTTCAGTGGGGGCATACCTTTGGCACTCCAGATGTTTTGGACCACAACTCCCAGGATTCCAAGCCAGTATTGCCAATGGCAAAGGGCTGTGGGAGTTGTAATCCAAAACATTGGGAGGGCTGAAGGTTCGCCACCACTGATCTAGTTGATGGTTTGCATAAATAAAGAATGGGTTGGAAATATTTCAGGCCATCAGTATTCTTTACGAAACAAATAGCACATAAAGATACCTGATTTGCTGCTTGTGAAACAAATTCTCATGATTTTTTTAAACAAACCAAACATGGGATCCACCACATCAACAGCCTAGTAAGGTTTGCATGTGCTAGAGTGTGCTAAGATGGCTCTATGACTGGTGATAGTCACTCATTTTGTTCAATGGATGTGGGCAGAGAAGCTGCTGACATCACTATGGGATGTGTACATGGAAGTCTCATAGCAGATAATGACTGTGGGCATCTACTCAATATAGTGGGTGGGTAAGTACCCTTAAGCAACACCTGTTGAATGTTGATGCCAAGGAAGAGATGGTGAAGCAGATCAGTTTCTTACAGACAAAAGTGTTAGACAAGGGTATTTCTCTCCCGATTCATTCAGTCTGTACACAGAACCTATCATATGGAAGGCTGAATTAGACGCAAATGGAAAATGAATGAACATTGATGGAAGAAGTGTCAGTAAGATAAGAGAAGCAGATACTATAATGCCATATTACCACTGGAAAGCAGCAGTGTCTTGAAGCAACTCCTGATTAAGGTGAAAAAAGAAGTAGATTCACAGCTGAATATTATTACAAAGACAAAAATCATGGCTGGGAAAGAACCAGATAGGTCCAATGTTGAAAATGAAGAACCTGAAATTGTTAAAAGATTATGTATACATTCGTACAATATCCCAAATGGAGACTGCAGCCAAGAAATCAGAACACTCAGAAAGGCAGCAATGAAAAAATTAGAAAATACCTTCAAGTACAGCGGACCCTTGTATAACATAAAATCTGTACAACATAAAAAATCCAGTGATAGGGTAGATTTGCTTAACAGAATCGCCTATGGGGCGAAACTGTACAACATTAAAATGGTTGTGATTAGGGATTACTCTGTTTTCAATGCATTCCTATGGGAAATTTGTATAAAGGAAAATTTGCTTAACATAATTTCATTTGGAACAAATTAATTCCATTATATAAGGAATTACCACTGTATAAGGATGTATAAGGATGTATCACTGGAAACTAAGAACAAGATCATCCAGACTGTTGTATTCTTGTACTGAGGTAAAGTTAAGAAAGTAGAGAACAATACTTGAGTAAAGAAAGCTGACAGGAAAAAAATCTGATTTTCACCATACACATCCCTAAATGCTTTCTGTTCATTCCCATTGAATTAGATTCTATTGACTTGGCAAGACACCTCACCAATAAATTTAAAGACCCACTAGCTACCTAAGACAGTGAGTGTTATCTTTCCCAATTGCCAATTTGCACAACTGTCTGTGATAAATGTCTGTCCTTTGTCTTTCTGAGAAGCAAAATCCAAGCAGATAGCAATGCATGACTGTATAAAAAGTGACATATGTACCCACTTCTCACTGCCCACACAGCAAAACAGCAACTTTTCTTTAATTGCTGTGTGTGCTTCAAACCATTATTGTGGGGTGGGGTGGGGTGGGTGGGGGAACAACCCTTGTTCTATTCTCTTTTCTGGGGGGGAAATATTGCCCACTTGCCAGCAAAAAAAAAATGATTGCAATATTTCTTTCTTGCTTGGTACAAGCATAAGATAATTGAAGATTTATAACTTCATTCTACAGCATCATTAACATAAAATAAAACCCACAGATCCAAAACATATAATAAAACCAAAATGGAATTGAGGTCTGAATAGTAACAACTTGGTTGTATAGTAAGACTTATTGCCAGTAACTTTCAATAAAATGTGGCTGTTAAATTATTACAGCACTAAGGCCCTGAGCACGCCAGGCAAATGTCCCCCAGTTATCTCTCTGTTAGATTGTTCCATACATTTCCAGTCACACAACACATGGCCCTTATTGAATCCTTTTCCTGGCCAGTGGTTTAACACTTTCCCCTCACCTACCCAGAGGTCCTCCATCTGTCCTCCCACCTCACCGTCTTACTTCAGACTGTGTGTGTGTGTGTGTGTGTGTGTGTGTGTGTGTGTGTGTGTGTGTGTGTGTGTGTGTGTGTGTGTGTGTGTGTGTGTGTGTGTGTTGTGTCGTTACAGTCGTAACCGACCCTTCATGACTCCAGGTCCATGGAGTTTTCTTGGCAGTTCCTACTCCAGGCGCCTACAGCACCTGGTATTCCCTGGTGGTCTCCCATCCAAGTACTAACCAGGGCTTACCCTGCTCAGCTTCTGAAATCAGTCATGTGGGGGGGGGCTGTTTTTTGTTCCTACCTTGCCAAACTGATTGACCTTTTGTGAGTGGAGCCAGCCCAGGAAGCAGTGGAGGTGGGGAGTACTGTTTGCAGACATGACCATACCTCTGGGTACTATTTCCTCCAAATCAGCTCTGCTCCTACTGCTGAGCTTGGAAAGTTAACTTGTTGACTGTTTGCCAGAGCTGAGGCACAATGGGAACTGCTGGTGCTGTCTCAGGTGTTGAAGCTGGGAGAAGCTTTCCTCGCCTACTGTCTGGCATGGGGGAGGGCATTACGTTCAAGAGAAAACAAATCTGTTCCATGGTGTAGCTGGCCGTAATGGAGGAACTGAATCTGCAATGTTAAAAGTAATTGAGATGTTCACCTGGTTATATAGACCACATGGCCACCTTTCAGTACAAAGATGTATGGAGAGTATTGGTAGGTTTTAGGACACATTTCCATGCCGTGTAAATAGGTCATATGCAGAGTGGAACTGCATATGAACTCATAAGGAACAGAAGACCTGTCAAATTGTTAGCCAATCTAAGGGAAAATGGGGAATTCAATAGAGAGCACCTCATAGTTTGTGCTCTTCACATTTGACTATGTCAAATCTCTTTTATAGGTTGCCATTCAACAAAGGCTCAAAACAGATGTGACACAATGGGAATTCACACAGCTGGATCCCCAAATACATCTATTGCTTTCTTCAAAATACAGATGTGGGAGGGGCTATTAATTTGATTCTCTCACTTCATTTTGTATAATAGGTTAACCGGTTTGAAACCAATGACCCTATTGATTGTATTATTATTATTATTATTATTATTATTATTATTATTATTATTATTATTATTATTATTATTATTATTATTATTATTATTATTATTATTATTATTATTATGCTGAGCTCCTATATGGAATCAAATTTATTTGAGAGGCTACATTTTTTGTGTTGGGTTTTTCAAAACAGTCTTTAAAAATCTGGTTTCAATGTTATCCTTGACTCTTACTAATTAGTAGTTCTGGTTTTGTGTCACTTGTGGTTTATGATTAAGAAATATTATAAAAAGCTTTGGATGGTTAAAGAAGAATGGTGACCCACAGCCATTTTAAATAACTGTGTTCTGGAAGGGTCTTCTCTAATTGAAAAATATTAGGGTAGTGTGGGATCATGGCTCCTATTCAAACCTGCAGCTATTTTGCTTCCTTAACTCCCTGTGCCTTGAGAAATACCATGCTGTACATAGAGAGCTCGATGGCAGAGCACATGACAGTAGGCTTCTGTTCTTACATATAATTAGTATCACCCTTTTACTTCTGTGTGGAATTTTTAGCAAGCAAAAGAAAATGTAATAAATGATGTTTTTATTTTAAAATCCACTTTGGAGGTGCAAAAGAAAACTAATAAGGACCTGAGGGTGGAAAGGCATCTAACCATGTATTTTCAAACAAATTAAAAATGTGGGGTTTGCTCAGTGTTTGCCCTTGTTAATTTAAGTATGAGGGGTTGGGGAGCTATTGTTTAACTAGTGGGTATTTCAGCCATATGCAGGAATGCTGAAAGAAGTTGGTGCCGACACCCAGTGAGGAGAGTACTATAACCTTCTCCCCCTCTACCATCACTTTGATCATGGAAGTGCAGCCACCTGGAGAAGGAGGATACTCTTTCTTGATAGCCTTTGACAGTGAACCACCTCCCTCCCTCCCTCTCCCTCTCCCTCTCCCTCTCCCCCCCCCCCCCTCTGTGTGTGTGTGCGTGTGTTGTGTCGTTACAGTTTTGATCGACCCTTCATGACTAGAGATGGGCACGACTTGAAAAAATTTTTTTTTCGAGTTGTCGTTAGTCGGGCCGGTTCCGTTTCGGCTCGTTTCCGTTTTTCGTGAAAATTCGCAAAAATTAGTCGGTTCGTTTTTTCGTTTTTTCGTTGTCGTTAGTACTGGTTTTGGGGGGGAGCGGGCTCCTGGAGGCACCTCTGTGGTGGGTGCCTCCTCTGGCCCGCTCTAAAGGGAAAGTGGGCTCCTGGAGGCACCCGTGGGTGCCTCCTATCCAAGAGACCCCCCATGGGGGTCTCCCCTCTGCTGCTGCTGCTGCTGCAAAATGGTATGCAATAGCCATATGGATATTGCATACCAGTTGTGCAGACAGTGAGACCAGTGAGAGCGACTGATAGCATCATGCCTTCCCTACACAAGGCTCTCGCACCACCATGTCTCACACAGAAGGGAAGTGTACTTGCTGCGTGTAGTGCAATGCAAGCAAGTAGATCTGGCTTAGGGTTAAGGTGGGTTAGTGCTAGGGTTAGGCTAGTGACGGGTAAGGTTACGGTGGGCTAGTGGGTTGCACCTCTGGGTGCCTCTCTGACCCACTAAGAGGACAGTCTGTGACGTATGGGTATGGACGGAGTCAAGGGTTAGGCTTAGGGTTAGGGGGCTAGGGCAGGTTTTAGGGGGCTTTTTGGCACATCCCAGAAGTCTCCATGGCCAAGTGGCCATGCGATTGGTGGGATGGCTCCAAAAATTTGCATGGTCGTCCACTCCCACATGGCTGGCCACTCGGCCAGCCCATCATTGCGCAGGTGTAAATAAAATAAAATAAAATAAAATCAATGGAGGACAGAGGAGGAGAGGAGAGACATTTTGTTGCAAGAAAAAACCCACTGCTACTGTGAAAAATCTGGCAGTTTATAAATTTTCGCGTGTTTCTGTTGTGCTTGTGTTTTTGGACCACGATTTCAAAAACAATATTGCGTTCGCCGCCCCATTTTGGATCCCCCGCCCGCACCGCATGGCATGGCGAGTGGCGACTCGAGTCCGGCTGCCCAGGACGGGGGGGAGGCGGGACCCCCCCCTCCAGAAACCACCCCTCCGGTAGGTGCCCTGCGCCCTTAGTCAAGCAGGCATTTTTCCGCCTGCTTTTTTGGCCCGGGAGTGGATGGGGGGACGGGGGAGAGTTTAAAAGTTTTTTCCTGTGCCGTCCGTGCCGCTTGCTTGCGCTTTAATTGGCTGCGGCGGCCGGCAGCCGGCGAGACTGGGCTTTTTGCTGGCTGCTGGCTGCGAGCCTGCGGGTGAGTCCCACCAGAGCAGCCCAGGATGGGGGGGGAGGCCGGGGACCTCCAGAAACAACCCCTCTGGTAGGTGTCCTGAGGCACGGCAGGCATTTTTCCGCCTGCTTTTTGGCCGGGAACCGGGTTTTTTAAACTTTTAAAAACTTTTTTTCTGTGCCGCGTGGCATCGCGCGATCGCGCGATGCAAGGAACGAGCACGACAAATCAGACCAAAATTGTTCGTTCGTCGGTTCGAGCTCGAAGTCTGGCAGAGTAATTCCCGTTACCGTTTCCGTAGAGTAACGGAACCGAGTAACGGAAACGGAAACGGGAATACCGCTAAGTCGTGCCCATCTCTATTCATGACCCCATGCCCATGGAGTTTTCTTAGCAAGAATACTGGAGTGGTTTGCCAGCCCCTACTCCAGGCACCCACAGCACCCGGTATTCCCTGTGGTCGCCCATCCAAGTACTAACCAGGCTCGACCCTGCATAGCTTCCGAAATCAGGTGAGATCCGATGTGCTTAGGGCATCTAGGCAGCTCCCTTTCCACCCACAAAAAACCCTAGGAGAGCTACCAAGACAGAACATGCCCCACCCTTCAGCTTTTGTTCACAGGTTGCATTGGATGAGGGAGGGGAAAAGATGAGTATGGTGACCCTGTTCCTTGTGAGTTGTACATACACATGAAAACTATTGATGTTTGCTACTTATTCATTACTGTAGAATGATATTCACTTCTGTTCAGTGATGGAACTGGTCAACTTCAGGAATACAGTATATGAAGAAAGAGTACATACTCACATCCCTCCTTAGTTTCCCTAAAGAGAAATGTGAAATAAAATGATCACATTCCTGATTTGCATCAATCAAGAGATATTTTTCAGATTTTCTGACTTTTTTCTTTGGTAGATTGACAGAGGAATAAAAAAGAAAATGTGACCATCACAGAAGGTCTACAAATGAAAGATGACAACTGGGAACCTCTTAAAACTGTACATCTGAGGCAGTACAATGAACAGTTAAAAGTCTTGACTTATATACAGTTGGTTAGTCCCACCAAGAGTAGACCTCCTGAATCAATGTGAAGTTGGAAAGTGAATACAGTACATACATTAAGTCATATAGAGTCACTGGGTCTATATTAATTCAGACAAACAATTGGATTTATGCCATTGTCTTCAAGTTAGCCTAACCATGGGATGTTCCATTATCTCCTTCAGGATGAGATTTTTGCAAATTACTTCTTTGTGAAACATCCAAATATTTCCAGTATGAAAATATGCAAGTTTTGAGATGTAAGACCTTCATTATTTCCATTAGGCACAATGAAACAGCTGCCTGAGAAACTACAGCTCAGTTGGGGTGTATTAGCCACTTAATTATTGTTTTATTGTAACTGTCAAAAGATGGGAGAAAGCTTGTGAAATCCCCACCATCACCATTCGCCAAATAATTTGTGCTTGGGGCGTATGCATTGTGATTTGAGTCACAAGTCTCATTTCTTCCTCCGCCTCAGCCATTAAAATAATATGGTCTGACCAGACTTCACAGTCAGGGATATCTGGAGGTTCTTCTTTTAGGAGGTTTAAGACCTCTAACTAAGTCTTCAGGTCTCTCGTGATAGTGCAAGTTTTATAAGTTTTGTACATTTATGGAAATTCACAAGAACGTGTCTTGCAAATACAGACTTTCTCTCTGAAACTTAACATTATCAAGCTTGATTGTCATGAGGAGTGAGGATTTTGCTTTTGGGTTTAGTTGTTCTTTGTTTTGTGGGGGTGTCCATTTTTTTTCTCACTGTCTTGCTTTAGCATGCAATGATGAATCAGGTATTTCCATCCCTACTGAGAATAATGTGCCTGCTTAAAAACACAAACAGATATTCACAGAACCTTTGTTCATGCTGTAGTAAATATTTAGCCTTAAACCTCTATACTCAGGGGCTCTAGTCATACCTAATTTTGTATTGAGGTTTTCTTTCTAGTGGTATGCTTGTGATACTCCATCTTTAGAATAGGTTTCAGTTGCATTTCAGCAAGGCTCAATCAGGTTAAAATATGGCCAACAATATAAGTTTGTCAAATAGATGGCCAATATAGTCCTCTAGCAATCCTCAGAGGTATCTATTCTCACAATATTCAGTGCCATATTTATGGTATCATATAAAAATACAATGCAAGCTAAAATGCATTTCTAAACCAGAATTTTCCTTGCCCATAAATCCTCTGGAATTACACTCAGTTACTAACACTGAAATCATCTTTATCTCACATGAAAACTTAGTAACATATCATGGAAACGGACTGCATACCTGCTGGTTGATGATAAGTGAACAGGTCATAGCTGGAAATCTCCCTCAGTGCATTTTTCTTAGCTCTGTAAGTCACTTTTAGTTCTGGTGCTCTTAATCCATATCAGTAACTTTTCTGAGCTTTACCATTATGTTGGTGAGTATAGACTGATTAAATGTGGGAAATAAACTACCCATATGTACTCTATTATAAGTCGACCCGAGTATAAGTCAAGGCCCCTAATGTAACCCCCCATAACTGGGAAAACTTATTGACTCGAGTATAAGTCTAGGGTTGAAAATGCAGCAGGTAGGTACTGGTAAATTTCAAAAATAATGATAGATACCAATGAAATTACATTAATTGAGGCATCAGTAGGTTAAATATTTTGGACTACAATTCCCATAATCCTTCACCATCCCTTGTTATTTTTTCATATTATTTTATTTATTTACTTGATTCTTATTTTTATTTTTTATTTTTGTTTTTTTACTTTTATTTATTTATTTATTTACTTGATTTATATACTTGATTTATTTTACTTGATTTCATTGAAGAAAAAGTAGTTTCGGACTGTGCTTCACACAGCACTTCCATCTAGATCAGGACTCCACTGTCATTTAGTTTTTAATACCAAGAGCACATTTTATTATTCATATTAAGAACAGCAGAGTAAGCAGTAGAAGGAGCCTCTTAAAACCAACCCATTAAGACACTTTCTCAAATAATTAAAGCAATCTTCCTGGCATAGTTTTCAACTCGTTTGCTGCCTCACTCGCTTCTCTCCGCCTTCAATTTTACATTCGGCTGACCCTGCTCTCAACACAGGGTTGCATAAGATTCTGGAGACTCTGAGGAGCGAACATTGTATCATGTGAAAATGTCCTTCTGTGGACACCAGAACTATTTTGGAATCCTCTTAGGCTGATACTTCGTGTCCATCTCATCGCTGTCCGTGGTCCCGCTTGGGACCGGTATGAAGTAATCTAACTGCACGTCCATTGCGGAATGAGGGGAGTTCGTCCTGACCACGCCCCCTGAACTGTGATTTAAGCGGGATGAGAGCTTTCCCTCCCTGGTCTCAGGAATCTATTCATCACGCTTCTCATTCCAAAACGAGCGGCCGTGAGGTAAGGCTCGTAACACAACGTGCCATTCTCCATCTAGTGGCAGGAGTGAGAAGTGCCATTCGCCAGTACATTCCCAATGGAGTCAACAACACAGTGCAGAGAGATTAAAAGACAAATGCCTCAAAGGCTGATATTTCACATCCCTCTCACTGCAGTTCGCAGCCCCGCTGGAGATCGGTTTGAAGGAACGCAACCTCACGTCCTTGTGGGGTCAATCCGAGTTCGAAGGAACGTAAGTTCACGTCCTTGTGGGGTCAATCCGAGTTCAAAGGAACGGAACCTCATGTCCTTGTGGGGTCAATCCGAGTTCACCCCGACCACGACCCCTGAACTGCGCTCCAAGCGGGGTGAGAGATTCCCATCCTGGAGCTCGGGAATCTTTTCAATCCACTTTTCGATCCGTGTTGAAAACCGATTTCAACACGGAGGCAAGTTCACCTCAGCTCGAGGAAGGACGTGAAGTAACCACCAAACTTAGCTCCATAACGCATTGAAGGCAAGACTTCGGAGAATCGAAACATTGAAAAACGGAAGGTCAGGGCCAACCCCCCCCCAAAAAAAACGGAGAACAAAGGCATGGAATTTCACATTTCATCACGGAACGAGGGTGTGTGGTAACAGTCATGCCAGTATCATTCATCCCGCCTGTGCATACATGGGAACAGGGACAGAACTGGAAGAAGACCACGTGACCCCGACCGACATCAACACGCAACGAACTTCCTCCCGGGATGAGAAGGGACGTAAAGTAACCATCTTAGTAATGGTCTTGAGGAATTTTGCTTACTTGTGAGATGTGTGTTTGCATGGGCACTAACTCTCTGAGACAATACCTTGCAGCTTCCAGCTTTCTCTCTGACTCATGAGACACTTCCCAATCTCCGGGCACTATTATAATTCCAACGGAGTCATGGAAGGTTTCTTTTCAGTGGTTTCTATATAAAATGTATAGATTGTTTACAGCTGCTGTTTCCCTGCACCTTCTTTCTAGCTCAGCCACCATTTAACAGCAATTTGGGAAATGACATCATATATTACAAAATTCACCCTTCTACTTCCCAAACTGCTTGAATCAGGCTTGCCCTCCCTCTAATGGACAATGCATGATACCACGCACAAATGTTACCACTTGGTGGATTAGGCAATAATTACCATACAGAGGACTTTTGAAGTAGGGAAAAAGTTCTAACCCAGACTAACATTCTTTAGATAGAAACTCTTTTTTAGCAACTGGAGTCCAGAAAGTCCTCACTCATTCGGTCTCTACATAGATACGTGCACACAAACACATGCACAGAGAGCCTACTTTTACAATTACTTAGCTCAGACCTCCTTAAAAACTTAATCAGGAAACAGCCATCCAAAATAAACACACACGTAACCAAAGCACTACCAAAAAATTAGAATAAAATAAAAAGTACAGGGCACAAACAGGCTAACTCTTACATTGATGCTTGTGTGGGATGACTGCAGTTTTATGCACAGATCAGACATGGGCACGACCAGAAAAAATGATGTTTCGGGTTTTCATTTGTCGGAACGGGTCCGTTTCGGGTTGTTTCTGTTTGTCGCGAAATTTTTCAAAAAGTTGTCATTTTGTTTGTCGTTTGTCGTTTGTCGTTTCCACCGCGATTTAGCATGATTTGACTTTCCAGAGCATAGGGGCATCCCACAATCAGGGCCAACGCTAGGTGTTTTTGCACCCTAGGCGGCGGGCGGGGCGGGGGGTAGCAGGGGGGAGGTGCAGGTGGGCGGTGGTGGCGGGGGGCCATGGGCGGCCGGCGGCAATGGGTGGGCGAGCGGGCGGGCGGCGAGTGGGCAGTTAGGATATCACTTAGGATAGAGGTTCTGTTCTTGCCTTGCACCCCAAATGTGTGTGTGTGCAAGCGAATTGAAGTTGGGAAAATAGAAAATAAATGGTAGTATATAATATATTTTATATATTTATATATTTAAAATAAATACATTTCACATGTGTCTGTGGTGATTTGGTGTGTTTTTTGACCATGATTTCAAAAGAAAAATTGTGGTCGCCATTTTGGATCCCCCCCACCGCATGGCATGGTGAGACGACGAGGATGACCCCCCCCCCAGCCTGGTGCAAGCAGCCCAGGACAGGAGAAGAGGGGGGGAAGGCTGGGGACCCCCCAGAAACCACCCCTCTGGTAGGTGGCAAAGCCTCAGGCAGGCATATTTTCGCCTGCTTTTTTGGCCGGGAGTCAGGGTTTTTTAAAAAAACTTTTAAAAACTTTTTCTGTGCTTCGCATTGTGTGATCGCCGCAATGCCACAAACAAAAACGAAAAACCCGACCAAATTTTTCTTTTTTCGGTTCGAGTTCAAGTTCTGACGGCTTAATTATTGTTACCGGTTCCGTTACGTAACGGAAACGATAACCCAAAACGGAAATGACAATTTCGCCGAGTCGTGCCCATGTCTAGCACAGATATGTGAGTTCAGCCTGCATTGAAAGATGGTGGCTGAAATGTTTTTGTTTAGCACACTGTGTTGCATTAGAGTAGGTCCACTGAATCAGCAGGGATTTGATGAGTCAACTCCTGTGTCGGTTCCACAGACTCAAGTGGGCTCGGTCTAGTTGTGGATTTCCAATTACTTCTGACTTCAGAGATTCAACTTACATATTGGACTGTAACAAGTGATCTAGAGTCAGCTGCAATCCAATCATTAGGTTTTAAACAAATCAAAATAATCTTGCAAACAAGTGTTGCCATTTAAATTGATAGCATACACTAGCAATAAACAAAGCAGTGTGCAGCCTCTCTCCCTGATTGGTGTTTTCTTCAGATTTTCACTTCCTGCATCATAAATAATTCTAAAACATGAATTGTTGAGTCTGCCTGGGGGTGGGGTGGGGAGAGCCATGCAATTCACCTTATATTCTTTGGAGCTAAAGTTAAATTTTTATGCTATGATGACAATTACTACTACTACTGACGATGATAATGAAGAAGAAGAAGAAGAAGAAGAAGAAGAAGAAGAAGAAGAAGAAGAAGAAGAAGAAGAAGAAGAAGAAGAAGAGTGAACACATATGTTTTCAGAGTAATGGGGTTCATACACTAGCCTCTTGAGTTACTGCTCTTATTATTATTTTTATTTTGGGGGGAAGACCCAGAGTTGTGCTCTTCTGCATTTTCCCTCCGTTATTTTACTACTTCTCTGGGTCTTCCCCCTGCCACATTCAGCTAGGCAACTGTTTTCTATGCTGAGTCCAAATACCATGATAGTTCCAATTGTGTTGGAAGAAACTTTGTGCTTGATTAAAAAGAAAAGGCCTCCATCAATTGCTTGATTTCCTGAATAAGGCAACTGGAGATTACACACAATGAGAACCTTGGATTTCACATGTGTTGAGAGTATCTTCATGGCAAAATGTGCTTTGTTTTCACTATGAGCTGAAGCAGAGTTATTTTTTCTGTTTAGAAGGAAGGGAACTGTGGAAATAAAATTAACAAGGAAAATAATTGGGTGCACATGCATGCCAGAAAAATTATATAGGTCTGATTACAAACATATTGGTTGTCTGAAAAGTCAACCCCAAATAAATTTCAGTACATCTAAATGCCATATTTATATTTATCTTCATTTGTGAGATCAATGAGGTTTTTAAAATGACTAGCTTGGTTTAGGTCAGCTCCATAATTTCTGTGATAGATGTTATCTGGCATGATCCAGGCAAAGTGAAAATACAATTTACTTCTTCTGGGAATACCCTGGGACTGTGCAGGGCCACCCAGACTGACTCTGCTTGTAGGAGGCACAGTGAGGAATCAGGCTCCCACCTTCTGGCTCTGCAACCAGATACCTAAAGCCTTGAGCTCTCCAGCCAGCTTGAGACCACTAAAACGTTATGCAACTGAGGCTAATGTTTTAAAAAATGAATCTTCTTCAGGCTGAGCATTACAGACCTGAGGTTAGATTTCAGATTTCAACTCTGGTGTTGTGGATTAGTAAACCCAAAACTTTCAGTTGTCAATCTTTGAGGAAAAACCCACCCCTGGTGGTGGTGCCAGGAAAAAGCGGCATGACATCAAAAAAGGGCGTGGTCAAGAACCCGCCACCGAAAAAGTGACTGTAAACGTGGACTGTCGGATTAAAGGCATTTTCGAAAGCATTCGAAAACCCAGCTGCGACCGTGCCCTATAAGTCCCTCATGGTCTCTTTCCCTGCCCCTTGTTGTAGATCAAACATATGGTTCCTTTTTTGTCACACATCTGGCCATGGATTTTCAAGCTTGGTTCTAATAATAATAATAATAATTTATTGTCATTGTGTGTATATACACAGTATACACATACGATGAAATTCAGACACCCAGAGACCAGATTCAACACACACACACACACACACACACACACACACACACACACACACACACACACAAATCCCCAAACACTCTCACACACATTAAAAAAACCCTTCAACACACACACATAAAAATTCCCCTGTAATGCCTAATGCGGTAAAGACTTGTTTGAGTCAGAAGCTAGCTTTTCTTCATGAAATTTTAGCAGTCTCTGCCATCCTTGTCTTTAGATGTACTGTATACAAGGACCACATGGCATTTCCTTCCTTTCTGTTGGAGGGTTTAGTTTTAAGTTTAAGTTTTTATCAAACAGGTGAAGGCACCATGCCATCAGAAGTCCTTTGACAACCAGCAGCCGTTTAGTGGTCCTATTGCTCATAAAGCATCATGAGTAGGGAGTAGGGACCTTCTGAAGATGTAATGGTCCCCCTACTTGTGGACTTTTGGTAACCCTCACATAGTTTTCAATAGAGATGGGTGCCTTGCTGGCCCTTCCCACCTCCTCTACCAGCCAAATATTCCATGAACGAGGCAGGACAGGGATTCTCACCACACAGGTGATCAGTGGTCAGCTGCTGGAGGAGGCAGAGAAGGGCTGGGGCACCTCCTGCCTGGACTGGTGCACCACCAGAGCAGAAACCACCAGCAATGTGCAGGGGTCACCTGGGCTGCCACAATGAGAGCTTCATACAGCTCCATCTCTAGTTTTCAACATACATGAGATGACAAAGAAAAGCTTACTATCATCCTATTCCAACGACTCTCATGGCCAAATGTTTATCTGAACTCAGATTTCCTTAATCCTACTCCATCTTCTATCCCCTACACAAGATCTGCATGTTCATTATTTTAGGGTGGCTTATGCTTAAGCTGCCTAGAAGCTAAGCGGGGTCAGCCCTGGTTCGTATTTGGATGGGAGACCACCAGGGAATACCAGGTGCGGTAGGCACCTGGAATAGGAACTGGCAAACCACTCCAGTATTCCTGGCAAGAAAACTCCATGGACCTGGGGTCACAAAGAGTTGGTCATGACTGTAATGACACAACTCTCTCACACACATGCTTAAGCTTTTGCTGCAAGACATCTCAACAGCACCAGTTTGGAAAGGCTACATAAACCCTTGGCATGCACCCAGTTTATGCCATCCTGAGTATTTCATGGCCTTCCCTCCTCCTCCTACTCTTAATCCTACTTCCCAGGAAAAAAGCAAACCCTTTAAGTGTCTGCTATGGTAGGTATGCATCCTACCTCATTCAGGACCACCCTCTTTTTGAAAGCACCCCTCTGTTTAAAGGTCTATTTCCCACATCACTCTTTGGAGCATAAGAAATTGAAGAAGTAAGAGGAAAGGATTTGTAGCTTGGGAACAGCTAATAATAGGACTGATGTCTATCAGGGTGCTAGCTGAAGTCTCGGGGAATTCCATGCATCTCTATTCCTCTACCATGGTCTCTCTTCTGAACTGAAAAGGCCTTCTCAAAGTCTCTAGTGAACCAACCTTTTAGAAATATATACCTATTTGTGGGAAAGGATGCTGGATGCCTCCACAACATGGCAAAACAGTCTTCCACACCCCTGGAGGCCACAATGAAACTTTTCAATACAATATTTTAAGAAACAGTAGAGGGCAGATCATCAGGAGCCACATTTGGGTATCCGGGGATACACATGTAACTCATAGGCTGCACTTGGCCCACCCTTGCTTTAAAGTTTGGGCCCTCAGTCTCTCTCCAATCCCAGCTGGCCACCTTACTCTTGCTCTAGGCTGCCAATTCCCATATATATTTCATTGCAAATGGCCACTTATGAAAGGGGAGGGGTCCCTAAGTTGCATTTGGATTGGGAATTCCCACATTTTCCCTTGATGTCATGCAATGTATTGTATATTGCCCTTTGGGATAACTGATGGTTAGAAAGATTTGCTTTCTTAACACAAAAACAAGTGCTGTGAATTATGAATAATGGATGACTCATTCTTTACATTGTTCTCTTTAAAGGGCAGGAGGTCTACAATGCTCACTATTATGTTTTCTTTAATTATAATTAATTATTGTGAAATGTAGTTTGACTCTGAAGAATGCCTGTTATTAATTCAAGGCTTCTCAATTACTCTTTTCTCCCCAGCCTGCTATTCTAATGATCTTATAAACTAATTGAAGAACAAGATTCAAATATCCTCTCTCCCCCCAATCATCTTGTCTCTCAGAGATCAATCACTCAGAAGCAGATTATACTCTTGTAGTCTAAATACTGCACAAATGATAGTCCAAGAAGCCATGAAAAGGAAGACTAGAAGAATTTGCATCGTACTTGAAGATGCAAGGGCATTCCTCATGAATGTGCCTGCTTTAGTTGAAATGGATGTCAGCAGATCTCACTTTGTGATATCCACCATCCATTGATGGTATGCAAATACTACTGTCAAAGTAGAATCTGTCATGATCTTAGGGCAGGCATGTCCAAACTTCAGCCCTCCAGGTGTTTTGGAACACAACTCCCACAGTCCTTTGCCATTGGCAATACAGGCTTGGAATTCTGGGAGTTGTGGTCCAAAACATCTGGAGGGCTGAAGTTTGGGCATGCCTGTCTTAGGAGCAACCAGACACAAAATGAAACCTCACTCAAGAAAACCCATGTATGTGGCGTGCAGACAGGCATTGCCTGGGAAGGTGGACTTGCTCATTTTTCTGGAAACCACACAAGAAGACCTGTTTGCCCCCAGGGCACTCCAACATGGTGGTGTGAGCTCATGTGCTCAAGTTTAGTCCATTCCCAGCACATGTGATGGCTGGAAATGTGCAAACATAGAGCCTCGCAGCTGTCAAAACTGCCAAGGTTCCTTCCGTTTGAATTTTTAAAGAACTGTATTGTGAAGTGGCTTATTAAATGAGCCACTTCAGAATATTGACAAATTGAAAACTTCCCTTGCTTCTCTGAGGGGGACCAGGGGAAGTGAAATTATCAATTTTGTGTACATGGCGACAGACCACTACTGATATATTGAATCCCTTCAATTAATTCTGTTTCTTTGCCTTTGTGTGAAGAGCCAGTAGAAACTGGAACTTCAGGCAGTTTCTGAATTGACAGTACACACAAGGCAATAAAAAAGTGGCTCAGCATATAAGTGATTGTTTAGTTCAGGCAAAAATTATAATTTCATTTTTCCCTGCCCCTCTGCTGAGGAGCAACAGAAATGTTTAATTGACAGGAGAAGGAACCACAGAGGCACTTAAAGCTGATATGCCAGTTGGATGTGAGGATTGTGCCAAATGACATATTGATACTCCCTGCAAAGTGTGCTGCTTATATACTGACCCATAGTGCTTAAAGCCCTCTCTAGGAGGTTCACAATTTAATTATGCAGGCTACATGTTTCCCACCTGCCCCTAGCAAGCTGGTTACTCATGTTACTGACCTCAGAAGGATTGGAGGGTGAGGCAACTTTGACCCTGCTATCTAGGGTTGAATCTTGTGTAGTGAGCACAGTTTTGGCTGCAATACAGCAGTTTAACCACGGTGCCATTAGTCAACTTCAAGGTACCCTATGTAGACCACACCAGCCTGCACCACAAACACAGGTGTAGACATGCCCTAGAGATAATCTAATAATCTGTATACTTTCTCTTATTTTACTTTATCAGAGTGAGTCTCCTCTTCCCTGCAGAATGGTTGCATATCCTGCCTGATATCAGATAGTATTCTGTTTACACACATCATCTATTCAAAGCATGATATAGTCATAGCCCAATTTAAAACAAAGAGGCATAAAGGATAGAGAACAAAGGTCTTGCCGTAGCTCATTAGTCACACCTTAAATATTGGAATAAGGGCTTTCCCACTGCAGTATTCCATACACATGACTCCCTGCTGTATGAAGTGAGCTTTGAAAAGCCATGTTTGCTTCTCCTCCCCCCCCCCCCACAACAAAAAAAACTGAAATCTGTTTTTTAAATCTTTCTTTTAAATATTCTTTTAAATCTTTCTTTTAAAGACCCCTCAGCTTACTGGCATGCTGCCTGGGGTTGATCTGACTGGAGGAACTAAATGTAAAGCATCATCATTGGCATCCTTCAGTCTCAAAAGACTATGGTATCATGTCTTATCTTGCATTATCATGGTGTCCCTAGGAGAAACAACGACAAAACATACAACTCAGGAGAGGCACAGTGAGGGGCCCTAGGCCTGGCTCTGCACCCATGTGTTCCTACTTACAGAGCTATCCAGGCAGCTGTTTTGTAAGTTACACCTGACAAGTTGCATCCTCCACACAGCCTGGCTACAGGAGGAGTCTTGCCATCATTTGTACTTGGCTCCCTGATAATAAATGGCTTGAAGAATGTTAAGATAAAGAGGCTTACTTATGAGTCAAGTGACTTGAAGTAAAAAAATTACTTGAAGACAAAGGCAAAATTCTCTGTGAAAGGACCAGTGTTTCCATTTAACAATCAATTAATTGACACTCACCACCAGGATAAAAAAGGGAAGGAGTTGGCTGAACCTGATTTCTTCCAGAAGTATTTTGTTTTACTGTCATGAGGTTAGTATTTACCTAAAAGGGGGTTGAGTTTTGGCTGGTTTAAATAAGTTAGGTGTATGTAGTGTTAACTTTTGTTATTTGAATATTGGAGGTAAGGGTTTTATTCTCCTTTAGACTATATTTCTGTGCTCAATGTTTGTAGGTGTTTGGCATTATATCCATGTTAACTTAAGCAGAAGTACTGAGTTTTCTGTGGTAAAACTATTATACCTTGGACTACACCCAACTAGTCTAATGCTGCCTGTTTCTTTTCCTCTCTTGTGTTAATTCTTGCTTGTGTGTGTGTGTGTGTGTAAGGGAGAACTTGTGTCTATTTATGTATTATTAATACCCACTTGTGCTCCTGACCTCATTTGTTAATCTGGTTCTACCCACTTTCTTCTTCCATCACTCATCACGATGGGTGCTATTACTCTAGGGTGAAATCTTGTTACCTACTGGATTATGCTGCACTAGAGTGGGCTCATAGTATCAGTGAGAATTTGGTAAGTCAATTTCTCCACATGATCCATTGCTTTAAATGGGCCTATTAGTTTAAAGTAAGTTGCAACCAGAGTAGGAGTCAATGAAACCTATGGAGAAACTGACACACTAAATCTGCACGGATTCAATGGGTCTAATCTAGTGTAACATAATATGTGAAGCCAAAGGATTTTAGCTGTTCTTTCATATGAATTTCTCTGCACTTCTGGACTGAATCTAAAAGTTTAAAGTTACAATTGTATTTTGAAGACTAACATGGTGAGTCTTGCAAATTCTCATTAAGAATTAATATTGTGAATGACAATTTAGAATTAAATTCTTCTTGGACATCCAATAGTAACTTGGTAAGAGCTTTTGCTTTTCTCTGTCCTTCCATAGCAGCAAAGTTTCCATCCCATAAAGGCTTTCTTTAAGGAAATTATTTCTTGTTATTGAAGCAATGATTCAGTTCTGTGCCTGTTTTGAAAAGGAATTAATGTACAATTGGTCCTATTTAAAATAGATCTGGTGAAATCACTGGGCTTTAAATTATTATTTGTGACAAGTCTCATTTCTATTACCGTAATTGGATTTTAACAGTTCTTAGTACTTTACGCTATTCTAGTTTGAAGTGACATTAGCCCTGAGCCCTACTGAGGTGTTATTGCCATGGATAGATTTCTCCTGCTCTGAGATAGTTTGGTTAGATTTCTAAAACATCACAAACATGGCCTTGCACAGGCCATCATCTGGCTGAGGTGTACAGAGCTGGGGCTGGTGTAGTGCGAAAGAAAGGTAAAAGATTCAAAAATCACAGCGAGGTTTGTAAGCCGGCCTCCTTGACTTAAACTAGCAAGTGGCTGTGGGCTTCAGGTTTCAGATTAGCAGCATTTGTATATCCCAAACTTGTTAGACAAAAGTGCTGCAATTCATTTAGTACCCTTCTCTCCCATGGCCCTCTAGTGAAACACCTGGTTCTTCTTTTGGCTGGAAACAGAAGCACACCGAAGTGTGACAAGAGAAGTAAAGTGGATAGAGGGATGCTCTTCTCCCTCTCACAAAATACCAGAACTAGGGGATATACACTCAAATTGAGGGCTGGGATAATGAGAACAGACAAAAGAAAATATTTTTTTTTCACCCAGCGAGTTGTTAGTCTGTGGAACTCCCTGCCACAGGAGGTGGTGATGGCACCTGGCCTGGATGCCTTCAAAAGGGGATTGGACAGATTCCTGGAGGAAAAGTCCACCACAGGTTACAAACCATGATGGAGGTGTGTAATCTCCAGGTTTAAAACCGGGGTACTTCAAGGGCCAGATGCAGGGGAGTAGTATCAGGGGACACATATCTAGTCTCGTATGCTCCCAGACGTATCTGGTGGGGCCACTGTGAGATACATGAAGTTGGACTAGATGGGCCTTTGGCCTGATCCAGCATGGCTCCTCTTATCTTCTTATGTTATGTTCCAAGCTGAGATGCAACTTAATATACATGGCAGGGAAGCCACTTGAAGCAAAATGGAAAGTGCTGGCTAGTGGTTCAAGGAAGACATTTTCTTCAATTCACAGTCCTGTTTGGGTCTGGCTAGCTATTTTGAGCAAAAGCAACACCAAAAAGAAAAAAAATCACCCTCCCGTGTCTTCATCTTGTTTATGGAGACCGCATGGTTTTTGTTGGTCTGTGGAAGTGAAAAAGACTGTCACACTATCGGCACTTTAAAATGTTCTTCTTATTGTAGAGCATCTACACATGTAGTAAAAGCAAGGATAGGTTTCTGGTATCTTCAGGACACTCAGACTTATTTCAGTTTGAGCTTCTATGGATTAAAAAAATAAACACTTATTCAAATGTGTGAAGTCCAATAGTGAGACCAGATATTTATATTGATTGCTAGTACTGGTAATTTGTTTTCAAAGGGATGGTGAGATATGCAGATCTTTGCAATAAAGAGAAAAATTATCTAACACATAATGTCTGTGGACTAATCCACTATGGATATATTTTACTCTTTGAAGTCCTGAAGCAGAAAAACTAGAGGTAGTAAATATTAGTTATGTCTCCCAAAAAGCAATTTTAAGGCTTTTTGGAAGATTTTTTTTTTTTTACTCTATGATGTGTAAGGGGAAACCACAATAGGTAGATTTACGATTTAATGTTTGGCTGATACCATGTCAAAATTAATTGTATTCTCTTCTCCATTTCTAGGATGGCATACACAGTTTGTATTGTTGGTATCTTTCTTCTGTTTGCCCTTCTGCTCCTCATCACGGAGGGTAAGAACACCCAGGGATTCATCATCACTCCCCGTCCTCCTCACAGCCATTCTAAACGGACACGGCACCCATTTCCACAAACGGGCTCGAGATCTCAGAACAAGGACACAACTGAAACTCCGCCTGTCAAAAACATATTTGGGCTGTTCTCCGGGGATGAGGCAGTGTATGTCACCGACCGAAGCAACTTGAAAAAGGACTGGTGTAAAGGACTGCTGCTGGAGCAAACCATCAACGAGAAAGGCTGCAAAAGCCGTGTTATTAGGAACAAATTTTGCTACGGCCAGTGCAATTCCTTTTATATCCCCGGATACACACGCGAAGGAGAAAGCTTCTTCAAATCCTGTTCCTTCTGCGAGCCAGACAAATACAGAACGAAGCTAATTGTATTGAGTTGTCCTGATCTCCAGCCTCCATGGAAAGAAATGTGGATCACACAAGTTAAGAGATGCCGTTGCACGGCCATACATGTGGATTAGGTGGTGCCACTCTAG
Organism: Phrynocephalus guinanensis; assembly: GCA_037367245.1. NCBI lineage: Eukaryota > Metazoa > Chordata > Lepidosauria > Squamata > Agamidae > Phrynocephalus > Phrynocephalus guinanensis. Next base: position 102,848,940 of record CM074737.1, read on the forward strand.
GGTATTTGCTGGTCATCGTCTCTTTCATTAAGGGCACTTCAACTACTTAGGTATGTCTGAGTAGAACACAAATCAAAAATAGACACCACACCATAATGTATGGGAGTTTGAACATCAGCTATGAAAGCAGGTGTATGGAATATCATTACTACCTGGAGAACAAGTCCTCTCTTTTTTTATCTGTAGCCTTTTTCCTGGGATGGGTATCTCACTAATTTACCTGTGTGCTGGACTACCTGCATGGTGACTTTCACTGTTCTATATAGAATGTATGCCTATTGTCTGGGAAGACGTTCATGGATTTTAAATTGAGAGCTGTTTCCTGAAGGTCATGTCAGAATGGAGGCAGCTGGAGACTTTATATAGATATCCTTTGTAAATAGTATTTATTCATGATCATACGAATAAACGAGGCAATTGCGATTTTAAGACCGGTTGGAACAAGTTATTTGTAGAGGAAAACAAAGCTAGAACGGAGAAGTAAAAGAGAGGGTTTTAAGAAATGGGTATAGGGCAAGCATTTGGTTATGCCAGGGGGAAGGCAAAGAAGTAAATGCAAAGATAAAAAGAAGGGAATCTCCTCATAGAGCAGGCATGTCCAAACTTTGGCCCTCCAGATGTTTTGGACTGCAACTTCCACAGTTCTTTGTCATTGGCATTCTAAGCTTAGAATTCTGGGAGTTGTGGTCCAAAACATCAGGAGGGCTGAAGTTTGGATATGACTGCCATAATCTATTCATGCAGCAACTGCAAATACTAAGGGTATTTATCAAGCACTAACATCCACCTTAGCATAAGTCCTGCCACTATAATACTCATTTACACTTCTGAATGTATGTGTTTATATACCAGAGCTTGGAGAAGTTACTTTTCTGAACCATAATGGGTTAGTCATTCAGTCAGAGGAATTTCTAAAAAAGGAGGAATAGTCTAAAGAGTAACAGCTACGTTCTAGCCTGGTAAAGGCACTCCTTAAATAGCGCTCACTTACCTTGAAAGGCCTATTAGGGTTGCTGTTTGTTGGTTCTCATTTGATGGCACATAACTTCATGGCAATATTCTGGGGTGAAAATTCTTTGTTTCTGTATAGCAGCCCGCACTACCCAAATCATTCAGCTTATGCAGAAAGCAGAAAAAGCTTGCACAATAATTCGCAACTCCAACACCCATGTAGTGTCTGGCAGGGGAAGAGCCCATATGCAGTGCTGCCAACACCATTTTTCTAAACCGTTCTGGCTGTAAGTTATGGTAACAGACACTTGGGCTGTGGTTTGGCTCCCAGTATTATAAAAATACTGCACCAGCATTGGGGCTAGCAGACTCAGGGTGGGGTGGGGGAGTGTCCCTGAAAAACCACAATAGCCAAGGAGACAGCTAGGATGCTAAGATTCTGCAGTGGACACGCAACGAACTTCCTCTCTGGATGAGAAGGGACGTAAAGTAACCATCTTAGTAATAGTCTTGAGGAATTTTGCTTACTTGCGAGATGTGTGTTTGCATGGGCACTAACTCTCTGAGACAATACCTTGCAGCTTCCAGCTTTCTCTCTCACTCATGAGGCACTTCCCAATCTCCGGGCACTATATAATGGACAGCAAGCTTGCCATTTTCTTAAGATTTATATGTAACTTGACTCCTGAGGCACAGCTTGGCTTACCACAGCAGCCTCACTTTCTCTTTTTGGCCCTCATCACCGTTACACTTTTGACAGATCCTTCCTCAGGAAGTTGACGTGCATGAAAGCCTTGGGTCCAGTTCTGCCTGATCACTTCCAAGAAGGGGTTTCAGCCCCCTATTCTTGCTTTAGAAGGGATGGCTCACCCCTTCTGGGGTCCATGTTGCTTTCCCTCAGTTGGATTCAGGAAGCGTCTCCGGGAGCGAAACACAAGAGCTTTTGCTAGCATCAGCAGCTGGGGAAACAAACAAAGGGCAACCTCTCCAATGGCTTCTTTTGCCATTTGGTTCTTTATTTTGGAAAGCGGGGGAGAGGAGGAGGGGCTGCCAATCCTCCGGGAGAGACCTGGTGAGGGGAAGAGAGAAGGTGCGGTATAAAAAGGCCAGGAGGGGCAGAGGGGAGGGTATGCCATGTGATGGGTGGCGTATTTGCCAAGAGGTCCTGGGTTAGCCAAAGGTCATTGCTGCTGGCCTGGCACCAACTGAAGCAGTGAGAGGATGCGCCTGGAGAGCGAAAGAGTGAGTTTGTCCCTATGCAGGTGGAAGGTGCTGGAGTGGGCAATGCGCAGGAGCTTGCGACGGGTCTCCTCCTCATCTCAAGGCTAGGAAGGGTTGACTCCTGCAAAGTTGGTGCTCTCCTGCTTCACCAACGCTGCTGCCACCGCCACCTCGGTGGTGGGTGAAGCCATGTGGCACCTGCGCTGCCTCCCCCCATCCCCCCCCGGCTCCCATCTCTCCTGCTTCACCAACTTTTTGTTGACCCGAGTATAAATTGAGCAAGATGTAATTTTTTCAGCTAAAAATAAGAAAAACTTGACTTATACTCGAGTATGTACAGAATGTTTTACAAATGCAATAATAAATAAATAAATTATTTTTGGTTAATTTTAATAAATTAATTATTTTTGGTTAAAATTATAGAACAGCTTAACTTCAATCCAGATTTCTCCAGTCTCAGCCCTTCAGACATTCTTAATTCCTCCTCCCGCATGCCCCTGCTACTCACCAGGATGCCTGGGGTTGATGCAAGATGTAATCTAAAACATCTGCAGGGCTCAGGATCAGAGAAAGACATTTCAGTTGAATGAATGCCACAAGCAAAACCTAATGTTTACACTCCTTTGCCTTTCATAAGAGATATCAAGAGCTACCTGTGCGTGCATTTTTTTCTGGATCACAGTCACTTGTAACAGGATATTGCCCTCTGTACATTTAATTTGCAATATTCTGGCCATTATGCTTTTGCAATATCTTGGCAATTATTCCTTCACATATATACTGCCTTGTTGGGCACCATCCCAACCTAAGAAATTCTTAACTTCCTGCAATAAAACAGTATTTCAAAAGCTGCTCCCCCCCAATTAGCCTATGTTGAAGTCCAAAAGTTCATGACATATATAAAATTAGGCAATTAGTAAATAACAGGGATGGGCACCTTGCCAAAAATGACATGCTTTTTTGTCATTTTGAAAGGTTTCAAAACATTTCAAATGAAACAAATTGGCAGACAGCATGTTGTCCGAACTGAAATTATGTTTTCAGTTCAGGAGGAACCAAACCAGGGAGCTGCCGCCAGATCTTGCTTCAGCAGCAAGATCAACTGGCTGTTTTCCTGCTTAGTTCTTGCTGGCCACTGCCTCCCAGCTGATTTTGACAGCTTGAGCTGGGAGGTGGGCACCTAGGGAGAATAGAGTACCCAGGCAGCAGTAAAATTGCTGCCTGACTGCTCCTTTCTCCCCTGTCACCCCCTCCTCCCAGGGGTCGTGGGCTGGAATCTTTTAAAAATCCCCACCCCAATAATGAGCAGGGACATTTTAAAAAGGCCCCAGACCACTGGGCCGGAGGCTTTTTAAAATGTCCCTGCTCACTGTTGGGACAGAGGATTTTAAAAAGATTCAAGACCACCTCAAGCGTTTTTTCTAGAGCCGTTCTTAAATGTCCTGCCACCAGTGCTCTCGACACAGCCAAGGCGCTGTTGACAGGACATTTCAAAAAGGCTGCAGTCCACTGACTACAGCATTTTAAAAATGTCCCCACACCAGTGCTCTCAACCCAGTGAGAGTGCTGGTGACAGGACATTTTTTAAAAGGTTGTAGTCAACCAACGAGAGCCTTTTAAAAACATTCCGCTACCACCACCACCACATGGTGGGCTAGAGGCTTCTTTGAATCCCCCACCGCAACAGGGAAAGTGCTGTTGCAGCGGGGGATTCATATTTCGTTTCATAACGATTTTTTTAAAAAAATGCTATTTATGAAGCAAAACAAAACGGAATGAGAAATGAAATAAAATGGTATTTTTCTGTTTCATGCCCACCCCAATTAAATAAGTTATAGTGACACCTGGTGGCAGAACACAATATTACATTTTAGCATGCACAGTGTTACAGCATTGGCCCTCCCAAGTGCAAATAGCGAGAGATCCTCCTTTAGGACTGCCATTTTAGGTGATGATTTTTATATGAAAAAGAAATCTAAGCTTTCATATTCTACAGGATAGAAATATATCTGAATTTGGTAAAATATCATGAACTAAGAGGCCTTGAAATTATTTGGTTTCTAGGGTGACTGATGAATAAATCCACATTAGGCTGGTGTCAACATATTCAGAAGACCATGATCTGTATTTAAATTCATAGTTATAGAAGATTAGTCAAATAAATGGGACTTAAGTTAGTCATGACAAAACAGTACCCTATTGATTTCAGTGTGTGACCAAATCTGGAGCCAATCCATTGATTTCTCCCTGAATTCCATGACCATGCCAAAAAGATGTGAACTTGCAGTGGAATTTCAACAACATACTGCTATTCTCATGTTGTCATTAAACAAAGCATTCGCCCATCTCTCATTCAGCAGTTCATCAAAATATTGTCATTGGCCCCTATCCCATGTCCCTTTAAATGCAGATTAAATTTGTAGATAAACCATGTCCAAAAATGCCATTGCCATGGCCACCAGGTTTTTTGAAAAAAGAAAAGAAAAGAAAGAAAACCTAGTAATGCCCCCTTAAGCTTGGTTTCCAAGACTTACCGGAGAGGTAGGGAATTTTTGCCTCGCTTAAAAAATCCACCCTTTAAAGAGGCAGATGTCATGGGACCCCGTAGATGATCCAGTTTTCTTTCTTCTGTTTTTCTCATAGCACTGACCGGCTGTTCCTGGGGCCGATCGGTGCTGGTTTTTTATTTTTTATTTTATTTTTCCCCACCCTCCTAGTGACAGGAAGCTGGATCTGGTGCTGTTTGTTTCAACTTCCCCAAGCCCTAGTAACAGCCACCTGGTCCTTTTTAATCCCAGTGCCACCTGCTGGCCATGGGGCTGAACTGCGCTTTTTTAAAAAAAAATCTTTGTACATGGGAACTGCTATCCCACATCTTCAGTCACGTGACGGGAGGAAGAGGAAAAGCCGAACCTTCAGAAGATCAGGATCTTCCCCAGGTGAGATAGCAGCCATTGATTCCTTCTGCTGTCACTCCTTCTCTTTTTTTCTCATGCTTCCGAATGAGCTTCTTGTACAGATACTGGACTCTGTGGTCTTCCTGGGCCTCAAAAAAAGAAGCTGAAATTTTTCGACATAGTCTGTGTGAGTATGCTTCCAAAAATATCACAGCATAAATGAGGCAATAGAGGAAGCCGACAGCAACATTTACACCTGTGTTGGGGGGATTTGGATATCTCATGGGGCAGTGACCAGAGAAAAAAGTCAGGTTATGATGGTAACTCTTTTCAAATAAATGGTTATTAAAAACATAGTCCAAAAGCTGTAAAATTTTTAGCTTCACCTAAAAGGATAAAAGAGAAGACATTAGCATAAAAATAGGGGTTACTGTTAGAGTATTGCAATGCCATATATGTGAGGAAGATGGGCGTATATTAGATTAGACTACTGCAATGCGCTCTACATGAAGCTATCTTTGAAAGGTTTGACGATGGTACAACTAGAGCAAAATTCAGTAGCCAGTCTATATGCACTTAAAGTCCATGTATGGGTGGCTTGCACTGGCTTCTCATTCACCTCTAAGATCATTTCAAAGTGTTGGTTTCGACCTACATGGCTTCAAGCCCAGACACTTGACACAAAACGTCCTCCCCCTGAACATGACCAAAAGCTGTGATCTTCAGTGGAAGCTCCATTGTGTCTCTTGCCATCCCAAGATATGAAGTGAACAGGTCCATGGCACAGAGCTTTTTCAGTATCAGTATCCCAATCACAGAACTAAATTCAAGGTTGAGAAATCAGACACTTTGCTCATTCCCATTTTGTGGCTGCTGCCCTAAACATTTAATAGGGATTAATAGGAACGTATTGTATGTCCAACAGATTTCAAGAGGACTTTCGGCAATATGACATACTAAAAACCTCAGGAATTTTGCATCCAATGGTTGGAAGAAATATATATATATATATATATATATATATATATATATATATATATATATATATATATATATATATATATATATATATATATATATATATATATATATATATATATATATATATATATATATATATATATATATATATATATATATATATATACCAGTGTCAACATATGCTGGATTTCCTGAATCACTGGAAGGAGTTTTTTTGGGGGGTGGGGGTGGGGGGTTTCCTGGAAAACAACACAAATGCCCCGTATATGACAAGTGGATGCAACTTGATCATGATTGTTGATTCTTGGTGGTGTGTGCTGTGTATAAGTCAGATGGGCTGTATATAAATGCAATGAATGAATGAATGAATATTCTACTGTACCAGCAGTGGGCAGTTTATTTTAGCCTCCTACTGCTGCTCTTTCTCTTGCAGTTGGCAGGGAAACGCTACTGGACTGTCCAGAAGAGAAGGAGAAAGAGAAAGGTTTGGTCTTGTTCTTTCCTTCACAAGGCTTGTGAAGAAAGGGAAGAGGGAATATTTTACTCCACCACAACTGGGAAGCTACTGTATTCTTCCCATTGAAACAGTAAGGAAAGGCATTACTGCCAGCAGCCACCACTTCTGCTGCTACCCACAGTAGAGGACCAGTCAGTATCTACTCTCTCCATCAGAGTCCTGGGAAAGGTGATGATGCCAGCAAAGCACTAATATGTGTGTTACGTGTGCTATGATTCAGACCATGGGACTGATACATGATAGATAGAATCATAGATTCATAGAGTTGGAGGAGACCTCAAGGGCCATCTAGTCCAACCCCCTGCCATGCAGGAACCCCCATCACAGTGCTCCTGACATATGGCCATCCAGCCTCTGCTTAAAAACCTCCAAAGATGGAGATTCCACCACCCTCCATGGCAGCATATTCCACTGCTGAACAGCTCTGTCATGAAGTTCTTCCTAATGTTTAAATTGAATCTCTTTTCCTGTAGTTTGAGACCATTTCCCTGTGTCCTAATCTGTGAAGCCATGGAAAACAAACCAGTCCCTTCTTCAATGTGTCATCCTTTCAAATATTTAAACATAGCTATCATATCCCCGTTCAGCCTTCTTTTTGTAAGACTAAACATTCCCAGCTCCCTAAGCCGCTCCTCGTAAGACATTTCTTCCAGAACCTTAATCATCTTGGTCACCCTCCTCTGGACCCGTTCAAGATTGTCAACTTCCTTTTTAAATTGAGGTGTATGGAACTGGACACAGTACTCCAGGTGGGGTCTGACTAGAGTAGAATAGAGTGGTACTATCACTTCCCTTGATCTATGATTCTGTTGATACAACCAAGAATTGTGTTGACTTTCATGGCCGCTGCATTACACTGCTGACTCATGTTCAATTTGTGGTCCACCAAGCTTCCCAGATCCCTTTCACAGTGTACTATTTTCCAGCCAGGTGTCTCCCATCCTATATCTATGCAATTCATTCTTTTTACCTAGATGCACCACACTACATTTCCCTCTGTTGAACCACAATCCGTTAGCTTTGGCCCAGGACTCTAATCTGTCAATGTCCTTTTGGATTTTCATCCTATGCTCTAGGGCAGGGATGCCGAACCTTTTTGGCACCGAGTGCCCAAACTCGGTGATGGGGATGGGGGTGGTGCCGGGGGGTGGGATTGGTGGCAGCAGGGGGGGGTTGGGGGTGAAGGCAGCAGGGGCGGCAGGGTCAGGATAATTGGTGGCGGCGGTGGGAGGGGCAGGGATGGCAGCAGTGATGGTGGCGGATGTGGGGTTGGTGGTGGCAGGGGTAGCAAGGGTGATGGGGATGGCGGCGGTGGCAGTGGGGGGTCGGGATCGGTGGCCACGGAGGGCAGGGGTGGGGGTGAGGGTGAGGACAGCAGGGTCGGCGGGGTCAGGGTCATCTGCGGTGGTGGCAGTGGCGGGAGGAACTCCCGGAGTCTGTCATGCCTCTCCCTGGGGGCCGCGTCATCTGCCAGCCACCCGCAGGCCCCTCCTCAGGTGACCCGGGGAGGCGGGCGGAGGAAAGGCCCACAGCGTTTGCCTCCCTCTGGGCTGGCTGGTTAGCTGGGCGGCCGGCCGAGTGAGACGCTCTCCGTGGTGTCAGCGGTGCCCGGACCACTCCACTCCCACCGCTGCTTCTTCTCCCCGCCCCTCCCGCCTGTCTCCCGGCCAGCCAGCCACCCTCCCTCCCTCCCTTTAGTCCGGCTGGATCCTGCCAGTGGAAGGTGTGTGTGCGTGTGTGGGGAGATGAGAGAGGAGGAGCCCGCTAGCTCCGGAGTTGGGGCCAAACGGTGGCGGCGATGGCGATGGGGACAGCAACGGCAGGGTCTGTCTGGCACATGACATGCTCCCTGCCCCCCCCACTTCCCCCTCCACAAATTCCTCATGGCTGGTCCAGTGGAGGGGGAAGTGGGGAGGGCAGGGAGCATGTCGTGTGCCAGGCAAAAGCTCTTTGCGTGCCACCTTTGGCACGTGTGCCATAGATTCGCCATCCCTGCTCTAGGGAATTAGCAATCCCACCCAATTTGGTATCATCTGCAAATTTGATCAGCCTACTCTCTATTCCTTCCTCCATGTCATTAATAAAGATATTGAATAGCACCGGATCCAGAACAGAACCCTGGAACACCCCACTGGTCACGTCTCTCCAAGCTGAAGAGAAGCCATTAATGATCACCCTTTGGGTGCGATCAGTCAACATCTAACAGTGGCACTATCTATCCCACATTCTACTAACTTCTTTGAAGTATCTATAAATTGCATCTGCTAACACTGCACCATATCAGAGGCATATTGCCAATATAACTAGGCTATAAGTTAGCTTTATTATGAAGTTTCAATACTCACGTCATATTTTATCTGGAAGCTAATTGATACTACAGGGAACAGAGTGACTTCAGTCACAGCTGCTAGAGCAAAATGGAAGGCAACATAATCTGTTGCTATGGTTATCAGAATCAACATCAGCACTAAGGTAAGAAGGAAAATGTGTGTTAAACAAGTCATGAGTTCTTCTCGAGCTAGTCTGAGACCAGTTGATTTGATCAGCTTCCCAGGGGAATGAACCAGCAAGTGAGTTGCTCTCCTCTCCTGAAGCAAATCTTCTAATTTTTGAGTGATGTAAACATTATCAAATTGGAGGTCAGTGAGGTAATTTTTCAAGTACCAAGCCGATTCAAATATGAGGCAGCAAAGAAAGAAGCCAGCAGATACCCGGTTGGCCAACAATATGACCTCCTGGACAAGAATTTCAGCTTGCATGAAATCTTCCCTGATTCCTTGGCTAGCATTGGCCATTTTCTGATGAAGGAAGAAGGTATTGTTGTTGGTTTTAAAATGAACATGGCTATCCTTTGGCGTCCCTAATTTGTCTGGCAATTCATCCATCACCTTCTTGAGAGAATGACTGAAGTCCCGCGAAGCATTGCTCAGCAGAAAGGTTGAAACCAGAAGGCTCTCGGAAGAATCCTGGCATAGGCATTTAATGACTTGCAGGATGGCCTGGATGTTGCCCATGATATTTGGAATGATGTTGACAGCTACAATCATGAAGCAAGCAGATACAAGCAATCTCCGCCCTTGTCTGGTCCCTAATGTCGGCCCAGTAATAGTGAACACGCAACGGGCAGGGTGAACCAAAAAGAGAATCAACAAGACCGTCAGGCCAGTGATCAAGGAAGTTGCAGCCGAGAACTTGGATGAATACTGGAGTGAGGAAAACATCCAGCAATAGAAGAGGCCTCCGACTGACCCAGCAATGCCACAGCACATCAAAAATAAGGAAAAAAGCTGACGGTAATTTGATGGAACTGGTGTGGAATAAGCCATCCAAGCTTCTCTAGTGAATTCTTGGATCCTGGGCAGTAGATTCTTCTGACAGTAGGTCCAGACTAGAGATGGGCACGACTTGAAAAAAAATTTTTTCGAGTTGTCGTTAGTCAGGCCAGTCCCATTTCGGGTCGTTTCCGGTTTTCGCGAAAATTCGCAAAAATTAGTCGGTTCGTTTTTGTTTTTTCGTTGTCGTTAGTACTGGTTTTTTTGGGGGGGTAGCGGGCTCCTGGAGGCACCTCTGTGGGGTGGGTGCCTCCTCTGGCCCGCTATAAAGGGAAAGTGGGCTCCTGGAGGCACCCGTGGGTGCCTCCTGCCACTAGGAAGGGAAAGCAGGCTCCAAGAGACACCCCTCTACATGGGGGTCTCCCTTCCTCACCTGCTGCTGCTGCAAAATGCTATGCAATAGCCATATGGATATTGCATAACATAATGTGCAGACAGTGAGACCAGTGTGAGAGTGATAGGGTCATACCCGCCCTTCACAAGGCTCTGGCACCACCATGTCTCACACAGAAGGGAATTGTACTTGCTGCGTGTAGTGCAATGCAAGCAAGTAGATCTGGCTTTAAGGTGCCTTAGTGCAAGAGCTAGGGTTAGGCTAGTGACGGGTAAGGTTACGGTGGGCTAGTGGGTTGCACCTCTGGGTGCCTCTCTGACCCACTAAGAAGACAGTCTGTGACGTATGGGTACGGAGTCAAGGGTTAGGGTTAGGGCTAGGGCAGGTTTTAGGGGGCTTTTTGGCACATCCCAGAAGTCTCCATGGCCAATTGGCCATGCGACTGGTGGGATGGCTCCAGATATTTGCATGGTTGTCCACTCCCACATGGCTGGCCACTTGGCCAGCCCATCATTGCGCACTGCGCAGGTGTAAATAAAATAAAATAAAATAAAATCAATGGAGGACAGAGGAGGAGAGGAGAGACATTTTGTTGCAAGAAAAAACCCACTGCTACTGTGAAAAATCTGGCAGTTTATAAATTTTCGCGTGTTTCTGTTGTGCTTGTGTGTTTTTGGACCACGATTTCAAAAACAATATTGCGTTCGCCGCCCCATTTTGGATCCCCCCGCCCGCACCGCATGGCATGGCGATGGCGACTCGCGAGTCCGGCTGCCCAGGACGGGGGGGAGGCGGGACCCCCCTCCAGAAACCACCCCTCCGGTAGGTGCCCTGCGCCCTTAGTCAAGCAGGCATTTTTCCGCCTGCTTTTTTGGCCCGGGAATGGGTGGGGGGAGAGTTTAAAAGTTTTTTCCTGTGCCGTCCGTGCCGCTTGCTTGCGCTTTAATTGCGGCGGCCGGCGGCCGGCGAGACTGGGCTTTTTGCTGGCTGCGAGCCTGCGGCGAGTCCCACCAGAGCAGCCGAGGACGGGGGGGGATGAGGGGGGAGGCCGGGGACCTCCAGAAACAACCCCTCTGGTAGGTGCCCTGAGGCACGGCAGGCATTTTCCCGCCTGCTTTTCGGCCGGGAACCGGGTTTTTTTAACTTTTAAAAACTTTTTTTCTGTGCCGCGTGTGGCATCGCGCGATCTCGCGATGCAAGTAACGAGCACGACAAATCAGACCAAAATTTTTCGTTCGTCGGTTCGAGCTCGAAGTCTGGGGCAGTGATTCCCGTTACCGTTTCCGTAGAGTAACGGAACCGAGTAACGGAAACGGAAACGGGAATACCGCTAAGTCGTGCCCATCTCTAGTCCAGACATCCGCCCTGTTATCAATAAAAAGCAAATATTACTGGCAGTTACGAAATGGGAAATATATGAAATCTGCCAAAGTCTTGTCTTCTGTACTCATGTCAGAATTTTCCATTTTCAAATTCACCTTTTGAATGTGAAATAGAACTTCTTAATCCTGTGACTTGATTGTGCGGATTGTATAATACTTAGTAAAATATAGGCCGGTTGATTTTGGCAAGTCTACTCACAGGTAAGTATAGGAGTGCAGACTGACTACTGTAACATCTTTTGATTATTTTGCATCTTATGTTATTTTTAGATTTTGATTAGCCCTGCTGCCAAATACTAAATCCATTGCCATTTATCAAATACTGTTGCATGCAGTCAGTAACTAATTACCACCTAATACTAAGCAACAAACAGTGTTGTATAACAGTCACCTAGTACTGTCAATAATACTTGTTAATAAATTTTGTGATCATTGTTGAACATCTCAGAGCAGGGGGCTGAAAGGAGTCGCATAAAATATACTTTTATTTACCTTTGTTAGAAACAGTAAATTAAAACTTGGCTTTATTGTCTTGTAGTTGGTAGGTATAGAAAAGAGTGAGGAAAAGGTAGATTTGGATCTACTGGTGAACTGCAGTGTGTCTCATTTTCCGTTGTTTAAAACAATTCATAATACTGCCCTGAATGCATCTAAAAACATCTGATTTCAAAAGCTAAGCATGCTTGATTAACAATTAAATGGAAGTCCACCCATCAGTACTAAGGACAGAGAGACAAAGACTTGGGAAGATCCCTGCCTGAAACCCTGGAAAGCTACTGTTTATGAAAGTTGAATATAATATTGGGTTAGCTAGATTAGTGGCTGGACTCAAGGTAAGAAAATGTGGCTTGCGTTGGTGAAATGAGAAGATGAAACAGCCGGTGGAATTCTGATCCGTCCAGTGATAATGAAGTTAGATTTCTCCTTTCTCCTGGGTATAACAGAATACACGAATATAGAATAGTCCACTGAATAACACCAGCTCTGAACGGCTACTAAATGTCACTGGGTAGAAGCGATCTGACTTTGTATCTTCCCATGTTTGTTAAAATGGCAGCAAAAAACTGCCCCAAATGTGCTGCTAGAAAACATCAGGTAACCAACCAGCAGAGATGGATTTGTATGTGTAGTAGTAGTATGTCCAGTTCTGGAGCTTAAAAACAAAACAAAATACCCAAACCCAAAACAAAACAGAAATATTCCTGGGCTCAGAATTTTAAAAGTTCTAAGCAGGGTAGGGCTCCCAAATATGTGGAATTAGTATCTACAGTTTCGCTTGTCTGTGGTTTCCCACAGCCCTAGGTATTATTACATAGGCTGCTTCCTTGTAGCCTTTGTCTCACTCATTGTATACTGTATATAGAGTTCCCTCTTAATTGCAGTTTCATTCATCCATGGCAGATTGTGGAACTGATTCCTCCTGTGGATACAGAGGCCCTGGTAGATATAGTTTAGTTTGGATTTTTTTAAGTAGACCCCACATGCCTTATGTTTACCCTGTTTCAATATAAATAGAGATGGGGATGAATTGAAAAACAAATAACGTTTTCTGACAAATTTGTCCAATTGATTAAAATTCATTTATTCATATTCATCATAAATAAAGTCCCTAATGATTATGAATTGATGATTTTTTTTTTTAGAAATTATACACACAGAGAGAGGAAGAGAGGGGGTGTTTGTGTGTGTGTGTGAATCAACGGATTATGCTTTGTAGTTAAATTTGGGGGAGCATATATATTGATTTTAAACTGCCCACATGCCCAGTGCCCCTAACCCCAGTATTGTTGAAGGGAGAAGTGTACAACTAACGCAGTCAGCTTCTGCAGAACAATTCTCCTAAGTAGTTTTGACTGCTGAATATAATAAATATTCTAGTAACACACACATGCACACACACTGTATTTTAATCTACAAGATGCCCCCATTTATAAGATGGCCTCCCACTGTTCCAGTCCAAAATTACAGTTTCACAACTGTCCAGTTCTCTCCTCAGCTTACTTCTGTGTATCAGACCACCCTCAAATTTTAATTTAACAAATCTCATAAGTAGTTTTGACTGCTGAATATAATAAATATTCTACTAACACACATGCACACACACTGTATTTTTCAAGTATAAGATGCCCCCATGTATAAGACAACCCCCAATGTTCCAATCCAAAATTACAGTTTCCCAACTGTACAGTTCTCTCCACAGCTTACTTCTGTGTGTAAGACCACTCTCAAATTGTAGTCTTAACAATTTTAGACAAAATATAGTCTTATATATGGAAAATACTGTATATATTCTACATACCCAGTTTTAGGAATAACTCCAGAGTTCCTTCGTAAGTGTTCAGCAATCCAGTTAATTTTCATCATGTTTTAGTGAAATATACAAACAATCTTCAGAGAAAACTCCAAGGAAAAAAAAAAACCAGAACAAACTGGGAAGGAAACGGCTGAAAAACCTGAAAATGGCTCAGATTTATTGTTCATATTTCACAGTTTAGTCCGGCCTGCAAGTGCATCCTAAATTTAAGTGTACAATACATTCTCCTCCATTGCTTTCCATCATTTCTGGGTGTTTGTGACACCGTGGAATTGAAGAAGATGCAACCAATTGTAGTTGTTTCCCTTACAGAATCTCCCCCGGACTGTTGGAACTTGTGGTGATTACTTCAGTTTAAAAACCACCTCTAGTTATTAAGACGGATGGCTCATTATGAATAACCACTGCCTCCTGGTGATGAATTTGGTCAGCTGATCCCCACTAATCTTTCCTTTTAGTAAACTGAGTGTATTGTGCAATTTTACTTGGGGGGAAAATCAACATTTAACTGAGAAGAATTATGACAAAACTCTTAACTGCATTTACAGTTCTGTTTGCCATACCTCAAAAAGGGATTGCAGACCCATGTTAGGCGTGGTGGCATTTTAAAAAGGCAGAATATGGCTGTCACTGACATGAGAAGGCACACCTGCTGAAAGTCCCTGTTCCTTGGAATTATTAAAGGTAGTAAATTCAAGAGGATTTCCCCAGCCCCCACATTCTGCCCCAATTTCAAAGAACTTTCATGGATTGGGATAAGTTTTTGAGCATGAATAGAGTTGACTTTTGTACTGGCAGCTCTTGTAGATGTTAGGTTTTTGAGCTACAGCTTCCACAATCCGCCCAGAGACCTTTGGGTAGTGGGCGGCATATAAATTAAATAAATAAATAAAATAAAATAAAATAAAATAAATAAATCCCATGTCCACTGGGGTGTGCGTGTGTGTAAGTCTGTAAAAGCTACTTCTCCCAAGCCTAGGAATCTGTGGACACTTACTGCCCAAGGAGAAAAAACCTAGATCCAAAAAATGCAAAGAGTTTTCATGCATCTTTTTTTTAATATATTTTATTAATTAAAAATTTAAACAACACATAAATCCCCCACAACACATTATGCTTAATTATCCACCACCCTCAGGATTATATAACAATATACTCTATAACATTATATAACATTTCATTCATTACTATTACATGTTTTATCTTACACAACCTGTCTCCTTCCAAAACTGAATTGATTCTTCTGATAGAAAATAACCTTTATGTTTTAAAAATACATGATCCAGAAATTTGTACCAAATTTGATTGAAAACATTCTCTTTTACCATCCCTTTTTTAATTTTCAATTTGCAGGTCACTTTATCGTTAATGGCCAAACTCCACATTTCATCATACCATTCCTCTAGTCTCAATTTCTTAATATCAGGGCCGACGCTAGGTGTTTTTGCACCCTAGGTGGCGGGCGGGGCGGGGGGGGTAGCAGGGGGGAGGTGCAGGTGGGCGGTGGTGGCGGGGGGCCATGGGCGGCCGGCGGCAACGCGTGGGCGAGTGGGCGGGCGGCGAGTGGGCAGTTAGGATATCACTTAGGATAGAGGTTCTGTTCTTGCTTTGCACCCCAAATGTGTGTGTGTGCAAGCAAATTGAAGTTGGGAAAATAGAAAATAAATGGTAGTATATAATATATTTTTAAAATAAATCCACACCTCCCACTCCCAGTCGAACCCCTCCTTTATCCAATATCAGAAAAAAATCCTCACAAACTGCCAGAGAAGAAATAAAGAATAAACTGCTATTCCCTTCAACCACATCCATACACCCGACTGCGATTTCTGGAAGGTGCCTCGGCTTTTTATGCCCACCGAGACATCCAGAAGTGTCAGTCAAAAACCTGGTGATGCCATTGGTGGAATGGTTCAAAAAAATTGCATGGTCCCATCCCATGCCCAGCCCAAATGGGCAGGTCTAAAAAAATAAAAAATAAAATAAAATAAAATAAAATCAATACGACGTTTTATTGCTATAAAAAAACCACTGCTGCTACTATAAAAATTCAGGCATTTAAAATAAATAAATTTCACATGTTTCTGTGGTGATTTGGTGTGTTTTTTGACCATGATTTCAAAAGAAAAATTGTGGTCGCCATTTTGGATCCCCCCCACCGCATGGCATGGTGAGACGACGAGGATGACCCCCCCCCCAGCCTGGTGCAAGCAGCCCAGGACAGGAGAAGGGGGGGAAGGCCGGGGACCCCCCAGAAACCACCCCTCTGGTAGGTGGCAAAGCCTCAGGCAGGCATATTTTCGCCTGCTTTTTTGGCCGGGAGTTGGGGTTTTTTAAAAAAAAACTTTTAAAAACTTTTTCTGTGCTTCGCATTGTGCGATCGCCGCAATGCCACAAACAAAAACGAAAAACCCGACCAAATTTTTCTTTTTTCGGTTCGAGTTCGAGTTCTGATGGATTAATTATCGTTACCGTTTCCGTTACGTAACGGAAACGATAACCCAAAACGGAAACGACAATTTCGCCGAGTCGTGCCCATGTCTAGCACAGATATGTGAGTTCAACCTGCATTGAAAGATGGTGGCTGAAATGTTTTTGTTTAGCACACTGTGTTGCATTAGAGTAGGTCCACTGAATCAGCAGGGATTCGATGAGTCAACTCCTGTATCGGTTCCACAGACTCAAGTGGGCTCGGTCTAGTTGTGGATTTCCAATTACTTCTGACTTCAGAGATTCAACTTACATATTGGACTGTAACAAGTGATCTAGAGTCAGCTGCAATCCAATCATTAGGTTTTAAACAAATGAAAATAGTCTTGCAAACAAGTGTTGCCATTTAAATTGATAGCATACACTAGCAATAAACAAAGCAGTGTGCAGCCTCTCTCCCTGATTGGTGTTTTCTTCAGATTTTCACTTCCTGCATCATAAATAATTCTAAAACATGAATTGTTGAGTCTGCCTGGGGGTGGGGTGGGGAGAGCCATGCAATTCACCTTATATTCTTTGGAGCTAAAGTTAAATTTTTATGCTATGATGACAATTACTACTACTACTGACGATGATAATGAAGAAGAAGAAGAAGAAGAAGAAGAAGAAGAAGAAGAAGAAGAAGAAGAAGAAGAAGAAGAAGTGTGAACACATATGTTTTCAGAGTAATGGGGTTCATACACTAGCCTCTTGAGTTACTGCTCTTATTATTATTTTTATTTTGGGGGGAAGACCCAGAGTTGTGCTCTGTTTGAGTCAGAAGCTAGCTTTTCTTCGTGGAATTTTAGCAGTCTCTGCCATCCTTGTCTTTAGATGTACTGTATACAAGGACCACATGGCATTTCCTTCCTTTCTGTTGGAGGGTTTAGTTTTAAGTTTAAGTTTTTATCAAACAGGTGAAGGCACCATGCCATCAGAAGTCCTTTGACAACCAGCAGCCTTTTAGTGGTCCTATTGCTCATAAAGCATCATGAGTAGGGAGTAGGGACCTTCTGAAGATGTAATGGTCCCCCTACTTGTGGACTTTTGGTAACCCTCACATAGTTTTCAATAGAGATGGGTGCCTTGCTGGCCCTTCCCACCTCCTCTACCAGCCAAATATTCCATGAACGAGGCAGGACAGGGATTCTCACCACACAGGTGATACGTGGTCAGCTGCTGGAGGAGGCAGAAAAGGGCTGGGGCACCTCCTGCCTGGACTGGTGCACCACCAGAGCAGAAACCACCAGCAATGTGCAGGGGTCACCTGGGCTGCCACAATGAGAGCTTCATACAGCTCCATCTCTAGTTTTCAACATACATGAGATGACAAAGAAAAGCTTACTATCATCCTATTCCAACAACTATCATGGCCAAATGTTTATCTGAACTCAGATTTCCTTAATCCTACTCCATCTTCTATCCCCTACACAAGATCTGCATGTTCATTATTTTAGGGTGGCTTATACTTAAGCTGCCTAGAAGCTAAGCGGGGTCAGCCCTGGTTCGTATTTGGATGGGAGACCACCAGGGAATACCAGGTGCGGTAGGCACTTGGAATAGGAACTGGCAAACCACTCCAGTATTCCTGGCAAGAAAACTCCATGGACCTGGGGTCACAAAGAGTTGGTCATGACTGTAATGACACAACTCTCTCACACACATGCTTAAGCTTTTGCTGCAAGACATCTCAACAGCACCAGTTTGGAAAGGCTACATAAACCCTTGGCATGCACCCAGTTTATGCCATACTGAGTATTTCATGGCCTTCCCTCCTCCTCCTACTCTTAATCCTACCTCCCAGGAAAAAAGCAAACCCTTTAAGTGTCTGCTATGGTAGGTATGCATCCTACCTCATTCAGGACCACCCTCTTTTTGAAAGCACCCCTCTGTTTAAAGGTCTATTTCCCACATCACTCTTTGGAGCATAAGAAATTGAAGAAGTAAGAGGAAAGGATTTGTAGCTTGGGAACAGCTAATAATAGGACTGATGGATATCAGGGTGCTAGCTGAAGTCTCGGGGAATTCCATGCATCTCTATTCCTCTACCATGGTCTCTCTTCTGAACTGAAAAGGCCTTCTCAAAGTCTCTAGTGAACCAACCTTTTAGAAATATATACCTATTTGTGGGAAAGGATGCTGGATGCCTCCACAACATGGCAAAACAGTCTTCCACACCCCTGGAGGCCACAACGAAACTTTTCAATACAATATTTTAAGAAACAGTAGAGGGCAGATCATCAGGAGCCACATTTGGGTATCCGGGGACACACATGTAACTCATAGGCTGCACTTGGCCCACCCTTGCTTTAAAGTTTGGGCCCTCCGTCTCTCTCCAATCCCAGCTGGCCACCTTACTCTTGCTCTAGGCTGCCAATTCCCATATATATTTCATTGCAAATGGCCATTTATGAAAGGGGAGGGGTCCCTAAGTTGCATTTGGATTGGGAATTCCCACATTTTCCCTTGATGTCATGCAATGTATTGTATATTGCCCTTTGGGATAACTGATGGTTAGAAAGATTTGCTTTCTTAACACAAAAACAAGTGCTGTGAATTATGAATAATGGATGACTCATTCTTTACATTGTTCTCTTTAAAGGGCAGGAGGTCTACAATGCTCACTATTATGTTTTCTTTAATTATAATTAATTATTGTGAAATGTAGTTTGACTCTGAAGAATGCCTGTTATTAATTCAAGGCTTCTCAATTACTCTTTTCTCCCCAGCCTGCTATTCTAATGATCTTATAAACTAATTGAAGAACAAGATTCAAATATCCTCTCTCCCCCCAATCATCTTGTCTCTCAGAGATCAATCACTCAGAAGCAGATTATACTCTTGTAGTCTAAATACTGCACAAATGATAGTCCAAGAAGCCATGAAAAGGAAGACTAGAAGAATTTGCAACCTACTTGAAGATGCAAGGGCATTCCTCATGAATGTGCCTGCTTTAGTTGAAATGGATGTCAGCAGATCTCACTTTGTGATATCCACCATCCATTGATGGTATGCAAATACTACTGTCAAAGTAGAATCTGTCATGATCTTAGGGCAGGCATGTCCAAACTTCAGCCCTCCAGGTGTTTTGGAACACAACTCCCACAGTCCTTTGCCATTGGCAATACAGGCTTGGAATTCTGGGAGTTGTGGTCCAAAACATCTGGAGGGCTGAAGTTTGGGCATGCCTGTCTTAGGAGCAACCAGACACAAAATGAAACCTCACTCAAGAAAACCCATGTATGTGGCGTGCAGACAGGCATTGCCTGGGAAGGTGGACTTGCTCATTTTTCTGGAAACCACACAAGAAGACCTGTTTGCCCCCAGGGCACTCCAACATTGTGGTGTGAGCTCATGTGCTCAAGTTTAGTCCATTCCCAGCACATGTGATGGCTGGAAATGTGCAAACATGGAGCCTCGCAGCTGTCAAAACTGCCAAGGTTCCTTCCGTTTGAATTTTTAAAGAACTGTATTGTGAAGTGGCTTATTAAATGAGCCACTTCAGAATATTGACAAATTGAAAACTTCCCTTGCTTCTCTGAGGGGGACCAGGGGAAGTGAAATTATTAATTTTGTGTACATGGCGACAGACCACTACTGATATATTGAATCACTTCAATTAATTCTGTTTCTTTGCCTTTGTGTAAAAAAGTGGTTCAGCATATGAGTGATTGTTTAGTTCAGGCAAAAATTATAATTTCATTTTTCCCTGCCCCTCTGCTGAGGAGCAACAGAAATGTTTAATTGACAGGAGAAGGAACCACAGAGGCACTTAAAGCTGATATGCCACTTGGATGTGAGGATTGTGCCAAATGACATATTGATACTCCCTGCAAAGTGTGCTGCTTATATACTGACCCATAGTGCTTAAAGCCCTCTCTAGGAGGTTCACAATCTTTTTTTTAAATCTTTCTTTTAAATATTCTTTTAAATCTTTCGTTTAAAGATCCCTCAGCTTACTGGCATGCTGCCTGGGGTTGAGCTGACTGGAGGAACTAAATGTAAAGCATCATCATTGGCATCCTTCAGTCTCAAAAGACTATGGTATCATGTCTTATCTTGCATTATCATGGTGTCCCTAGGAGAAACAACGACAAAACATACAACTCAGGAGAGGCACAGTGAGGGGCCCTAGGCCTGGCTCTGCACCCATGTGTTCCTACTTACAGAGCTATCCAGGCAGCTGTTTTGTAAGTTACACCTGACAAGTTGCATCCTCCACACAGCCTGGCTACAGGAGGAGTCTTGCCATCATTTGTACTTGGCTCCCTGATAATAAATGGCTTGAAGAATGTTAAGATAAAGAGGCTTACTTATGAGTCAAGTGACTTGAAGTAAAAAAATTACTTGAAGACAAGAGGCAAAATTCTCTCTGACCAGTGTTTCCATTTAACAATCAATTAATTGACACTCACCACCAGGATAAAAAAGGGAAGGAGTTGGCTGAACCTGATTTCTTCCAGAAGTATTTTGTTTTACCCTCATGAGGTTAGTATTTACCTAAAAGGGGGTTGAGTTTTGGCTGGTTTAAATAAGTTAGGTGTACGTACTGTTAACTTTTGTTATTTGAATATTGGAGGTAAGGGTTTTATTCTCCTTTAGACTATATTTCTGTGCTCAATGTTTGTAGGTGTTTGGCATTATATCCATGTTAACTTAAGCAGAAGTACTGAGTTTTCTGTGGTAAAACTATTATACCTTGGACTACACCCAACTAGTCTAATGCTGCCTGTTTCTTTTCCTCTCTTGTGTTAATTCTTGCTTTTGTGTGTGTGTGTGTGTGTGTGTGTGTGTGTGTGTGTGTGTGTGTGTGTGTGTGTGTGTGTGTGTGTGTGTGTGTGTGTGTAAGGGAGAACTTGTGTCTATTTATGTATTATTAATACCCACTTGTGCTCCTGACCTCACTTGTTAATCTGGTTCTACCCACTTTCTTCTTCCATCACTCATCACGATGGGTGCTATTACTCTAGGGTGAAATCTTGTTACCTACTGGATTGTGCTGCACTAGAGTGGGCTCATAGTATCAGTGAGAATTTGGTAAGTCAATTTCTCCACATGATCCATTGCTTTAAATGGGCCTATTAGTTTAAAGTAAGTTGCAACCAGAGTAGGAGTCAATGAAACCTATGGAGAAACTGACACACTAAATCTGCACGGATTCAATGGGTCTAATCTAGTGTAACTTAATATGTGAAGCCAAAGGATTTTAGCTGTTCTTTCATATGAATTTCTCTGCACTTCTGGACTGAATCTAAAAGTTGAAAGTTACAATTGTATTTTGAAGACTAACATGGTGAGTCTTGCAAATTCTCATTAAGAATTAATATTGTGAATGACAATTTAGAATTAAATTCTTCTTGGACATCCAATAGTAACTTGGTAAGAGCTTTTGCTTTTCTCTGTCCTTCCATAGCAGCAAAGTTTCCATCCCATAAAGGCTTTCTTTAAGGAAATTATTTCTTGTTATTGAAGCAATGATTCAGTTCTGTGCCTGTTTTGAAAAGGAATTAATGTAGAATTGGTCCTATTTAAAATAGATCTGGTGAAATCACTGGGCTTTAAATTATTATTTGTGACAAGTCTCATTTCTCTTACCGTAATTGGATTTTAACAGTTCTTAGTACTTTACGCTATTCTAGTTTGAAGTGACATTAGCCTTGAGCCCTACTGAGGTGTTATTGCCATGGATAGATTTCTCCTGCTCTGAGATAGTTTGGTTAGATTTCTACAACATCACAAACATGGCCTTGCACAGGCCATCATCTGGCTGAGGTGTACAGAGCTGGGGCTGGTGTAGTGCGAAAGAAAGGTAAAAGATTCAAAAATCACAGTGAGGTTTGTAAGCCGGCCTCCTTGACTTAAACTAGCAAGTGGCTGTGGGCTTCAGGTTTCAGATTAGCAGCATTTGTATATCCTGGCCTGGATGCCTTCAAAAGGGGATTGGACAGATTCCTGGAGGAAAAGTCCACCACAGGTTACAAACCATGATGGAGGTGTGTAATCTCCAGGCTTAAAACCAGTGTACTTAAAGGGCCAGATGCAGGGGAGTAGTATCAGGGGACACATATCTAGTCTCATATGCTCCCAGACGTATCTGGTGGGGCCACTGTGAGATACATGAAGTTGGACTAGATGGGCCTTTGGCCTGATCCAGCATGGCTCCTCTTATGTTCTTATGTTATGTTCTAAGCTGAGATGCAACTTAATATACATGGCAGGGAAGCCACTTGAAGCAAAATGGAAAGTGCTGGCTAGTGGTACAAGAAAGACATTTTCTTCAATTCACAGTCCTGTTTGGGTCTGGCTAGCTATTTTGAGCAAAAGCAACACCAAAAAGAAAAAAAAAACCCTCCTGTGTCTTCATCTTGTTTATGGAGACCGCATGGTTTTTGTTGGTCTATGGAAGTGAAAAAGACTGTCACACTATCGGCACTTTAAAATGTTCTTCTTATTGTAGAGCATCTACACATGTAGTAAAAGCAAGGATAGGTTTCTGGTATCTTCAGGACACTCAGACGTATTTCAGTTTGAGCTTCTATGGATTAAAAAAATAAACACTTATTCAAATGTGTGAAGTCCAATAGTGAGACCAGATATTTATATTGATTGCTAGTACTGGTAATTTGTTTTCAAAGGGATGGTGAGATATGCAGATCTTTGCAATAAAGAGAAAAATTATCTAACACATAATGTCTGTGGACTAATCCACTATGGATATATTTTACTCTTTGAAGTCCTGAAGCAGAAAAACTAGAGGTAGTAAATATTAGTTATGTCTCCCAAAAAGCAATTTTAAGGCTTTTTGGAAGATTTTTTTTTACTCTATGATGTGTAAGGGGAAACCACAATAGGTAGATTTACGATTTAATGTTTGGCTGATACCATGTCAAAATTAATTGTATTCTCTTCTCCATTTCTAGGATGGCATACACAGTTTGTATTGTTGGTATCTTTCTTCTGTTTGCCCTTCTGCTCCTCATCACGGAGGGTAAGAACACCCAGGGATTCATCATCACTCCCCGTCCTCCTCACAGCCATTCTAAACGGACATGGCACCCATTTCCACAAACGGGCTCGAGATCTCAGAACAAGGACACAACTGAAACTCCACCTGTCAAAAACATATTTGGGCTGATCTCCGGGGATGAGGCAGTGTATGTCACCGACCGAAGCAACTTGAAAAAGGACTGGTGTAAAGGACTGCTGCTGGAGCAAACCATCAACGAGAAAGGCTGCAAAAGCCGTGTTATTAGGAACAAATTTTGCTACGGCCAGTGCAATTCCTTTTATATCCCCGGATACACACGCGAAGGAGAAAACTTCTTCAAATCCTGTTCCTTCTGCAAGCCAGACAAATACAGAACTAAGCTAATTGTATTGCATTGTCCTGATCTCCAGCCTCAATGGAAAGAAATGTGGATCACACAAGTTAAGAGATGCCGTTGCACGGCCATACATGTGGATTAGGTGGTGCCACTCTAGGGTATTTGCTGGTCATCGTCTCTTTCATTAAGGGCACTTCAACTACTTAGGTATGTCTGAGTAGAACACAAATCAAAAATAGACACCACACCATAATGTATGGGAGTTTGAACATCAGCTATGAAAGCAGGTGTATGGAATATCATTACTACCTGGAGAACAAGTCCTCTCTTTTTTTATCTGTAGCCTTTTTCCTGGGATGGGTATCTCACTAATTTACCTGTGTGCTGGACTACCTGCATGGTGACTTTCACTGTTCTATATAGAATGTATGCCTATTGTCTGGGAAGACGTTCATGGATTTTAAATTGAGAGCTGTTTCCTGAAGGTCATGTCAGAATGGAGGCAGCTGGAGACTTTATATAGATATCCTTTGTAAATAGTATTTATTCATGATCATACGAATAAACGAGGCAATTGCGATTTTAAGACCAGTTGGAACAAGTTATTTGTAGAGGAAAACAAAGCTAGAACGGAGAAGTAAAAGAGAGGGTTTTAAGAAATGGATATAGGGCAAGCATTTGGTTATGCCAGGGGGAAGGCAAAGAAGTAAATGCAAAGATAAAAAGAAGGGAATCTCCTCATAGAGCAGGCATGTCCAAACTTTGGCCCTCCAGATGTTTTGGACTGCAACTTCCACAGTTCTTTGTCATTGGCATTCTAAGCTTAGAATTCTGGGAATTGTGGTCCAAAACATCAGGAGGGCTGAAGTTTGGATATGACTGCCATAATCTATTCATGCAGCAACTGCAGATACTAAGGGTATTTATCAAGCACTAACATCCACCTTAGCATAAGTCCTGCCACTATAATACTCATTTACACTTCTGAATGTATGTGTTTATATACCAGAGCTTGGAGAAGTTACTTTTCTGAACCATAATGGGTTAGTCATTCAGTCAGAGGAATTTCTAAAAAGGAGGAATAGTCTAAAGAGTAACAGCTACGTTCTAGCCTGGTAAAGGCACTCCTTAAATAGCGCTCACTTACCTTGAAAGGCCTATTAGGGTTGCTGTTTGTTGGTTCTCATTTGATGGCACATAACTTCATGGCAATATTCTGGGGTGAAAATTCTTTGTTTCTGTATAGCAGCCCGCACTACCCAAATCATTCAGCTTATGCAGAAAGCAGAAAGCTTGCACAATAATTCGCAACTCCAACACCCATGTAGTGTCTGGCAGGGGAAGAGCCCATATGCAGTGCTGCCAACACCATTTTTCTAAACCGTTCTGGCTGTAAGTTATGGTAACAGACACTTGGGCTGTGGTTTGGCTCCCAGTATTATAAAAATACTGCACCAGCATTGGGGCTAGCAGACTCAGGGTGGGGTGGGGGAGTGTCCTTGAAAAACCACAATAGCCAAGGAGACAGCTAGGATGCTAAGATTCTGCAGTGGACACGATATACCTCCAGTTTGGTTCTGCCATTGCCTTGGCTCATTGGCAATGGATGTGCCCAAACCCATGGATATCTAATAGCTAGTTGGCTAGTTTGTTTATTAGCCCTGCTTGTGGGTCAAGTAGAGGGGGAACCTCATTCTACAGAGTTGTAACTTATTGACATTTCACTAAGGGCGTTTATATACGACCCCTAAACTCCGGGGCAAATGGCTCCCAGCTCCGGAGCTTAAAAATGTTTACCCACCAGCTCCGGAGTTAACAGGAAATTAAGTGTGACCCCGCCCACTTTAGCGCGTCCCAGCGCAGCTTTCAGGTACCTGCTTTTTGGAGGTGAATATTATTTGATCCGGTGTAAGGATAGTGAGTGCGGGGCTCTCCTTGCTTCTGTTTGGTGTTTTTTGGCTCCTGCCCCTTTAAGAGCTACTTTTACAGAGACGAGAAGCAGAACGAGGCATGCTTTTCTTTCTCTTTTTCTCCCTCCCCTCACGCAGCCAGCAACCAGGAAGTGCGGAGGGGGGTGGGAACGCCCGAAGAGCGACGAACCCCTAAGATCTCTGGTCCGAATTTAAGTGGCCAGCGGATCTTAGGGGTCGTGTAAAAAGGCCCTAAGTGAAAAGGGCTGCCTGCATAGTAATACATGACGTTCTGCCTGTACAAGCATTGCCATTAAACAAATATTCACCCTCATTAGGGATGGGGACTCCCTTTGCCTGTGAGCACTTGCACAAGTAGCCGGATACTGCTTTGCCATCCTTGTCAGATTTGCACTAGGCTGCTAAGCAGGAGTGAAAGGGGGTGCCACCTACAATAATGTTGTGCAAACAGATACTTGAAAAATTCCCAGGTTTTCAAGTATCACGGAGCTAAGACAGTTCCTTGTCAATAAGATTCCCCAGCTTCCTGTGAAAACAAAAACCCCAGAGTTGTTTCCCCTCTTTTTTTTTTTCTATTGTGTGCATGAAGCTGTGAAACCCATCTCAGCTCAATGCCCTTTCCAGTGAATATTGTGGCAGGAAAGAGATTGTTTTGACAGGAATGAAAATAATTTTGTACAGGCTAGTCCCCCCCCCCAAAAAAAAAATGCTGGTGGGGTCAGGGGACAGAGTAATGGTAAAATATCTGAGAAACATTGTGAGCTTTCTCTTGGTTGGGAGATCCCACAAAGAAATCTCACTGGGCAGAGAAACAAGGATGTTGTTTTCTAATTTCATACTGAGGGACTGTGGGATTTATATCCCTATAGACTAATTTATTTTTCATTCAGATACTTGCCCTGCCATTTTATGGATTCCCAGAAAACTGCTTGTAAAGTATACCTTTATTCAGGCACTAAAAATTACAAACAGAATGTAGTTTTCAGCCTGCTAAAGACCTACTGTATATAGGCCGGAAGCTAGCTTGTGTTTGTAATTTTTCCTAGGGCGTTTATACACGACCCCTAAGCTCCACCGCAAATGGCTGCAAGGTCCGGACCTTTAAAATGTTTACCCATCAGCTCCGGACTTTGCAGACAATTAAGTGCGACCCCGCCCACTTTAGCGCGACCAAACAGCAGTTTTCTTGTACCTGGTCTTTGATGGTGACAAATATTTGATCCGGTGTAAGGATAGTGAGTGCGGGGCTCTCCTGGCTTCTGTTTGTTCTTTTTTTGCGCCCCGCCCCTTTAAGAGATCTGAATGCTGCCGGGAACAAAACGGAGGTAAACCGGCATTCTTTTCTTTCTTTTTTTCTCCCTCCCTCAGGCAGCCAGCAACCAGGAAGTGCGGAAGGGGTTGGGGACAGAGGAAGACAGAGGAAGAGCGACGAACCCCAAAGAACTCTGGTCTGAATTTAAGTGGCCAGCGGATCTTAGGGATCGTGTAAAAAGGCCCCTAGTTTGATAAAGGGGTCACTTAATGTACCTTCAATATGTGGACAAGAACCATGTGACTACCCCCTTTAAAAAAGGAAATCAGTAAAAATACAAGTGAGAAAGCAGTACACAAAGAGCACCATGAGAACAGCAGTTATAACTAGTGAGAAGATACTCCTTAAAGCTAGTCTTTTTTGCTTAAAAGATGGCAGGGAAGGAAGCCAATTCAAATTGTTATCAAGTGTTGTCAGTTCAGCACTATTTCAGCACTATTTAAATCAACAGCATAGTTCACAGAATCATAGAATCATAGAGTTGGAAGAGACCTCAAGGGCCATCTAGTCCAACCCCCTGCCATGCAGGAACCCCCATCACAATATTTCTGGCAGGTGACCATCCAGCTTCTGCATAAAAACCTCCAAAGGAGGAGACTCCACCACCCTTTGTGGCAGCATATTCCACTGCCGAACAGCTCTGTCATGACGTTCTTCCTAATGTTCAAATGGAATCTCTTTTCCTGTACTTTGAAACCATTGCCCCGAGTCCTAGTCTCTGGAGCCATAGAAAACAAACCTGCTCCCTCTTCAGTATGACAGCCTTTCAAATATTTAAACATAGCTATCATATCCCCCTCAGCCTTTTAGAAAGGCTAAACATTCCCAGTTCCCTAAGCTGTTCCTCATAAGACATTTCCTCCAGACCCTTAACCATCCTGGTCACCTTCCTCTGCACCCGCTTGAGGTTGTCAACATCCTTTTTAATTTGAGGCGCACAGAACTGGACACAGTACTCCAGATGGGGTCTGACCAGAGCAGAATAGAATGGTACTATCACTTGTTCACTTCCCTTTATCTAGACACTATGGTTCTGTTGATGCAACCAAGGATCGCATTGGCTTTCCTAATTTGACTCAGAAGGTGGTTCCACAGTGTTGGACCCACCACAGAGAAAGCGTGATTCTGGGTGGAGGTTTTGTCATCAACACTTCCATGAAACTCCAATGAGCACAGTCGGTTGTGGAGGCATATGGAAATTGTAGTCCAAGAACACATTGGGAACCTCTGCACTAGAAGGTTAAAACAATCATTTTTGTAAGAAGGAAAATGGAGGAGTGAGTCTAAAAATCACGGTGTGGTCCCTTTTAAAGCATAACTGAGATGAAGAGGAATATACTCAATTTCTGTGGAAGGTGAATTGTGATTCTATTGTATTTTCTGGACGTTAGGCATGGAGGGGAATGCCACATTTGCCAGAATGGTGCAGCCACCACTACTCAAAGATATGCATTTCCATTTTTCTGTCTCCTTCTTAGGAAAGAATTGTTCATTCCCTGCTTCACCAAGATGATTTATATATCCTGAGTAATGAATGGCCTTAGATTACACGGCTCTGCAGTCTGCCTTTTGTATTGCCTAACTGCAAAATAAAGGAAGGAAAGGAAAAGATTATTATTTGCCCCAATCTGCAATTTTGACAATCTGCAAATATTTGATTAACAGTTCAAAGGCTACCCCTTCAGCCCTAGTAGTGCTTGTTTTTTCATCTTCAGCAGCAGTCCTGAATGAAATCAATACCATAATTCATTTAAGACCATCAAATGCAGGGGGGACTTCATTTTTGGCACCCTGTAATTTTGCATCCCAGCAGCACAGGGAATAATGGAATAAATGATTAGCTAATAAACAGTGGATGATTCAGACACCTCAAATATATCATTGTCTCACATTACATTTCAGATTTGAATAAGTACTCGGCTTTATTAAAGTACAGTGACTTTTCCTAAATGGGAAGGGAGGGCACAAAGATGATAATAATGAAGCATGCAATGCTTCTATGTGTTTTTAATTATACTTGTACCATGTTTGTTCCTAAATAGACTTTCCAAATTGTTACCAATGCCGTTCCTTTGGGACAGCTGATGTGGAATTAATAAAACATAATGCCCAAGTTGTAATAAGTGTGTACCATTTTGTTGCTGGTGGTGGTTCCTCTGTGATTAGATGAATAAGAAAATGCTTATTTCAGTCACTTACCCCCCCCTCACTACCAAATGTCAGCATGCACACTTTTAGTGGTTTTAAATGTGCTCATGTGCTTAATGTCAGAACTTGCAGAGGGGAAGCAGACCTGAATATAGCTTTTCTTTTTAAAATGCCAGCTAGTAATAGCAGGAATTGTGGGTCACACATCCTGAAGCTCTCAAGAGAATTAAATAGCCACTGCATGGTAATACCGAATATTCTTTGAATATGTTATCTGGCTCTGTCCCTCTTCAGCTTTCATTAACACACAAAAGTGTCTTGAGCTATAGTGGTTTTGCATAAATAAAATACACTTCCTCCAAGTATTAGTTAATGAATGAAGTACTATAAAGAGCAGAGGAGTTGTTCTAAGAAAAGCCTGAAATGATCAAGCTTTAAAAGGAATAAGATACAGAGGAATGTATGATCTAGTTCAGTGGGGGCATACCTTTGGCACTCCAGATGTTTTGGACCACAACTCCCAGGATTCCAAGCCAGTATTGCCAATGGCAAAGGGCTGTGGGAGTTGTAATCCAAAACATCGGGAGGGCTGAAGGTTCGCCACCACTGATCTAGTTGATGGTTTGCATAAATAAAGAATGGGTTGGAAATATTTCAGGCCATCAGTATTCTTTACGAAACAAATAGCACATAAAGATACCTGATTTGCTGCTTGTGAAACAAATTCTCATGATTTTTTTAAACAAACCAAACATGGGATCCACCACATCAACAGCCTAGTAAGGTTTGCATGTGCTAGAGTGTGCTAAGATGGCTCTATGACTGGTGATAGTCACTCATTTTGTTCAATGGATGTGGGCAGAGAAGCTGCTGACATCACTATGGGATGTGTACATGGAAGTCTCATAGCAGATAATGACTGTGGGCATCTACTCAATATAGTGGGTGGGTAAGTACCCTTAAGCAACACCTGTTGAATGTTGATGCCAAGGAAGAGATGGTGAAGCAGATCAGTTTCTTACAGACAAAAGTGTTAGACAAGGGTATTTCTCTCCCGATTCATTCAGTCTGTACACAGAACCTATCATATGGAAGGCTGAATTAGACGCAAATGGAAAATGAATGAACATTGATGGAAGAAGTGTCAGTAAGATAAGAGAAGCAGATACTATAATGCCATATTACCACTGGAAAGCAGCAGTGTCTTGAAGCAACTCCTGATTAAGGTGAAAAAAGAAGTAGATTCACAGCTGAATATTATTACAAAGACAAAAATCATGGCTGGGAAAGAACCAGATAGGTCCAATGTTGAAAATGAAGAACCTGAAATTGTTAAAAGATTATGTATACATTCGTACAATATCCCAAATGGAGACTGCAGCCAAGAAATCAGAACACTCAGAAAGGCAGCAATGAAAAAATTAGAAAATACCTTCAAGTACAGCGGACCCTTGTATAACATAAAATCTGTACAACATAAAAAAATCCAGTGATAGGGTAGATTTGCTTAACAGAATCGCCTATGGGGCGAAACTGTACAACATTAAAATGGTTGTGATTAGGGATTACTCTGTTTTCAATGCATTCCTATGGGAAATTTGTATAAAGGAAAATTTGCTTAACATAATTTCATTTGGAACAAATTAATTCCATTATATAAGGAATTACCACTGTATAAGGATGTATAAGGATGTATCACTGGAAACTAAGAACAAGATCATCCAGACTGTTGTATTCTTGTACTGAGGTAAAGTTAAGAAAGTAGAGAACAATACTTGAGTAAAGAAAGCTAACAGGAAAAAAATCTGATTTTCGCCATACACATCCCTAAATGCTTTCTGTTCATTCCCATTGAATTAGATTCTATTGACTTGGCAAGACACCTCACCAATAAATTTAAAGACCCACTAGCTACCTAAGACAGTGAGTGTTATCTTTCCCAATTGCCAATTTGCACAACTGTCTGTGATAAATGTCTGTCCTTTGTCTTTCTGAGAAGCAAAATCCAAGCAGATAGCAATGCATGACTGTATAAAAAGTGACATATGTACCCACTTCTCACTGCCCACACAGCAAAACAGCAACTTTTCTTTAATTGCTGTGTGTGCTTCAAACCATTATTGTGGGGCGGGGTGGGGTGGGTGGGGGAACAACCCTTGTTCTATTCTCTTTTCTGGGGGGGAAATATTGCCCACTTGCCAGCAAAAAAAAAATGATTGCAATATTTCTTTCTTGCTTGGTACAAGCATAAGATAATTGAAGATTTATAACTTCATTCTACAGCATCATTAACATAAAATAAAACCCACAGATCCAAAACATATAATAAAACCAAAATGGAATTGAGGTCTGAATAGTAACAACTTGGTTGTATAGTAAGACTTATTGCCAGTAACTTTCAATAAAATGTGGCTGTTAAATTATTACAGCACTAAGGCCCTGAGCACGCCAGGCAAATGTCCCCCAGTTATCTCTCTGTTAGATTGTTCCATACATTTCCAGTCACACAACACATGGCCCTTATTGAATCCTTTTCCTGGCCAGTGGTTTAACACTTTCCCCTCACCTACCCAGAGGTCCTCCATCTGTCCTCCCACCTCACCGTCTTACTTCAGACTGTGTGTGTGTGTGTGTGTGTGTGTGTGTGTGTGTGTGTGTGTGTTGTGTCGTTACAGTCGTAACCGACCCTTCATGACTCCAGGTCCATGGAGTTTTCTTGGCAGTTCCTACTCCAGGCGCCTACAGCACCTGGTATTCCCTGGTGGTCTCCCATCCAAGTACTAACCAGGGCTTACCCTGCTCAGCTTCTGAAATCAGTCATGTGGGGGGGGGGCTGTTTTTTGTTCCTACCTTGCCAAACTGATTGACCTTGTGTGAGTGGAGCCAGCCCAGGAAGCAGTGGAGGTGGGGAGTACTGTTTGCAGACATGACCATACCTCTGGGTACTATTTCCTCCAAATCAGCTCTGCTCCTACTGCTGAGCTTGGAAAGTTAACTTGTTGACTGTTTGCCAGAGCTGAGGCACAATGGGAACTGCTGGTGCTGTCTCAGGTGTTGAAGCTGGGAGAAGCTTTCCTCGCCTACTGTCTGGCATGGGGGAGGGCATTACGTTCAAGAGAAAACAAATCTGTTCCATGGTGTAGCTGGCCGTAATGGAGGAACTGAATCTGCAATGTTAAAAGTAATTGAGATGTTCACCTGGTTATATAGACCACATGGCCACCTTTCAGTACAAAGATGTATGGAGAGTATTGGTAGGTTTTAGGACACATTTCCATGGTGTGGTCCAGGCCGTGGTAAATAGCACCTCATAGTTTGTGCTCTTCACATTTGACTATGTCAAATCTCTTTTATAGGTTGCCATTCAACAAAGGCTCAAAACAGATGTGACACAATGGGAATTCACACAGCTGGATCCCCAAATACATCTATTGCTTTCTTCAAAATACAGATGTGGGAGGGGCTATTAATTTGATTCTCTCACTTCATTTTGTATAATAGGTTAACCGGTTTGAAACCAATGACCCTATTGATTGTATTATTATTATTATTATTATTATTATTATTATTATTATTATTATTATTATTATTATTATTATTATTATTATTATTATTATTATTATTATTATTATGCTGAGCTCCTATATGGAATCAAATTTATTTGAGAGGCTACATTTTTGTGTTGGGTTTTTCAAAACAGTCTTTAAAAATCTGGTTTCAATGTTATCCTTGACTCTTACTAATTAGTAGTTCTGGTTTTGTGTCACTTGTGGTTTATGATTAAGAATATTATAAAAAGCTTTGGATGGTTAAAGAAGAATGGTGACCCACAGCCATTTTAAATAACTGTGTTCTGGAAGGGTCTTCTCTAATTGAAAAATATTAGGGTAGTGTGGGATCATGGCTCCTATTCAAACCTGCAGCTATTTTGCTTCCTTAACTCCCTGTGCATTGAGAAATACCATGCTGTACATAGAGAGCTCGATGGCAGAGCACATGACAGTAGGCTTCTGTTCTTACATATAATTAGTATCACCCTTTTACTTCTGTGTGGAATTTTTAGCAAGCAAAAGAAAATGTAATAAATGATGTTTTTATTTTAAAATCCACTTTGGAGGTGCAAAAGAAAACTAATAAGGACCTGAGGGTGGAAAGGCATCTAACCATGTATTTTCAAACAAATTAAAAATGTGGGGTTTGCTCAGTGTTTGCCCTTGTTAATTTAAGTATGAGGGGTTGGGGAGCTATTGTTTAACTAGTGGGTATTTCAGCCATATGCAGGAATGCTGAAAGAAGTTGGTGCCGACACCCAGTGAGGAGAGTACTATAACCTTCTCCCCCTCTACCATCACTTTGATCATGGAAGTGCAGCCACCTGGAGAAGGAGGATACTCTTTCTTGATAGCCTTTGACAGTGAACCACCTCCCTCCCTCCCTCTCCCTCTCCCTCTCCCTCTCCCTCTCCCTCCCCCCCCTCTGTGTGTGTGTGCGTGTGTTGTGTCGTTACAGTTTTGATCGACCCTTCATGACTAGAGATGGGCACGACTTGAAAAAAATTTTTTTCGAGTTGTCGTTAGTCGGGCCGGTTCCGTTTCGGCTCGTTTCCGTTTTTCGTGAAAATTCGCAAAAATTAGTCGGTTCGTTTTTTCGTTTTTTCGTTGTCGTTAGTACTGGTTTTGGGGGGGGGAGCGGGCTCCTGGAGGCACCTCTGTGGTGGGTGCCTCCTCTGGCCCGCTCTAAAGGGAAAGTGGGCTCCTGGAGGCACCCGTGGGTGCCTCCTATCCTCCCACTAGGAAGGGGAAGCAGGCTCGAAGAGACCCCTCAACATGGGGGTCTCCCCTCTTCACCTGCTGCTGCTGCAAAATGGTATGCAATAGCCATATGGATATTGCATACCAGTTGTGCAGACAGTGAGACCAGTGAGAGCGACTGATAGCATCATGCCTTCCCTACACAAGGCTCTCGCACCACCATGTCTCACACAGAAGGGAAGTGTACTTGCTGCGTGTAGTGCAATGCAATCAAGTAGATCTGGCTTAGGGTTAAGGTGGGTTAGTGCTAGGGTTAGGCTAGTGACGGGTAAGGTTACGGTGGGCTAGTGGGTTGCACCTCTGGGTGCCTCTCTGACCCACTAAGAGGACAGTCTGTGACGTATGGGTATGGACGGAGTCAAGGGTTAGGCTTAGGGTTAGGGGGCTAGGGCAGGTTTTAGGGGGCTTTTTGGCACATCCCAGAAGTCTCCATGGCCAAGTGGCCATGCGATTGGTGGGATGGCTCCAAAAATTTGCATGGTCGTCCACTCCCACATGGCTGGCCACTCGGCCAGCCCATCATTGCGCAGGTGTAAATAAAATAAAATAAAATAAAATCAATGGAGGACAGAGGAGGAGAGGAGAGACATTTTGTTGCAAGAAAAAACCCACTGCTACTGTGAAAAATCTGGCAGTTTATAAATTTTCGCGTGTTTCTGTTGTGCTTGTGTTTTTGGACCACGATTTCAAAAACAATATTGCGTTCGCTGCCCCATTTTGGATCCCCCGCCCGCACCGCATGGCATGGCGAGTGGCGACTCGAGTCCGGCTGCCCAGGACGGGGGGGAGGCGGGACCCCCCCTCCAGAAACCACCCCTCCGGTAGGTGCCCTGCGCCCTTAGTCAAGCAGGCATTTTTCCGCCTGCTTTTTTGGCCCGGGAATGGATGGGGGGACGGGGGAGAGTTTAAAAGTCCTGTGCCGTCCGTGCCGCTTGCTTGTGCTTTAATTGGCTGCGGCGGCCGGCAGCCGGCGAGACTGGGCTTTTTGCTGGCTGCTGGCTGCGAGCCTGCGGGTGAGTCCCACCAGAGCAGCCCAGGATGGGGGGGGAGGCCGGGGACCTCCAGAAACAACCCCTCTGGTAGGTGTCCTGAGGCACGGCAGGCATTTTTCCGCCTGCTTTTTGGCCGGGAACCGGGTTTTTTTTAACTTTTAAAAACTTTTTTTCTGTGCCGCGTGGCATCGCGCGATCGCGCGATGCAAGGAACGAGCACAACAAATCAGACCAAAATTGTTCGTTCGTCGGTTCGAGCTCGAAGTCTGGCGGAGTAATTCCCGTTACCGTTTCCGTAGAGTAACGGAACCGAGTAACGGAAACGGAAACGGGAATACCGCTAAGTCGTGCCCATCTCTATTCATGACCCCATGCCCATGGAATTTTCTTAGCAAGAATACTGGAGTGGTTTGCCAGCCCCTACTCCAGGCACCCACAGCACCCGGTATTCCCTGTGGTCGCCCATCCAAGTACTAACCAGGCTCGACCCTGCATAGCTTCCGAAATCAGGTGAGATCCGATGTGCTTAGGGCATCTAGGCAGCTCCCTTTCCACCCACAAAAAACCCTAGGAGAGCTACCAAGACAGAACATGCCCCACCCTTCAGCTTTTGTTTACAGGTTGCATTGGATGAGGGAGGGGAAAAGATGAGTATGGTGACCCTGTTCCTTGTGAGTTGTACATACACATGAAAACTATTGATGTTTGCTACTTATTCATTACTGTAGAATGATATTCACTTCTGTTCAGTGATGGAACTGGTCAACTTCAGGAATACAGTATATGAAGAAAAAGTACATACTCACATCCCTCCTTAGTTTCCCTAAAGAGAAATGTGAAATAAAATGATTACATTCCTGATTTGCATCAATCAAGAGATATTTTTCAGATTTTCTGACTTTTTTCTTTGGTAGATTGACAGAGGAATAAAAAAGAAAATGTGACCATCACAGAAGGTCTACAAAATGAAAGATGACAACTGGGAACCTCTTAAAACTGTACATCTGAGGCAGTACAATGAACAGTTTAAAAGTCTTGACTTATATACAGTTGGTTAGTCCCACCAAGAGTAGACCTCCTGAATCAATGTGAAGTTGGAAAGTGAATACAGTACATACATTAAGTCATATAGAGTCACTGGGTCTATATTAATTCAGACAAACAATTGGATTTATGCCATTGTCTTCAAGTTAGCCTAACCATGGGATGTTCCATTATCTCCTTCAGGATGAGATTTTTGCAAATTACTTCTTTGTGAAACATCCAAATATTTCCAGTATGAAAATATGCAAGTTTTGAGATGTAAGACCTTCATTATTTCCATTAGGCACAATGAAACAGCTGCCTGAGAAACTACAGCTCAGTTGGGGTGTATTAGCCACTTAATTATTGTTTTATTGTAACTGTCAAAAGATGGGAGAAAGCTTGTGAAATCCCCACCATCACCATTCGCCAAATAATTTGTGCTTGGGGCGTATGCATTGTGATTTGAGTCACAAGTCTCATTTCTTCCTCCGCCTCAGCCATTAAAATAATATGGTCTGACCAGACTTCACAGTCAGGGATATCTGGAGGTTCTTCTTTTAGGAGGTTTAAGACCTCTAACTAAGTCTTCAGGTCTCTCGTGATAGTGCAAGTTTTATAAGTTTTGTACATTTATGGAAATTCACA
Organism: Phrynocephalus guinanensis; assembly: GCA_037367245.1. Taxonomy (NCBI): domain Eukaryota; kingdom Metazoa; phylum Chordata; class Lepidosauria; order Squamata; family Agamidae; genus Phrynocephalus; species Phrynocephalus guinanensis. Next base: position 102,885,528 of record CM074737.1, read on the forward strand.
AGAACGTGTCTTGCAAATACAGACTTTCTCTCTGAAACTTAACATTATCAAGCTTGATTGTCATGAGGAGTGAGGATTTTGCTTTTGGGTTTAGTTGTTCTTTGTTTTTTTGTGGGGGTGTCCATTTTTTTTTCTCACTGTCTTGCTTTAGCATGCAATGATGAATCAGGTATTTCCATCCCTACTGAGAATAATGTGCCTGATGTTCTTTTTTCTTTTGTACTCTAAATTCTTTAATAAAAATGTTATAAAAAATAAAATAAAAAAAAGAGAATAATGTGCCTGCTTAAAAACACAAACAGATATTCACAGAACCTTTGTTCATGCTGTAGTAAATATTTAGCCTTAAACCTCTATACTCAGGGGCTCTAGTCATACCTAATTTTGTATTGAGGTTTTCTTTCTAGTGGTATGCTTGTGATACTCCATCTTTAGAATAGGTTTCAGTTGCATTTCAGCAAGGCTCAATCAGGTTAAACTATGGCCAACAATATAAGTTTGTCAAATAGATGGCCAATATAGTCCTCTAGCAATCCTCAGAGGTATCTATTCTCACAATATTCAGTGCCATATTTATGGTATCATATAAAAATACAATGCAAGCTAAAATGCATTTCTAAACCAGAATTTTCCTTGCCCATAAATCCTCTGGAATTACACTCAGTTACTAACACTGAAATCATCTTTATCTCACATGAAAACTTAGTAACATATCATGGAAACGGACTGCATACCTGCTGGTTGATGATAAGTGAACAGGTCATAGCTGGAAATCTCCCTCAGTGCATTTTTCTTAGCTCTGTAAGTCACTTTTAGTTCTGGTGCTCTTAATCCATATCAGTAACATTTCTGAGCTTTGCCATTATGTTGGTGAGTATAGACTGATTAAATGTGGGAAATAAACTACCCATATGTACTCTATTATAAGTCGACCCGAGTATAAGTCAAGGCCCCTAATGTAACCCCCCATAACTGGGAAAACTTATTGACTCGAGTATAAGTCTAGGGTTGAAAATGCAGCAGGTAGGTACTGGTAAATTTCAAAAATAATGATAGATACCAATGAAATTACATTAATTGAGGCATCAGTAGGTTAAATATTTTGGACTACAATTCCCATAATCCTTCACCATCCCTTGTTATTTTTTCATATTATTTTATTTATTTACTTGATTCTTATTTTTATTTTTTGTTTTTGTTTTTTTACTTTTATTTATTTATTTATTTACTTGATTTATATACTTGATTTATTTTACTTGATTTCATTGAAGAAAAAGTAGTTTCGGACTGTGCTTCACACAGCACTTCCATCTAGATCAGGACTCCACTGTCATTTAGTTTTTAATACCAAGAGCACATTTTATTATTCATATTAAGAACAGCAGAGTAAGCAGTAGAAGGAGCCTCTTAAAACCAACCCATTAAGACACTTTCTCAAATAATTAAAGCAATCTTCCTGGCATAGTTTTCAACTCGTTTGCTGCCTCACTCGCTTCTCTCCGCCTTCAATTTTACATTCGGCTGACCCTGCTCTCAACACAGGGTTGCATAAGATTCTGGAGACTCTGAGGAGCGAACATTGTATCATGTGAAAATGTCCTTCTGTGGACACCAGAACGATTTTGGAATCCTCTTAGGCTGATACTTCATGTCCATCTCATCGCTGTCCGTGGTCCCGCTTGGGACCGGTATAAACTTATCTAACTGCACGTCCATTGCGGGATGAGGGGAGTTCGTCCTGACCACGCCCCCTGAACTGTGATTTAAGCGGGATGAGAGCTTTCCCTCCCTGGTCTCAGGAATCTGTTCATCACGCTTCTCATTCCAAAACGAGTGGCCGTGAGGTAAGGCTCGTAACACAACGTGCCATTCTCCATCTAGTGGCAGGAGTGAGAAGTGCCATTCGCCAGTACATTCCCAATGGAGTCAACAACACAGTGCAGAGAGATTAAAAGACAAATGCCTCAAAGGCTGATACTTCATGTCCCTCTCACTGCAGTTTGCAGCCCCGCTGGAGATCGGTTCGAAGGAACGCAACCTCACGTCCTTGTGGTGTCAATCCGAGTTCGAAGGAACGTAACCTCATGTCCTTGTGGGGTCAATCCGAGTTCACCCCGACCACGCCCCCTGAACTGCGCTCCAAGCGGGGTGAGAGATTCCCATCCTGGAGCTCGGGAATCTTTTCAATCCACTTTTCGATCCGTGTTGAAAACCGATTTCAACACGGAGGCAAGTTCACCTCAGCTCGAGGAAGGACGTGAAGTAACCACCAAACTTAGCTCCGTAACGCATTGAAGGCAAGACTTCGGAGAATCGAAACATTGACGGAAGGTCAGGGCCAACCCCCCCCCCCCCAAATGGAGAACAAAGGCATGGAATTTCACATTTCATCACGGAACGAGGGTGTGTGGTAACAGTCATGCCAGTATCATTCATCCCGCCTGTGCATACACGGGAACAGGGACAGAATTGGAAGAAGACCACGTGACCCCGACCGACATCAACACGCAACGAACTTCCTCCCGGGATGAGAAGGGATGTAAAGTAACCATCTTAGTAATGGTCTTGAGGAATTTTGCTTACTTGTGAGATGTGTGTTTGCATGGGCACTAACTCTCTGAGACAATACCTTGCAGCTTCCAGCTTTCTCTCTCACTCATGAGGCACTTCCCAATCTCCGGGCACTATTATAATTCCAACGGAGTCATGGAAGGTTTCTTTTCAGTGGTTTCTATATAAAATGTATAGATTGTTTACAGCTGCTGTTTCCCTGCACCTTCTTTCTAGCTCAGCCACCATTTAACAGCCATTTGGGAAATGACATCATATATTACAAAATTCACCCTTCTACTTCCCAAACTGCTTGAATCAGGCTTGCCCTCCCTCTAATGGACAATGCATGATACCACGCACAAATGTTACCACTTGGTGGATTAGGCAATAATTACCATACAGAGGACTTTTGAAGTAGGGAAAAAGTTCTAACCCAGACTAACATTTTTTTGATAGAAACTCTTTTTTAGCAACTGGAGTCCAGAAAGTCCTCACTCATTCGGTCTCTACATAGATACGTGCACACAAACACATGCACAGAGAGCCTACTTTTACAATTACTTAGCTCAGACCTCCTTAAAAACTTAATCAGGAAACAGCCATCCAAAATAAACACGCACGTAACCAAAGCACTACCAAAAAATTAGAATAAAATAAAAAGTACAGGGCACAAGCAGGCTAATTCGTACATTGATGCTTGTGTGGGATGACTGCAGTTTTATGCACAGATCAGACATGGGGCACGACCAGAAAAAATGATGTTTCGGGTTTTCGTTTGTCGGAACGGGTCTGTTTCGGGTTGTTTCTGTTTGTCGCGAAATTTTTTGAAAAGTTGTCATTTTGTTTGTCGTTTGTCGTTTGTCGTTTTCACCGCGATTTAGCGTGATTTGACTTTCCAGAGCATAGGGGCATCCCACAATCAGGGCCGACGCTAGGTGTTTTTGCACCCTAGGCGGCGGGCGGGGTGGGGGGGTAGCAGGGGGGAGGTGCAGGTGGGCGGTGGTGGCGGGGTGCCATGGGCGGCCGGCGGCAATGGGTGGGTGAGCGGGCGGGCGGCGAGTGGGCAGTTAGGATATCACTTAGGATAGAGGTTCTGTTCTTGCCTTGCACCCCAAATGTGTGTGTGTGCAAGCAAATTGAAGTTGGGAAAATAGAAAATAAATGGTAGTATATAATATATTTTTATATATTTATATATTTAAAATAAATAAATTTCACATGCTTCTGTGGTGATTTCGTGTGTTTTTTGACCATGATTTCAAAAGAAAATTTGTGGTCGCCATTTTGGATCCCCCCCACCGCATGGCATGGTGACGACGAGGATGACCCCCCTCAGCCTGGTGCAAGCAGCCCAGGACAGGAGAAGAGGGGGGGAGGCTGGGGACCCCCCAGAAACCATCCCTCTGGTAGGTGGCAAAGCCTCAGGCAGGCATATTTTCGCCTGCCTTTTTGGCCGGGAGTCGGGGTTTTTAAAAAAAACTTTTAAAAACTTTTTCTGTGCTTCCCATTGTGCGATCGCCGCAACGCCACAAACAAAAACGAAAAACCCAACCAAATTTTTCTTTTTTCTGTTCGAGTTCAAGTTCTGACGGCTTAATTATCGTTACCGTTTCCGTTCCGTAACGGAAACGATAACCCAAAACGGAAACGACAATTTCGCCGAGTCGTGCCCATGTCTAGCACAGATATGTGAGTTCAGCCTGCATTGAAAGATGGTGGCTGAAATGTTTTTGTTTAGCACACTGTGTTGCATTAGAGTAGGTCCACTGAATCAGCAGGGATTTGATGAGTCAACTCCTGTGTCGGTTCCACAGACTCAAGTGGGCTCGGTCTAGTTGTGGATTTCCAATTACTTCTGACTTCAGAGATTCAACTTACATATTGGACTGTAACAAGTGATCTAGAGTCAGCTGCAATCCAATCATTAGGTTTTAAACAAATCAAAATAATCTTGCAAACAAGTGTTGCCATTTAAATTGATAGCATACACTAGCAATAAACAAAGCAGTGTGCAGCCTCTCTCCCTGATTGGTGTTTTCTTCAGATTTTCACTTCCTGCATCATAAATAATTCTAAAACATGAATTGTTGAGTCTGCCTGGGGGTGGGGTGGGGAGAGCCATGCAATTCACCTTATATTCTTTGGAGCTAAAGTTAAATTTTTATGCTATGATGACAATTACTACTACTACTGACGATGATAATGAAGAAGAAGAAGAAGAAGAAGAAGAAGAAGAAGAAGAAGAAGAAGAAGAAGAAGTGTGAACACATATGTTTTCAGAGTAATGGGGTTCATACACTAGCCTCTTGAGTTACTGCTCTTATTATTATTTTTATTTTGGGGGGAAGACCCAGAGTTGTGCTCTTCTGCATTTTCCCTCCGTTATTTTACTACTTCTCTGGGTCTTCCCCCTGCCACATTCAGCTAGGCAACTGTTTTCTATGCTGAGTCCAAATACCATGATAGTTCCAATTGTGTTGGAAGAAACTTTGTGCTTGATTAAAAAGAAAAGGCCTCCATCAATTGCTTGATTTCCTGAATAAGGCAACTGGAGATTACTTAATGAGAACCTTGGATTTCACATGTGTTGAGAGTATCTTCATGGCAAAATGTGCTTTGTTTTCACTATGAGCTGAAGCAGAGTTATTTTTTCTGTTTAGAAGGAAGGGAACTGTGGAAATAAAATTAACAAGGAAAATAATTGGGTGCACATGCATGCCAGAAAAATTATATAGGTCTGATTACAAACATATTGGTTGTCTGAAAAGTCAACCCCAAATAAATTTCAGTACATCTAAATGCCATATTTATATTTATCTTCATTTGTGAGATCAATGAGGTTTTTAAAATGACTAGCTTGGTTTAGGTCAGCTCCATAATTTCTGTGATAGATGTTATCTGGCATGATCCAGGCAAAGTGAAAATACAATTTACTTCTTCTGGGAATACCCTGGGACTGTGCAGGGCCACCCAGACTGACTCTGCTTGTAGGAGGCACAGTGAGGAATCAGGCTCCCACCTTCTGGCTCTGCAACCAGATACCTAAAGCCTTGAGCTCTCCAGCCAGCTTGAGACCACTAAAACGTTATGCAACTGAGGCTAATGTTTTAAAAAATGAATCTTCTTCAGGCTGAGCATTACAGACCTGAGGTTAGATTTCAGATTTCAACTCTGGTGTTGTGGATTAGTAAACCCAAAACTTTCAGTTGTCAATCTTTGAGGAAAAACCCACCCCTGGTGGTGGTGCCAGGAAAAAAAGCGGCATGACATCAAAAAAGGGCGTGGTCAAGAACCCGCCACCGAAAAAGTGACTGTAAACGTGGACTGTCGGATTAAAGGCATTTTCGAAAGCATTCGAAAACCCAGCTGCGACCGTGCCCTATAAGTCCCTCATGGTCTCTTTCCCTGCCCCTTGTTGTAGATCAAACATATGGTTCCTTTTTTGTCACACATCTGGCCATGGATTTTCAAGCTTGGTTCTAATAATAATAATAATAATTTATTGTCATTGTGTGTATATACACAGTATACACATACGATGAAATTCAGACACCCAGAGACCAGATTCACACACAACACACACACACACACACACACACACACACACACACACACACAAACACCCCACACACACACACTCTCACACACATTAAAAAAACCCTTCAACACATACACATAAAAATTCCCCTGTAATGCCTAATGCGGTAAAGACTTGTTTGAGTCAGAAGCTAGCTTTTCTTCATGAAATTTTAGCAGTCTCTGCCATCCTTGTCTTTAGATGTACTGTATACAAGGACCACATGGCATTTCCTTCCTTTCTGTTGGAGGGTTTAGTTTTAAGTTTAAGTTTTTATCAAACAGGTGAAGGCACCATGCCATCAGAAGTCCTTTGACAACCAGCAGCCGTTTAGTGGTCCTATTGCTCATAAAGCATCATGAGTAGGGAGTAGGGACCTTCTGAAGATGTAATGGTCCCCCTACTTGTGGACTTTTGGTAACCCTCACATAGTTTTCAATAGAGATGGGTGCCTTGCTGGCCCTTCCCCACCTCCTCTACCAGCCAAATATTCCATGAACGAGGCAGGACAGGGATTCTCACCACACAGGTGATACGTGGTCAGCTGCTGGAGGAGGCAGAAAAGGGCTGGGGCACCTCCTGCCTGGACTGGTGCACCACCAGAGCAGAAACCACCAGCAATGTGCAGGGGTCACCTGGGCTGCCACAATGAGAGCTTCATACAGCTCCATCTCTAGTTTTCAACATACATGAGATGACAAAGAAAAGCTTACTATCATCCTATTCCAACGACTCTCATGGCCAAATGTTTATCTGAACTCAGATTTCCTTAATCCTACTCCATCTTCTATCCCCTACACAAGATCTGCATGTTCATTATTTTAGGGTGGCTTATGCTTAAGCTGCCTAGAAGCTAAGCGGGGTCAGCCCTGGTTCGTATTTGGATGGGAGACCACCAGGGAATACCAGGTGCGGTAGGCACCTGGAATAGGAACTGGCAAACCACTCCAGTATTCCTGGCAAGAAAACTCCATGGACCTGGGGTCACAAAGAGTTGGTCATGACTGTAATGACACAACTCTCTCACACACATGCTTAAGCTTTTGCTGCAAGACATCTCAACAGCACCAGTTTGGAAAGGCTACATAAACCCTTGGCATGCACCCAGTTTATGCCATCCTGAGTATTTCATGGCCTTCCCCCCTCCTCCTACTCTTAATCCTACTTCCCAGGAAAAAAGCAAACCCTTTAAGTGTCTGCTATGGTAGGTATGCATCCTACCTCATTCAGGACCACCCTCTTTTTGAAAGCACCCCTCTGTTTAAAGGTCTATTTCCCACATCACTCTTTGGAGCATAAGAAATTGAAGAAGTAAGAGGAAAGGATTTGTAGCTTGGGAACAGCTAATAATAGGACTGATGTCTATCAGGGTGCTAGCTGAAGTCTCGGGGAATTCCATGCATCTCTATTCCTCTACCATGGTCTCTCTTCTGAACTGAAAAGGCCTTCTCAAAGTCTCTAGTGAACCAACCTTTTAGAAATATATACCTATTTGTGGGAAAGGATGCTGGATGCCTCCACAACATGGCAAAACAGTCTTCCACACCCCTGGAGGCCACAATGAAACTTTTCAATACAATATTTTAAGAAACAGTAGAGGGCAGATCATCAGGAGCCACATTTGGGTATCCGGGGATACACATGTAACTCATAGGCTGCACTTGGCCCACCCTTGCTTTAAAGTTTGGGCCCTCAGTCTCTCTCCAATCCCAGCTGGCCACCTTACTCTTGCTCTAGGCTGCCAATTCCCATATATATTTCATTGCAAATGGCCACTTATGAAAGGGGAGGGGTCCCTAAGTTGCATTTGGATTGGGAATTCCCACATTTTCCCTTGATGTCATGCAATGTATTGTATATTGCCCTTTGGGATAACTGATGGTTAGAAAGATTTGCTTTCTTAACACAAAAACAAGTGCTGTGAATTATGAATAATGGATGACTCATTCTTTACATTGTTCTCTTTAAAGGGCAGGAGGTCTACAATGCTCACTATTATGTTTTCTTTAATTATAATTAATTATTGTGAAATGTAGTTTGACTCTGAAGAATGCCTGTTATTAATTCAAGGCTTCTCAATTACTCTTTTCTCCCCAGCCTGCTATTCTAATGATCTTATAAACTAATTGAAGAACAAGATTCAAAATATCCTCTCTCCCCCCAATCATCTTGTCTCTCAGAGATCAATCACTCAGAAGCAGATTATACTCTTGTAGTCTAAATACTGCACAAATGATAGTCCAAGAAGCCATGAAAAGGAAGACTAGAAGAATTTGCATCGTACTTGAAGATGCAAGGGCATTCCTCATGAATGTGCCTGCTTTAGTTGAAATGGATGTCAGCAGATCTCACTTTGTGATATCCACCATCCATTGATGGTATGCAAATACTACTGTCAAAGTAGAATCTGTCATGATCTTAGGCCAGGCATGTCCAAACTTCAGCCCTCCAGGTGTTTTGGAACACAACTCCCACAGTCCTTTGCCATTGGCAATACAGGCTTGGAATTCTGGGAGTTGTGGTCCAAAACATCTGGAGGGCTGAAGTTTGGGCATGCCTGTCTTAGGAGCAACCAGACACAAAATGAAACCTCACTCAAGAAAACCCATGTATGTGGCGTGCAGACAGGCATTGCCTGGGAAGGTGGACTTGCTCATTTTTCTGGAAACCACACAAGAAGACCTGTTTGCCCCCAGGGCACTCCAACATGGTGGTGTGAGCTCATGTGCTCAAGTTTAGTCCATTCCCAGCACATGTGATGGCTGGAAATGTGCAAACATAGAGCCTCGCAGCTGTCAAAACTGCCAAGGTTCCTTCCGTTTGAATTTTTAAAGAACTGTATTGTGAAGTGGCTTATTAAATGAGCCACTTCAGAATATTGACAAATTGAAAACTTCCCTTGCTTCTCTGAGGGGGACCAGGGGAAGTGAAATTATCAATTTTGTGTACATGGCGACAGACCACTACTGATATATTGAATCCCTTCAATTAATTCTGTTTCTTTGCCTTTGTGTGAAGAGCCAGTAGAAACTGGAACTTCAGGCAGTTTCTGAATTGACAGTACACACAAGGCAATAAAAAAGTGGCTCAGCATATAAGTGATTGTTTAGTTCAGGCAAAAATTATAATTTCATTTTTCCCTGCCCCTCTGCTGAGGAGCAACAGAAATGTTTAATTGACAGGAGAAGGAACCACAGAGGCACTTAAAGCTGATATGCCAGTTGGATGTGAGGATTGTGCCAAATGACATATTGATACTCCCTGCAAAGTGTGCTGCTTATATACTGACCCATAGTGCTTAAAGCCCTCTCTAGGAGGTTCACAATTTAATTATGCAGGCTACATGTTTCCCACCTGCCCCTAGCAAGCTGGTTACTCATGTTACTGACCTCAGAAGGATTGGAGGGTGAGGCAACTTTGACCCTGCTATCTAGGGTTGAATCTTGTGTAGTGAGCACAGTTTTGGCTGCAATACAGCAGTTTAACCACGGTGCCATTAGTCAACTTCAAGGTACCCTATGTAGACCACACCAGCCTGCACCACAAACACAGGTGTAGACATGCCCTAGAGATAATCTAATAATCTGTATACTTTCTCTTATTTTACTTTATCAGAGTGAGTCTCCTCTTCCCTGCAGAATGGTTGCATATCCTGCCTGATATCAGATAGTATTCTGTTTACACACATCATCTATTCAAAGCATGATATAGTCATAGCCCAATTTAAAACAAAGAGGCATAAAGGATAGAGAACAAAGGTCTTGCCGTAGCTCATTAGTCACACCTTAAATATTGGAATAAGGGCTTTCCCACTGCAGTATTCCATACACATGACTCCCTGCTGTATGAAGTGAGCTTTGAAAAGCCATGTTGCTTCTCTCCCCCCCCCCACAACAAAAAAACTGAAATCTGTTTTTTAAATCTTTCTTTTAAATATTCTTTTAAATCTTTCTTTTAAAGACCCCTCAGCTTACTGGCATGCTGCCTGGGGTTGATCTGACTGGAGGAACTAAATGTAAAGCATCATCATTGGCATCCTTCAGTCTCAAAAGACTATGGTATCATGTCTTATCTTGCATTATCATGGTGTCCCTAGGAGAAACAACGACAAAACATACAACTCAGGAGAGGCACAGTGAGGGGCCCTAGGCCTGGCTCTGCACCCATGTGTTCCTACTTACAGAGCTATCCAGGCAGCTGTTTTGTAAGTTACACCTGACAAGTTGCATCCTCCACACAGCCTGGCTACAGGAGGAGTCTTGCCATCATTTGTACTTGGCTCCCTGATAATAAATGGCTTGAAGAATGTTAAGATAAAGAGGCTTACTTATGAGTCAAGTGACTTGAAGTAAAAAAATTACTTGAAGACAAGAGGCAAAATTCTCTGTGAAAGGACCAGTGTTTCCATTTAACAATCAATTAATTGACACTCACCACCAGGATAAAAAAGGGAAGGAGTTGGCTGAACCTGATTTCTTCCAGAAGTATTTTGTTTTACCGTCATGAGGTTAGTATTTACCTAAAAGGGGGTTGAGTTTTGGCTGGTTTAAATAAGTTAGGTGTATGTAGTGTTAACTTTTGTTATTTGAATATTGGAGGTAAGGGTTTTATTCTCCTTTAGACTATATTTCTGTGCTCAATGTTTGTAGGTGTTTGGCATTATATCCATGTTAACTTAAGCAGAAGTACTGAGTTTTCTGTGGTAAAACTATTATACCTTGGACTACACCCAACTAGTCTAATGCTGCCTGTTTCTTTTCCTCTCTTGTGTTAATTCTTGCTTGTGTGTGTGTGTGTGTGTGTAAGGGAGAACTTGTGTCTATTTATGTATTATTAATACCCACTTGTGCTCCTGACCTCACTTGTTAATCTGGTTCTACCCACTTTCTTCTTCCATCACTCATCACGATGGGTGCTATTACTCTAGGGTGAAATCTTGTTACCTACTGGATTATGCTGCACTAGAGTGGGCTCATAGTATCAGTGAGAATTTGGTAAGTCAATTTCTCCACATGATCCATTGCTTTAAATGGGCCTATTAGTTTAAAGTAAGTTGCAACCAGAGTAGGAGTCAATGAAACCTATGGAGAAACTGACACACTAAATCTGCACGGATTCAATGGGTCTAATCTAGTGTAACATAATATGTGAAGCCAAAGGATTTTAGCTGTTCTTTCATATGAATTTCTCTGCACTTCTGGACTGAATCTAAAAGTTTAAAGTTACAATTGTATTTTGAAGACTAACATGGTGAGTCTTGCAAATTCTCATTAAGAATTAATATTGTGAATGACAATTTAGAATTAAATTCTTCTTGGACATCCAATAGTAACTTGGTAAGAGCTTTTGCTTTTCTCTGTCCTTCCATAGCAGCAAAGTTTCCATCCCATAAAGGCTTTCTTTAAGGAAATTATTTCTTGTTATTGAAGCAATGATTCAGTTCTGTGCCTGTTTTGAAAAGGAATTAATGTACAATTGGTCCTATTTAAAATAGATCTGGTGAAATCACTGGGCTTTAAATTATTATTTGTGACAAGTCTCATTTCTATTACCGTAATTGGATTTTAACAGTTCTTAGTACTTTACGCTATTCTAGTTTGAAGTGACATTAGCCCTGAGCCCTACTGAGGTGTTATTGCCATGGATAGATTTCTCCTGCTCTGAGATAGTTTGGTTAGATTTCTAAAACATCACAAACATGGCCTTGCACAGGCCATCATCTGGCTGAGGTGTACAGAGCTGGGGCTGGTGTAGTGCGAAAGAAAGGTAAAAGATTCAAAAATCACAGCGAGGTTTGTAAGCCGGCCTCCTTGACTTAAACTAGCAAGTGGCTGTGGGCTTCAGGTTTCAGATTAGCAGCATTTGTATATACCAAACTTGTTAGACAAAAGTGCTGCAATTCATTTAGTACCCTTCTCTCCCATGGCCCTCTAGTGAAACACCTGGTTCTTCTTTTGGCTGGAAACAGAAGCACACCGAAGTGTGACAAGAGAAGTAAAGTGGATAGAGGGATGCTCTTCTCCCTCTCACAAAATACCAGAACTAGGGGATATACACTCAAATTGAGGGCTGGGATAATGAGAACAGACAAAAGAAAATATTTTTTTTCACCCAGCGAGTTGTTAGTCTGTGGAACTCCCTGCCACAGGAGGTGGTGATGGCACCTGGCCTGGATGCCTTCAAAAGGGGATTGGACAGATTCCTGGAGGAAAAGTCCACCACAGGTTACAAACCATGATGGAGGTGTGTAATCTCCAGGTTTAAAACCGGGGTACTTCAAGGGCCAGATGCAGGGGAGTAGTATCAGGGGACACATATCTAGTCTCGTATGCTCCCAGACGTATCTGGTGGGGCCACTGTGAGATACATGAAGTTGGACTAGATGGGCCTTTGGCCTGATCCAGCATGGCTCCTCTTATGTTCTTATGTTATGTTCCAAGCTGAGATGCAACTTAATATACATGGCAGGGAAGCCACTTGAAGCAAAATGGAAAGTGCTGGCTAGTGGTTCAAGGAAGACATTTTCTTCAATTCACAGTCCTGTTTGGGTCTGGCTAGCTATTTTGAGCAAAAGCAACACCAAAAAGAAAAAAAATCACCCTCGCGTGTCTTCATCTTGTTTATGGAGACCGCATGGTTTTTGTTGGTCTGTGGAAGTGAAAAAGACTGTCACACTATCGGCACTTTAAAATGTTCTTCTTATTGTAGAGCATCTACACATGTAGTAAAAGCAAGGATAGGTTTCTGGTATCTTCAGGACACTCAGACTTATTTCAGTTTGAGCTTCTATGGATTAAAAAAATAAACACTTATTCAAATGTGTGAAGTCCAATAGTGAGACCAGATATTTATATTGATTGCTAGTACTGGTAATTTGTTTTCAAAGGGATGGTGAGATATGCAGATCTTTGCAATAAAGAGAAAAATTATCTAACACATAATGTCTGTGGACTAATCCACTATGGATATATTTTACTCTTTGAAGTCCTGAAGCAGAAAAACTAGAGGTAGTAAATATTAGTTATGTCTCCCAAAAAGCAATTTTAAGGCTTTTTGGAATTTTTTTTTTTTTACTCTATGATGTGTAAGGGGAAACCACAATAGGTAGATTTACGATTTAATGTTTGGCTGATACCATGTCAAAATTAATTGTATTCTCTTCTCCATTTCTAGGATGGCATACACAGTTTGTATTGTTGGTATCTTTCTTCTGTTTGCCCTTCTGCTCCTCATCACGGAGGGTAAGAACACCCAGGGATTCATCATCACTCCCCGTCCTCCTCACAGCCATTCTAAACGGACACGGCACCCATTTCCACAAACGGGCTCGAGATCTCAGAACAAGGACACAACTGAAACTCCGCCTGTCAAAAACATATTTGGGCTGTTCTCCGGGGATGAGGCAGTGTATGTCACCGACCGAAGCAACTTGAAAAAGGACTGGTGTAAAGGACTGCTGCTGGAGCAAACCATCAACGAGAAAGGCTGCAAAAGCCGTGTTATTAGGAACAAATTTTGCTACGGCCAGTGCAATTCCTTTTATATCCCCGGATACACACGCGAAGGAGAAAGCTTCTTCAAATCCTGTTCCTTCTGCGAGCCAGACAAATACAGAACGAAGCTAATTGTATTGAGTTGTCCTGATCTCCAGCCTCCATGGAAAGAAATGTGGATCACACAAGTTAAGAGATGCCGTTGCACGGCCATACATGTGGATTAGGTGGTGCCACTCTAGGGTATTTGCTGGTCATCGTCTCTTTCATTAAGGGCACTTCAACTACTTAGGTATGTCTGAGTAGAACACAAATCAAAAATAGACACCACACCATAATGTATGGGAGTTTGAACATCAGCTATGAAAGCAGGTGTATGGAATATCATTACTACCTGGAGAACAAGTCCTCTCTTTTTTTATCTGTAGCCTTTTTCCTGGGATGGGTATCTCACTAATTTACCTGTGTGCTGGACTACCTGCATGGTGACTTTCACTGTTCTATATAGAATGTATGCCTATTGTCTGGGAAGACGTTCATGGATTTTAAATTGAGAGCTGTTTCCTGAAGGTCATGTCAGAATGGAGGCAGCTGGAGACTTTATATAGATATCCTTTGTAAATAGTATTTATTCATGATCATACGAAAAAACGAGGCAATTGCGATTTTAAGACCAGTTGGAACAAGTTATTTGTAGAGGAAAACAAAGCTAGAACGGAGAAGTAAAAGAGAGGGTTTTAAGAAATGGATATAGGGCAAGCATTTGGTTATGCCAGTGGGAAGGCAAAGAAGTAAATGCAAAGATAAAAAGAAGGGAATCTCCTCATAGAGCAGGCATGTCCAAACTTCGGCCCTCCAGATGTTTTGGACTGCAACTCCCACAGTTCTTTGTCATTGGCAATCTAAGCTTAGAATTCTGGGAATTGTGGTCCAAAACATCAGGAGGGCTGAGGTTTGGATATGACTGCCATAATCTATTCATGCAGCAACTGCAGATACTAAGGGTATTTATCAAGCACTAACATCCACCTTAGCATAAGTCCTGCCACTATAATACTCATTTACACTTCTGAATGTATGTGTTTATATACCAGAGCTTGGAGAAGTTACTTTTCTGAACCATAATGGGTTAGTCATTCAGTCAGAGGAATTTCTAAAAAGGAGGAATAGTCTAAACAGTAACAGCTACGTTCTAGCCTGGTAAAGGCACTCCTTAAATAGCGCTCACTTACCTTGAAAGGCCTATTAGGGTTGCTGTTTGTTGGTTCTCATTTGATGGCACATAACTATATGGCAATATTCTGGGGTGAAAATTCTTTGTTTCTGTATAGCAGCCCGCACTACCCAAATCATTCAGCTTATGCAGAAAGCAGAAAGCTTGCACAATAATTCGCAACTCCAACACCCATGTAGTGTCTGGCAGGGGAAGAGCCCATATGCAGTGCTGCCAACACCATTTTTCTAAACCGTTCTGGCTGTAAGTTATGGTAACAGACACTTGGGCTGTGGTTTGGCTCCCAGTATTATAAAAATACTGCACCAGCATTGGGGCTAGCAGACTCAGGGTGGGGTGGGGGAGTGTCCCTGAAAAACCACAATAGCCAAGGAGACAGCTAGGATGCTAAGATTCTGCAGTGGACACGCAACGAACTTCCTCTCTGGATGAGAAGGGACGTAAAGTAACCATCTTAGTAATAGTCTTGAGGAATTTTGCTTACTTGCGAGATGTGTGTTTGCATGGGCACTAACTCTCTGAGACAATACCTTGCAGCTTCCAGCTTTCTCTCTCACTCATGAGGCACTTCCCAATCCCCGGGCACTATATAATGGACAGCAAGCTTGCCATTTTCTTAAGATTTATATGTAACTTGACTCGTGAGGCACAGCTTGGCTTACCACAGCAGCCTCACTTTCTCTTTTTGGCCCTCATCACTGTTACACTTTTGACAGATCCTTCCTCAGGAAGTTGAAGTGCATGAAAGCCTTGGGTCCAGTTCTGCCTGATCACTTCCAAGAAGGGGTTTCAGCCCCCTATTCTTGCTTTAGAAGGGATGACTCACCCCTTCTGGGGTCCATGTTGCTTTGTTGCCTTCCCTCAGTTGGATTCAGGAAGCGTCTCCGGAAGCGAAACACAAGAGCTTTTGCTAGCATCAGCAGCTGGGGAAGCAAACAAAGGGCAACCTCTCCAATGGCTTCTTTTCCCATTTGGTTCTTTATTTTGGAAAGCGGGGGGGGGGGAGAGGAGGAGGGGCCGCCAATCCTCCGGGAGAGACCTGGTGAGGGGAAGAGAGAAGGTGCGGTATAAAAAGGCCAGGAGGGGCAGAGGGGAGGGTATGCCAGGCGATGGGTGGCGTATTTGCCAAGAGGTCCTGGGTTAGCGGGGGGGAGGGGCCGCCAATCCTCCGGGAGAGACCTGGTGAGGGGAAGAGAGAAGGTGCGGTATAAAAAGGCCAGGAGGGGCAGAGGGGAGGGTATGCCAGGTGATGGGTGGCGTATTTGCCAAGAGGTCCTGGGTTAGCCAAAGGTCATTGCTGCTGGCCTGGCACCAACTGAAGCAGTGAGAGGATGCGCCTGGAGAGCGAAAGAGTGAGTTTGTCCCCATGCAGGTGGAAGGTGCTGGAGTGCGCAATGCGCAGGAGCTTGCGACGGGTCTCCTCCTCATCTCAAGGCTAGGAAGGGTTGACTCCTGCAAAGTTGGTGCTCTCCTGCTTCACCAACGCTGCTGCCACCGCCACCTCGGTGGTGGGTGAAGCCATGTGGCACCTGCGCTGCCTCCCCCCATCCCCCCCGGCTCCCATCTCTCCTGCTTCACCAACTTTTTGTTGACCTGAGTATAAGTTGAGCAAGATGTAATTTTTTCAGCTAAAAATAAGAAAAACTTGACTTATACTCGAGTATGTACAGAATGTTTTACAAATGCAATAATAAATAAATAAATTATTTTTGGTTAATTTTAATAAATTATTTATTTTTGGTTAAAATTATAGAACAGCTTAACTTCAATCCAGATTTCTCCAGTCTCAGCCCTTCAGACATTCTTAATTCCTCCTCCCGCATGCCCCTGCTACTCACCAGGATGCCTGGGGTTGATGCAAGATGTAATCTAAAACATCTGCAGGGCTCAGGATCAGAGAAAGACATTTCAGTTGAATGAATGCCACAAGCAAAACCTAATGTTTACACTCCTTTGCCTTTCATAAGCGATATCAAGAGCTACCTGTGCGTGCATTTTTTTCTGGATCACAGTCACTTGTAACAGGATATTGCCCTCTGTACATTTAATTTGCAATATTCTGGCCATTATACTTTTGCAATATCTTGGCAATTATTCCTTCACATGAATACTGCCTTGTTGGGCACCATCCCAACCTAAGAAATTCTTAACTTCCTGCAATAAAACAGTATTTCAAAAGCTGCTCCCCCCATATTAGCCTATGTTGAAGTCCAAAAGTTCATGACATATATAAAATTAGGCAATTAGTAAATAACAGGGATGGGCACCTTGCCAAAAATGACATGCTTTCTTGTCATTTTGAAAGGTTTCAAAACATCTCAAATGAAACAAATTGGCAGACAGCATGTTGTCCGAACTGAAATTATGTTTTCAGTTCAGGAGGAACCAAACCAGGGAGCTGCCGCCAGATCTTGCTTCAGCAGCAAGATCAACTGGCTGTTTTCCTGCTTAGTTCTTGCTGGCCACTGCCTCCCAGCTGATTTTGACAGCTTGAGCTGTCAAAAAATCCCAGCTGGGAGGTGGGCACCTAGGGAGAATAGAGTACCCAGGCAGCAGTAAAATTGCTGCCTGACTGCTCCTTTCTCCCCTGTCACCCCCTCCTCCCAGGGCTGGAATCTTTTAAAAATTCCCATCCCAATTATGAGCAGGGACATTTTAAAAAGGCCCCAGATCACTGGGCCGGAGGCTTTTTAAAATATCCCTGCTCACTGTTGGGACAGAGGATTTTAAAAAGACTCAAGACCACCTCAAGTGTTTTTTCTAGAGCCGTTCTTAAATGTCCTGCCACCAGTGCTTTCGACCCAGCCAAGGCGCTGTTGACAGGACATTTCAAAAAGGCTGCAGTCCACTGACTAGAGCATTTAAAAATGTCCCCACACCAGTGCTCTCAACCCAGTGAGAGTGCTGGTGACAGGACATTTTTTAAAAGGTTGTAGTCAACCAACGAGAGCCTTTTAAAAACATTCCGCTACCACCACCACCACCACCACCACCCGCATGGTGGATTAGAGGCTTCTTTGAATCCCCCACCGCAACAGGGAAAGTGCTGTTGCAGCGGGGGATTCATATTTCGTTTCATAACGATTTTTTTTAAAAAAAATGCTATTTATGAAGCAAAACAAAACGGAATGAGAAATGAAATAAAATGGTATTTTTCCGTTTCATGCCCACCCCAATTAAATAAGATATAGTGACACCTGGTGGCAGAACACAATATTACATTTTAGCATGCACAGCGTTACAGCATTGGCCCTCCCAAGTGCAAATAGTGAGAGATCCTCCTTTAGGACTGCCATTTTAGGTGATGATTTTTATATGAAAAAGAAATCTAAGCTTTCATATTCTACAGAATAGAAATATATCTGAATTTGGTAAAATATCATGAACTAAGAGGCCTTGAAATTATTTGGTTTCTAGGGTGACTGATGAATAAATCCACGTTAGGGTGGTGTCAACATATTCAGAAGACCATGATCTGTATTTAGATTCATAGTTATAGAAGATTAGTCAAATAAATGGGGCTTAAATTAGTCATGACAAAACAGTACCCTATTGATTTCAGTGTGTGACCAAATCTGGAGCCAATCCATTGATTTCTCCCTGAATTCCATGACCATGCCAAAAAGATGTGAACTTGCAGTGGAATTTCAACAACATACTGCTATTCTCATGTTGTCATTAAACAAAGCATTCGCCCATCTCTCATTCAGCAGTTCATCAAAATATTGTCATTGGCCCCTTTCCCATGTCCCTTTAAATGCAGATTAAATTTGTAGATAAACCATGTCCAAAAATGCCATTGCCATGGCCACCAGGTTTTTTGAAAAAAGAAAAGAAAAGAAAGAAAACCTAGTAATGCCCCCTTAAGCTTGATTTCCAAGACTTACCGGAGAGGTAGGGGATTTTGGCTCGCTTAAAAAATCCACCCATTAAAGAGGCAGATGTCATGGAACCCCGTAGATGATCCAGTTTTTTTTCTTCTGTTTTTCTCATAGTGCTGACCGGCTGTTCCTGGGGCCGATCGGTGTTGGTTTTTTAGTTTTTTTTATTTTCCCCCACCCTCCTAGTGACAGGAAGCTGGATCTGGTGCTGTTTGTTTCAACTTCCCCAAGCCCTAGTGACAGCCACCTGGTCCTTTTTTTAATCCCAGTGCCACCTGCTGGCCATGGGGCTGAACTGCACTTTTTAAAAAAATCTTTGTAGGTGAGAACTGCTATCCCACATCTTCAGTCACGTGACGGGAGGAAGAGGAAAAGCCGAACCTTCAGAAGATCAGGATCTTCCCCAGGTGAGATAGCAGCCATTGATTCCTTCTGCTGTCACTCCTTCTCTTTTTTCTCATGCTTCCGAATGAGCTTCTTGTACAGATACTGGACTCTGTGGTCTTCCTGGGCCTCAAAAAAAGAAGCTGAAATTTTTCGACATAGTCTGTGTGAGTATGCTTCCAAAAATATCACAGCATAAATGAGGCAATAGAGGAAGCCGACAGCAACATTTACACCTGTGTTGGGGGGATTTGGATATCTCATGGGGCAGTGACCAGAGAAAAAAGTCAGGTTATGATGGTAACTCTTTTCAAATAAATGATTATTAAAAACATAGTCCAAAAGCTGTAAAATTTTTAGCTTCACCTAAAAGGATAAAAGAGAAGACATTAGCATAAAAATAGGGGTTACTGTTAGAGTATTGCAATGCCATATATGTGAGGAAGATGGGCGTATAATTAGATTAGACTACTGCAATGCGCTCTACATGAAGCTATCTTTGAAAGGTTTGAAGATGGTACAACTAGAGCAAAATTCAGTAGCCAGTCTATATGCACTTAAAGCCCATGTATGGGTGGCTTGCACTGGCTTCTCATTCACCTCTAAGATCATTTCAAAGTGTTGGTTTCGACCTACATGGCTTCAAGCCCAGACACTTGACACAAAACTTCCTCCCCCTGAACATGACCAAAAGCTGTGATCTTCAGTGGAAGCTCCATTGTGTCTCTTGCTATCCCAAGATATGAAGTGAACAGGTCCATGGCACATAAGACATTTCTTCCAGAACCTTAATCATCTTGGTCACCCTCCTCTGGACCCGTTCAAGACTGTCAACTTCCTTTTTAAATTGAGGTGTATGGAACTGGACACAGTACTCCAGGTGGGGTCTGACCAGAGTAGAATAGAGTGGTACTATCACTTCCCTTGATCTATGATTCTGTTGATGCAACCAAGAATTGTGTTGACTTTCATGGCCGCTGCATTACACTGCTGACTCATGTTCAATTTGTGGTCCACCAAGATTCCCAGATCCCTTTCACAGTGTACTATTTTCCAGCCAGGTGTCTCCCATCCTATATCTATGCAATTCATTCTTTTTACCTAGATGCACCACACTACATTTCCCTCTGTTGAACCACAATCCGTTAGCTTTGGCCCAGGACTCTAATCTGTCAATGTCCTTTTGGATTTTCATCCTATGCTCTAGGGCAGGGATGCCGAACCTTTTTGGCACCGAGTGCCCAAACTCGGTGATGGGGATGGGGGCGGTGCCGGGGAGTGGGATTGGTGGCAGCAGGGGGGGGTTGGGGGTGAAGGCAGTGGGGGCGGCGGGGTCAGGATAATTGGTGGCGGCGGTGGGAGGGGCAGGGATGGCGGCAGTGATGGTGGCAGATGTGGGGTTGGTGGTGGCAGGGGTAGCAATGGTGATGGGGACGGCGGCGGTGGCAGTGGGGGGTCGGGATCGGAAGCCACGGGGGGCAGGGGTGAGGGTGAGGACGGCAGGGTCGGCGGGGTCAGGGTCATCTGCGGCGGTGGCGGGAGGAACTCCCAGAGTCTGTCATGCCTCTCCCTGGGGGCCACGTCATCTGCCAGCCACCCGCAGGCCCCTCCTCAGGTGACCCGGGGAGGCGAGTGGAGGAAAGGCCCACAGCGTTTACCTCCCTCTGGGCTGGCTGGTTAGCTTGGCGGCCGGCCGAGTGAGATGCTCTCCGTGGCGTCAGCAGTGCCCGGACCTCTCCACTCCTACCACTGCTTCTTCTCCCCGCCCCTCCCGCCTGTCTCCCGTCTACCCACCCTCCCTCCCTCCCTCCCTTTAGTCCGGCTGGATCCTGCCAGCGGAAGGTGTGTGCGTGTGTGGGGAGATGAGAGAGGAGGAGCCTGCTGGCTCCAGAGTTGGGGCCAAAGCCAGATTCCTGTTGGTGATGGCAGTGGCGGCACTGGTGATGGGGACAACGACGGCAGGGTCTGTCTGGCACACGACATGCTCCCTGCCCCCCCACTTCCCCCTCTACAAGTTCCTCATGGCTGGTCCAGTGGAGGGGGAAGTGGGGGGGCAGGGAGCATATCGTGTGCCAGGCAAAAGCTCTTTGCGTGCCACCTTTGGCACGTGTGCCATAGATTCGCCATCTCTGCTCTAGGGAATTATCAATCCCACCCAATTTGGTATCATCTGCAAATTTGATCAGCCTATTCTCTATTCCTTCCTCCATGTCATTAATAAAGATATTGAATAGTACCGGACCCAGAACAGAACCCTGGAACACCCCACTGGTCACGTCTCTCCAAGCTGAAGAGAAGCCATTAATGATCACCCTTTGAGTGCGATCAGTCAACATCTAACAGTGGAACTATCTATCCTACATTCTACTAACTTCTTTGCAAGTATCTATAAATTGCATCTGCTAACACTGCACCATATCAGAGGCATATTGCCAATATAACTAGGCTATAAGTTAGCTTTATTATGAAGTTTCAATACTCACGTCATATTTTATCTGGAAGCTAATTGATACTACAGGGAACAGAGTGACTTCAGTCACAGCTGCTTGAGCAAAATGGAAGGCAACATAATCTGTTGCTATGGTTATCAGAATCAACATCAGCACTAAGGTAAGAAGGAAAATGTGTGTTAAACAAGTCATGAGTTCTTCTCGAGCTAGTCTGAGACCAGTTGATTTGATCAGCTTCCCAGGGGAATGAACCAGCAAGTGAGTTGCTCTCCTCTCCTGAAGCACATCTTCTAATTTTTGAGTGATGTAAACATTATCAAATTGGAGGTCAGTGAGGTAATTTTTCAAGTACCAAGCCGATTCAAATATGAGGCAGCAAAGAAAGAAGCCAGCAGATACCCGGTTGGCCAACAATATGACCTCCTGGACAAGAATTTCAGCTTGCATGAAATCTTCCCTGATTCCTTGGCTAGCATTGGCCATTTTCTGATGAAGGAAGAAGGTATTGTTGTTGGTTTTAAAATGAACATGGCTATCCTTTGGCGTCCCTAATTTGTCTGGCAATTCATCCATCACCTTCTTGAGAGAATGACTGAAGTCCCGCGAAGCATTGCTCAGCAGAAAGGTTGAAACCAGAAGGCTCTCGGAAGAATCCTGGCATAGGCATTTAATGACGTGCAGGATGACCTGGATGTTGCCCATGATATTTGGAATGATGTTGACAGCTACAATCATGAAGCAAGCAGATACAAGCAATCTCCGCCCTTGTCTGGTCCCTAATGTCGGCCCAGTAATAGTGAACACGCAACGGGCAGGGTGAACCAAAAAGAGAATCAACAAGACCGTCAGGCCAGTGATCAAGGAAGTTGCAGCAGAGAACTTGGATGAATACTGGAGTGAGGAAAACATCCAGCAATAGAAGAGGCCTACGACTGACCCAGCAATGCCACAGCACATCAAAAATAAGGAAAAAAGCTGACGGTAATTTGATGGAACTGGTGTGGAATAAGCCATCCAAGCTTCTCTAGTGAATTCTTGGATCCTGGGCAGTAGATTCTTCTGACAGTAGGTCCAGACATCCGCCCTGTTATCAATAAAAAGCAAATATTACTGGCAGTTAGAAATGAAATGGGAAATATATGAAATCTGCCAAAGTCTTGTCTTCTGTACTCATGTCAGAATTTTCCATTTTCAAATTCACCTTTTGAATGTGAAATAGAACTTCTTAATCCTGTGACTTGATTGTGCGGATTGTATAATACTTAGTAAAATATAGGCCAGTTGATTTTGGCAAGTCTACTCACAGGTAAGTATAGGAGTGCAGACTGACTACTGTAACATCTTTGGATTATTTTGCATCTTATGTGATTTTTAGATTTTGATTAGCCCTGCTGTCAAATACTAAATCCATTGCCATTTATCAAATACTGTTGCATGCAGTCAGTAACTAATTACCACCTAATACTAAGCAACAAACAGTGTTGTATAACAGTCACCTAGTACTGTCAATAATACTTGTTATTAAATTTTGTGATCATTGTTGAACATCTCAGAGCAGGGGGCTAAAAGGAGTCGCATAAAATATACTTTTATTTATCTTTGTTAGAAACAGTAAATTAAAACTTGGCTTTATTGTCTTGTAGTTGGTAGGTATAGAAAAGAGTGAGGAGAAGGTAGATTTGGATCTACTGGTGAATTGCAGTGTGTCTCATTTTCCGTTGTTTAAAACAATTCATAATACTGCCCTGAATGCATCTAAAAACATCTGATTTCAAAAGCTAAGCATGCTTGATTAACAATTAAATGGAAGTCCACCCATCAGTACTAAGGAGAGAGACAAAGACTTGGGAAAATCCCTGCCTGAAACCCTGGAAAGCTACTGTTTATGAAAGTTGAATATAATATTGGGTTAGCTAGATTAGTGGCTGGACTCAAGGTAAGAAAATGTGGCTTGCGTTGGTGAAATGAGAAGATGAAACAGCCGGTGGGTATAACAGAATACACGAATATAGAATAGTCCACTGAATAACACCAGCTCTGAACGGCTACTAAATGTCACTGGGTAGAAGCGATCTGACTTTGTATCTTCCCATGTTTGTTAAAATGGCAGCAAAAAACTGCCCCAAATGTGCTGCTAGAAAACATCAGGTAACCAACCAGCAGAGATGGATTTGTATGTGTAGTAGTAGTATGTCCAGTTCTGGAGCTTAAAAACAAAACAAAATACCCAAACCCAAAACAAAACAGAAATATTCCTGGGCTCAGAATTTTAAAAGTTCTAAGCAGAGTAGGGCTCCCAAATATGTGGAATTAGTATCTACAGTTTCGCTTGTCTGTGGTTTCCCACAGCCCTAGGTATTATTACATAGGCTGCTTCCTTGTAGCCTTTGTCCCACTCATTGTATACTGTATAGTTCCCTCTTAATTGCAATTTCATTCATCCATGGCAGATTGTGGAACTGATTCCTCCTGTGGATACAGAGTCCCTGGTAGATATAGTTTAGTTTGGATTTTTTTAAGTAGACCCCACATGCCTTATGTTTACCCTGTTTCAATATAAATAGAGATGGGGATGAATTGAAAAACAAATAACGTTTTCTGACAAATTTGTCCAATTGATTAAAATTCATTTATTCATATTCATCATAAATAAAGTCCCTAATGATTATGAATTGATGATTTTTTTTAAATTATACACACTCACAGAGGAAGAGAGGGGGTGTTTGTGTGTGTGTGTGAATCAACGGATTATGCTTTGTAGTTAAATTTGGGGGAGCATAAGAATTATATATTGATTTTGAACTGTCCACATGCCCAGTGCCCCTGTTGAAGGGAGAAGTGTACAACTAATGCAGCCAGCTTCTGCAGAACAATTCTCCTAAGCAGTTTTGACTGCTGAATATAATAAATATTCTAGTAACACACACATGCACACACACTGTATTTTAATCTATAAGATGCCCCCATTTATAAGATGGCCTCCCACTGTTCCAGTCCAAAATTACAGTTTCACAACTGTCCAGTTCTCTCCTCAGCTTACTTCTGTGTATAAGACCACCCTCAAATTTTAATTTAACAAATCTCATAAGTAGTTTTGACTGCTGAATATAATAAATATTCTACTAACACACATGCACACACACTGTATTTTTCAAGTATAAGATGCCCCCATGTATAAGACAACCCCCAATGTTCCAATCCAAAATTACAGTTTCCCAACTGTACAGTTCTCTCCACAGCTTACTTCTGTGTGTAAGACCACTCTCAAATTGTAGTCTTAGCAATTTTAGACAAAATATAGTCTTATATATGGAAAATACTGTATATATTCTACATACCCAGTTTTAGGAATAACTCCAGAGTTCCTTCGTAAGTGTTCAGCAATCCAGTTAATTTTCATCATGTTTTAGTGAAATATACAAACAATCTTCAGAGAAAACTCCAAGGAAAAAAAAACAGAACAAACTGGGAAGGAAACGGCTGAAAAACCTGAAAATGGCTCAGATTTATTGTTCATATTTCACAGTTTAGTCCGGCCTGCAAGTGCATCCTAAATTTAAGTGTACAATACATTCTCCTCCATTGCTTTCCATCATTTCTGGGTGTTTGTGACACCGTGGAATTGAAGAAGATGCAACCAATTGTAGTTGTTTCCCTTACAGAATCTCCCCCGGACTGTTGGAACTTGTGGTGATTACTTCAGTTTAAAAACCATCTCTAGTTATTAAGACGGATGGCTCATTATGAATAACCACTGCCTCCTGGTGATGAATTTGGTCAGCTGATCCCCACTAATCTTTCCTTTTAGTAAACTGAGTGTATTGTGCAATTTTACTTGGGGGAAAAATCAACATTTAACTGAGAAGAATTATGACAAAACTCTTAACTGCATTTACAGTTCTGTTTGGCTGCCATACCTCAAAAAGGGATTGCAGACCCATGTTAGGTGTGGTGGCATTTTAAAAAGGCAGAATATGACTGTCACTGACATGAGAAGGCACACCTGCTGAAAGTCCCTGTTCCTTGGAATTATTAAAGGTAGTAAATTCAAGAGGATTTCCCCAGCCCCCACATTCTGCCCCAATTTCAAAGAACTTTCATGGATTGGGATAAGTTTTTGAGCATGAATAGAGTTGACTTTTGTACTGTCAGCTCTTGTAGATGTTAGGTTTTTGAGCTACAGCTTCCACAATCCGCCCAGAGACCTTTGGGTAGTGGGCGGCATATAAGTTAAATAAATAAATAAAATAAAATAAAATAAATCAATCCCATGTCCACTGGGGTGTGTGTGTGTGTAAGTCTGTAAAAGCTACTTCTCCCAAGCCTAGGAATCTGTGGACACTTACTGCCCAAGGAGAAAAAAACCTAGATCCAAAAAATGCAAAGAGTTTTCATGCATCTTTTTTTTAATATATTTTATTAATTAAAAAATTAAACAACACATAAATCCCCCACAACACATTATGCTTAATTATCCACCACCCTCAGGATTATATAACAATATACTCTATAACATTATATAACATTTCATTCATTACTATTAAATGTTTTATCTTACACAACCTGTCTCCTTCCAAAACTGAATTGATTCTTCTGATGGAAAATAACCTTTATGTTTTAAAAATACATGATCCAGAAATTTGTACCAAATTTGATTGAAAACATTCTCTTTTACCATCCCTTTTTTAATTTTCAATTTGCAGGTCAGTTTATCATTAATGGCCAAACTCCACATTTCATCATACCATTCCTCTAGTCTCAATTTCTTAATATCTTTCCAATTTTAATCTTGCAGATGTTACCATAATTATAATCAAATCCTTTACCTCTTTTTCTATTTGACCCATTGACTTACCTTGCCTTACCTCACATGGGGCTAAACTCCAACCAGGAAGTAGCCTCTGATGCGCCATCATCCCTTCTCCCTGGCAATGCCCAATCAGACAGGGAGGTGGGATGATGTATGTCCCTGCACAGCTCCTGATTGGCCAGTGCCAGGGAGAAGGAATGATGATGCGTTGGAGGCTACTTCCAGGTTGGAGTTTAGCCCCATGCAAGGTAAGGCAAGGTAAGTCAATGGGTGATTTTGTTTTGGAGGGTGGGTCCAAGTTCTGAACAGCAGCTGTTCATCTGTGTGACTGTTGCCCCTGGAAAGGGTTTGCTCCATCCAAGGAACTTGATCAGGCTGAGGAGGAGTTAATGCTAGAATCACTGGGTCAGGAGATGGAGAATTTGAACTTAAATCTTACAACTGGCAAAGGACTCCAAAGAAGCAGGACACCAGAGGGTGCTGTTATGTGGTCAGATTCAAATGGAGTAATCAGAAGTAAAAAAGGCAAAGGAAAGTTTCCCCCCACACATGCGTGCTAGTCATGTCTGACTCGAGGGGCGGTGTTCATCTCCATATTCAAGCCAAAGAGCCAGTGTTGTGCAAGTCCATCACCACATGGCCGACATGGCTGAAAGGAAACACTGTTTTACCTTCCCCCTTTTTACGGCGGTACCTATTTATCTACATGCATTTACATGCTTTTAAACTGCTAGGTTGGCAGGAGCTGGGGTTATCAGTTGAAGCTCGCTCTGCTGCGTGGCACCCGGGATTCGAACCGCCAAGCTGCTGACTTTGCAGGTGACAGTTTTCGTAAGCCTTAGTCCACTGAGCCACCACACCCCATAATCAGAAGTAGAAAATGAAATGAACTCTGGATGGTGTTCTTGGAACAAGGTGGCTGACCCTAGTGAAGAGGGCTGGGTTACTATTGTAAAGGAGGACCCATGAATGGGAGAATGGATAGACAAGACATGAAAGTACCAGAGAAGTTGGCAGAGAAACAAGGGAGAGAAAAGAGATATAAACAAATACCTCTATTGGGGACAAACAGAAGACTGGACTAGGCACAAGAAAAAAAGAGAATGGAAGCCCCAGGAGGTGAAATATCAAAAAATGCAGGCCACGTTCCATGACTCCATTGAGATGCCCTGGTAAGAGTCCATTTTGCCCTCAGATTTGGTGAAACCTAGGCATGAATGTTTGGAAACCCTTTAGGGGATGGGTGTTTCATCACAAACTAGAGATGTTGCCTGAAGTGTTGGGCCCTCAAACATATATGAACAAATGTTTAATTCTGTTTCTACCACCAGTGCCAGTTGCCAGAAACAAGTTGCAAAATGTTGATGCCAGTCAGACCTCCTGAGCTCTGAAGGAAAGCACTCAGATATGTACAAAAGCCATTGTTGCAACTCCTTTTCAAATAAAAGACTCACATTTGGTTAACAAAAAAGAGTCAGTGCTTTCTGTGGTTGGGAAAACAAAACAAGGTGGAAGAGGGGCCCCCAGAGAGTCACACTATCTGGGAAGAAGCAGCTGTTTTTTTCCTAGAAGTTATTTTTGTATGTCTGTAGCTGAGATATTCATTCTACCAGTGAGCCAACAGCTTACTTTTAACCTAAAGCCTCCAGATGAATGACTCAGGAACACATGGAAGACATGGACAGATATGACAGAGTGGATAGTTATCAACGCTGAAAGCATGTTACTTGATGCTGTTTGTACATATTTGGAAATTGTTCCTCTAGAACTGCTGGTTTCATTTTACCTCAGCAACCAAAATACATGTCAGAGTTATTTCCTCTTCCTTTGAGTGGAAACAGGAATTATTGTATTCCTCATAAGTGAAAATGTCCTTACAGGGTAATTTTTAAAAAATGGTGTGGGAATGGAAGAACTGAAAGAAGATGTGGACAGTATTGCTTTTTAAAATGTCTCAACATCATCATTAGCTCAGCTGTCTCTTCTGAGAACATGTGTGTGTGTGTGTGTGTGTGTGTGTGTGTGTGTGTGTGTGTGTGTGTGTGTGTGTGAGAGAGAGAGAGAGAGAGAGAGAGAGAGAGAGAGAGAGAGAGAGAGAGATTTGCTAGGCACCAAATGACAGGTACATTGATGCAAAGTCAAAAAGTTACAGTCATTTTGATTTTTTAACATAAATAAAAAGGAACCTATTATGTCCCACGAAACTGCCCCCTACTTAAAGTGACCCAATAAATTAGTGCCCTCCAAATTTGCAGTCTTTAGCAGCTCTGCTCGGGTCTTTGTATATACAAGACATTGGTTTCCTTAACTGAATCAATCCATTTTATGACCTTGCTGTGCACAATGTATTACCTTCACTTTTATTAAATGTCCCAGAACTCACCTATATTAAGCTACTTTATTTTGTATTTTAAAGAGCAGTGATTCTGTGGTTATATCTATTCTCCACCTGCTGTGTGTTTGCTGTTGTGATATTTGTAAAATGTCTTGATTACTACTCTGTGAAGTGGAAAGCAAAATGAGAAAGAAAGAAAGAAAGAAAGAAAGAAAGAAAGAAAGAAAGAAAGAAAGAAGACTCTGACAGAAATTAGTTGTATAAGTTGTTCTTTGCCTTTTGAAAAGTGACAGATAGAGGCAAAGAAGAATTAGGCTCACTAGTTTCAGTCTAAACCAGTCATGTCCAAACTTCAGCCCTCCAGATGTTTTAGACCACAACTCTCACAGTCCTTTGCCATTGGAAATACAGGCTTAGAATTCTAGGAGTTGTGGTCCAAAACATAAGGAGGGCCGAAGTTTGGACATGACTGGTCTAAACCATAGACAGGTTTTGTGACTTGTTATGGCTCATACTCTTGCCCAGTTGATCCAAAACCAGCAGCCGCTGTATTTATTGTTGTACAAGCTTCTTCCCTCCCAGTCTTTAAGAAACTTCTAAAGATGTGGCTATTTTAAAAGGCTTTGCCTTGATATTAATCTATTCTACTAATGATTGCTGTTACGTATTTTATTTTGTTTTTATCTGTAGCCCGTCTTGTTCCTGTTCAATGTTTTTGAAGTATATTGCTTATTAAGTTATGTTTTTACTTATTTGTGCTTATCTATTATATTGTATTGTATTGTTTATAGGTTCAATTTCTGTTCAATTTTGTAAACTGCCCAGAGTAGCTGTGTAGCTAGATGGAGAGGTATATAAATTAAATAAATAAATAAATAAATAAATAAATAAATAAATAAATAAATAAATAAATAAATAAATTTGAACATACATTTTTCTCTACACTCGGATTGTATTAAAGAAAATATGAGGATAGGGGCTGGTTAGAGAAGATAACCTGTTGCACTCGAGCCCCTGCCATGAGTGGCAGTTCCAATAACACATGGGGTGACAGCCATGAGAAATGGAATTTTAAAATGTACATACAGACCCTATCTGATAAGAAATTGACTCCTATGAGCAAAATGAAGGCTGTAAAATATCCCTGGAGTCAAGGGTTTCAAAATGGCAACATTAATTGATCTGCACATTCACTCTTCTAATTTCTCTCTCTCTCTTTTCAAGGCAAACAACAACTGACCATTTGCCAATAGATTGCAATTTGCAAGACATTAAGAACTTGGGCAGGGTAAAAGTGTATAGTTTTAGGAGGGGAGCACTGGAAAACCATCAGTTCAGCTTCTCCTGGGTTTGATAATGTGATTTTCTAGAACTGCAATGCTCGCAGGAAAATTCCAGGAGTTGTAGTTGGTAAGATTTTCCAAGCTCGGAACTGCATGATGGAGAACATGCTTTACATCCAGAAGGTTGAAGGTTGAATCTCCTCCCCCACCCCGCCCCACCAACTAAAATGATTACTGGGCTGGGGAACGTCCGTTATGAGAAAAGGCTAAAACATTTGGGGCTCTTTAGTCTGAGGAAATGTACAAAATAATGCAGGGCATGAGTGAAGTGGATAGAGGGACACTCTTCCCCCCTCACAAAATACCAGAACTAGGGGACATCCACTCAACTTGAGTGTTGAGAGAGTGACACCAGACAATACCCAGTGTGTTGTTAGCTTGTGGAACTCCCTGCCACGGGATATGGTGATGGCATCAGGCCTGAATGCCTTCAAAAGGGGATTGGACAGATTCCTGGAGTAAAAGTCCATCACAGGTTACAAACCATGATGGAGATGTGTAATCTCCGGGCTTAAAACCAGGGTACTTCAAGGGCCAGATGCAGGGGAGTGGTACCAGGAGACAGATATCTGGTCTTGTGCACTCCCAGGCGCATTTGGTGGGGCCACTGTGAGATACAGGAAGCTGAACTAGATGGGCCTTTGGCCTGATCCAGCATGGCGCTTCTTATGTTCTTATGTTCATCCCCTGCCATCACTTTTCAACATCTCTGCAAAGGACAAGAGAGAACGCAAAACTGTGCTGGAGTGTTGCTGGTGGCAGCAAAAACTTTCAGGACACAGAAAGCTTCCTTTCTCAAAATCAGGCCATTCTTCCATCCAGCATTCTCTGGCAGTGGCTTGCTAAGGACTCAGACAGGGATCTCTCTAATGACATCAGGTACTGAACCTGCCACCTTGTATATGTAGAAAACACGCCATGCCTGTCTGCTGAATCACAACTCTGCCTGGGTGATATCAAGCTAGGTGTGCCAATGGTTTGATGGCCCTGTGTTCCAATATTTCATGGAACAATTTCTAGCACAATGGACACCTAAAAGAAAGAGCCTTGTGGCGCATTGGTTAAACTGCAATATTATATCCAAAACTGTTCTCACAACCTGGGGTTCAATCCCAGGTAGCCGGCTCATGGTTGACTCAGCCTTCTATCCTTCTGAGGTCAGTAAAATGGGTACCCAGCTAGCTGGAGAAAGGAGTGGGGAACAATGTGTAGCCTACATAAATAAATTGTAAATTGCCCAGATAATGATTTAAGTTCTATGGGGTGGTATATAAGCAAAACACTTTGCTTTTTGCTTTGCTTCCCAGTTTATTAGAATAATAATTCAGGACACACCAGCAGGAGGGGAGCAAGAACTGAACATATCCCCTCTGCTCCCTTCCTTCAGCTTAGGCCGGCTCTGGTGTGAGGCAGAGGGAGGCAAGCTCCATAGCCAGCAGTTACTTGCAGACCTGGAAAGGATAGTGCTGTTATATACCTTGTAATCTACACGCCTATTAATATGCAACCCTTCTGCGCTCAGCTCCAGTAGAAGATGGCTTGGCCTGATCAAATAAGGGTTAGTGGCTCACCCAGTCAGCTTTTATACACACCAATAAGCAGTAACCAGCCCTTTTTAGCACAAGGACCCTGATCCAATTCATAGTTTAGTTCCTCCACCTGTAGATTACCTTCAGATTATCCCATTGTTGATCACACAGCAACAATTCCACACACATCTCAGCCAATCATTACAGCCACTTCACTATTGATTACCATTTCCTCCAAGATCAGATAAGCGTGCTATAAGGTATCAATTGTGCATTTTAAATCAATAAGGTCTGTGATGGATGTATTCAGTGCACAGGCCCTCTCCTCTGATGAACTGAAGTTCCTGGCAATGACTAACACAAAAGTTTGGATAGAAGACATCTGGGGAATTTGGCAGATATTAATCAACCTTCTCTGCAAGGTCCTTTACAGGAAGACGCAGAGTACAAAGCCCTCCAGTTTAATACTGCAAACCTTCCGCTCTTTGAATAAGTCTCCCCTGATTTAATGCAAGAGCATGCCTGTTTCTAATCTCCGTCTCAAGCATGAGAATGAACCCTTTGCCACCAAAACCCCTTTATTTTCTACCTGTACAACCCCATACTGACTCCTGGTGGTTAAATGCAGTTATTCCATGGCTGTGCCGCCCGTTGCTGAATGTGATGAAAGAAATCACATCAGAATTTGGACAAGGAATTCCCCGATATAGGACCTTCCACTCCGTATGCAAGATCTGCGAGACAGGGAGATGGCTTCATTTGAATGAATGATTGTTGTCGCCATCCAATACTGGAGCCACTGTGGAAGATACAGCATCTGAAAGAGGAATTGGGATCAGACCTGCTCCACAAGCTCTTAGCTTCCATCTGCACAGAAGCCTAAACATCTATGTATTTTTATCAATTCTTCTACTCAAAGGCACTAGCGCATCTAGTCGTTAGCATCATTGGTCTCATATTGTATGAGCCTAGTTATACAGTGGGTTGAACTGCTGCCCTGACGCTACAACAGTGCTCACGACTTGGGCTTCAATTCCAGGTAGCAGGCTCAAGGTTCACTCAGCCTTCCATCCTTCTGAGTTGGTATAATGAATACCCAGCTTGCTGGGTGGGCAATATTTAGCCTGAATAATTACTAGAAAAACCACCCAGAGAGTTCTTTAAGCACTATGGGGCGGTATATAGGAAGCACACTTTGCTTGTTTTTTGAGGTAAATTCCATGAAGGAAAGAAAGTTGATGAACATCTGAATAAGATAGATTAAGAACAGATAGGTGTTACAGTATTGCAGCACCCCATATTTGATGTTCAAATAATGAAAGTTATTTAAGGGCCCCTGCTTTGTCTATTTCCAACTGAGGCCACCTCCAGTATTAGAATTCTGGGCAAAATCCTCTCCACAGTGTGGAACATCAAATACTTCGAATCTAGGTAATGTCATATAAAGGTAAGGGACTTCTGGGGGCAAGACAAGAATGTTAGCTGCACTTGTGTTGTGCAACCTGCACTGCGCTAAAGGGCACTGCGTTCATTATCAGTAGTAGAAGCATTGTGATAGAATGTGCTATAGAACACCAAGCAGTAACTATCTGTGTCACTTTGAAGTCCTGGCAATGGAAACAACACCAAGCTGACATTTCCATTAAAATGAAACATGGTGCCCATCAGTGAGCACTTTAGATAATCCTCTCAATTCACACCTAAGATTAGGGATCAGTAAGGTTGAATCTATTAAATAAGATTTCTGTGTGCCGAATCATACCTTTCAGTTTCCTCAGCATTGTAGCTGGGTTCAAATATTAACGAAAGGATAATATTTCATTAAATAATCATTGCATCCCAAGTACCCTTCCTGGAACCTCCCACCCCCCACCCCCCACAATCATTAGGTACTCCAGTAATCATGGATTGGATGGATCTTTAGATATATTTTACTAAACTTTACAATAATGACTCCCAATCAGGAACAAGTAAGTGTAGTGACAGCGGAAGCAGTTCAAGGGTGTGTTATTGGTGTGATTATATTCATTGCCTCAGGTTAATTTCCCAATGGAGCACATTCCCTTATGCCATTGTGTAAATGGGCAAGTATTTCCAAAACAGTGCCATTCACAGTTACTGTACAAGTAGCCACACTGTAGAGCTGATATGATGTTATCTATTTTGCTCTTTGGGCTACAGTGGATTCCTAAACGGATCCTCTGGTTTACTTTGCTAATCCAGTAATAGGTGCAAGGCCCTGAAACCAAAAGTGAGGAAAGCCAAATAAACAGGAATCGCATTGTGGTGAGCCAAATACCTTCAGCATGATAATTTGTCCTAAGCAAGACAGGCACTCATTCCAAGGGAAATAGCAACTCAGTGATAATCTTCCAGAAGCTGCTAACAGTTTGTTAGTAAAATAAAGGCATTTAGTATGTGGTTTTAACTCAGCATGTTTAATCTGTCTCTTCATTTAAAAATATTTCTTTGCTGCTACTGTGTTTCTTTGCAATTTTCTGTGTTATTTTGGGTTTTAATGGATGAAATCCTGTTGCCTAGTTACTTGAAATGCATAACTTTGGACATGAAATGCAAAAATTTAAGAAGTGCCTATAACCAGTATCTGTTGTGCATGAGTACCCAACAGATAACATCTACAGAGACTTCCTAATTTGAGTCAGTTTGTGTCTAAACATTACACCCTTTGTGTAACTATACAACAGGATTTCTGTTGATGGTTCATGTCTACATTGTAAATTGAAAGGACATTTTAGCAGAGTGCAGTACATGTAATAATGGACACAAGCTACAGGAAGCCCAATTTAGGCTGAATATCAGGAAAAAAACTCTTAATTGTTACAGCAGTACTGTACAACAATTGAACCAGTTGGGACTTTCAATCCATCCATCCATCCATCCATCCATCCATCCATCCATCCATCCATCCCAGACCTGTCAAGTGTCCTGTATTGACTGAGAAATTCCTGCTTTTTACCCCTCTTTCCTGCCGTATTATTTTCCAGGAAATAGAATAGAATAGAATACTTTTATTGGCCAAGTGTGGTTAGACACACCCAGAATTTGTTTTGGTAAAAATGCTCTCTCTATATAAAAGGAAATATAAGAATCATATAGTCAACAATAAAAACACAGTACAATACTACAATATAACCTATTATTTAAAAAGGAAGAAGAAATGTAAAATTAATTATTCAACAGTTTGATAGCACTTGGAAAGAAACTATCTCTATATTAGTTGTCCTAGTATGCAATGCCCTAAAACGTCGCCCTGAGGGTAACCATGTCCAGGACGGAATCTGACATTTTCATCGCCCTCCTCCGCCACTGGCAAATTAGTAGCAATAAGCATTACAAGTCTATATCTGTCATGCTTAGTCGCAGAGCTAAACCAGACAGTTATAGAGGAACAGATAATAGATTCATTAACACCTCTATAGAATTGAATCAATGTCCCATTTTTGTCACTCTGGCCTGCTCCTCCATCCACGGGACAGTTTTGCCCCCCCCCCGGACAAAGCACTACAAGACCAGCCACCGCCCCAAACATTGTGACATGTGCGAAGTGGGGTGGGACAGCAGGCCTGCCCTTAAAGCAGAGCCCCTCAGACCACGCAGCCTCTTCTCTTCGGCCAGCAGCAAGGAGCATATCTTCCATGTATGGGCCCTTAGCTATCAGGCCTGAAGCGACCACCTGGATGGCCTAACAACTCCTGCTGCAGCCTAGACCTGGGACCAGCAGCATTCCCTGGATTGCAACTGGCCTGCGTGATGCAGGGGAGTGGGCCAGATGCAGGGGAGTGGTATCAGGAGACAGATATCTAGTCTCATGCCTTCCCAGACACATCTGGTGGGGCCACTGTGAGATACAGGAAGCTGGACTAGATGGGCCTTTGGCCTGATCCAGCATGGCTCTTCTTATGTTCTTATGCGTGGAACAGCCAACTGACGGTTGCCACCCTGGGAGTAGGGGTCGCATTG
This sequence comes from Phrynocephalus guinanensis, assembly GCA_037367245.1. Lineage (NCBI taxonomy): Eukaryota > Metazoa > Chordata > Lepidosauria > Squamata > Agamidae > Phrynocephalus > Phrynocephalus guinanensis. Next base: position 102,921,098 of record CM074737.1, read on the forward strand.
GTGTCCCGCCAGGTTTTAAGAGTTCGTCAGGCATCCTGCGCGGTGCCAGGGAGGGCCGATGGGGGCTGGGGGGGAGGCCATTTTCACAGCACCCAGCAGGCCTTTTGTGGTATTGCCCCCCCCCGTTTCCCTCACCGCGGCTGGTGGGCCACCTGCGGCATCGTGCCACTTCCCCCCAGTCTCCTTTGTCCACACGCCGGTGGGCTTGCCTTAGCTCACTGGTTTGAAACAAGTGAGTGAGAACCTGTGTCCATTTCGTGTGCTCATGTTCTTCACAGCTTTCAAGGAGACTCCTTCATGTCTGCTGCTTCATTGCATGGAAACTAGTGAATCACTCTACTTCTGCAATGACAGTACATGCAAGAGAGGAAATTCAAGCACCACCCTCTGCTTTTGACTCACACATGGAGAACAGTGCAAATAAGGGTAATGAACACATTATATTTTTAGTCATCCCAGTCATTAAACCTTGGCATTCAGAAAGCTTTTCACATTACCTCCGGCTACATTTCGATCTGTGATACAATTTTAATATTCCTTTCACAGCAACAGAAACTATCATTAAAGAGAAAGTGAAACAGAGATGTGGGTGTACTGGCTGTATTTTCCAGGTATACTCCAGGAGAACATCCTGAATAAGGCAAGGTAAGCAGAGAATTACAAAGCCACCGACTTCCCCTTCTGCATCACAGCAAAAATCCACTTTCATCACATTCTCCAGCACATCTCCTAGTGTAGTATCTTTCAAAGTATATCTGGAAATTGAGTCTTGGCAACTTGACTTCTTTTTCTTCTGATCGCTGAAACGTTTCACTACTCATCCAAGCAGCTTCATCTGTCTGAGGAAAGTTAGTGGAGAGGTCTCCAATTTATAGTTCACCTTGGTTTCACATTACCCTGGTCTGAATAGGCTCATTAGATGGACAGTAGCCTGAAGAGGCTCGTTAAGTGGACAATGGCCTGAACAGGCTCATTAAGTGGACAACAGCCTAAATATGCTCATTAGAATACAACAACTTGGGGTGTCTAAAAATGCCACCTATGCAATCCTTCCCAACACCCATTAATGAAGGTATACTGCTGATTTTGGTCCTGAGCCGTTGCCCCTCCTGTGTTAGGCCACCCTCCTGTTTAGTGGTTGTTTGTTTTCTCCAGTGTAGAGCGCTGCACATTCCTCACTACCCTGAACCACCAATATTGCTCCTCTTGTGTTTTGATGTTGGGTCTTTTCGGTGCTGCTTCGATGAATAGCAAAATGTTTCGATCTCACAAGAAAAGAAGTCCAGTTGCCATGACCCAACTTCCAGATAAACTCACCTGGATAACAGAATCTTCACAGACTTTCAAAGTATATTTTCAACATTAATCTTTGAACTGGAATCTCTTCATTCCTTTTGTAGACATGCATAACATTAAAAGAATCTGGATTACAATGGTGATTACAATCACTGTCCATGTACAAACACTTTCATTGAAAGTACTCAATCTCAAACAATGAATTTATATAAAAAGAAACAAAAGATTTTACTGCTTTAAAACCTGTCATTAATGTTTACTTATTTATTACATTTATATCACACCATTCATCAAATGAGCAAAGGGGGGGGCATAAATGTTTATTTGCCCCCTGGTCCTCACAACAACCCTGTGAGGTAGGTTACACTTAAATAGTAATGCATATTATCTAGGTTTATAAAGTGTGGACTGTTAGGATTAACTGGGAAGAGACCTTATGTGGTCTTCTAATATGATCATATGAGAGCATAATTTTGCACCATTTGAGTCTTTGTACCACAAACTCATAGCCAGTACTTGGAAGTGATCATCACTTCTCTAGTCCTTCATATGCTTACAGTCATTATGCTACTCCTCTTCGCAACAATCCTTTAAAGTGGGTTACCATAATTCCTATATTCAGTGGGCTGAGAGAGTGATTTTTTCGTAGGCTGTTTGGGCTGAAGACCATTGCAACATGGAACTACTGTGATTTGAAAATGCACTCCTTTCTTCAGTATAAACACACATTTTATGTGCAGGATGACATGTCTGGGGTTTCCATTATAGTTCACTTTTGAACTTGGGATGTGAAAGCTTCTTATTATAGAAGCACTCTCATGTACTGAACTTGGAAAAGCTATGCTGTTTGGACTACATCTCCTATCGTCCATCAGCAAGCATGGCTATTAGATTGTCTAGCCACAGAGTCAGTAAATGCAGATTCTTTTTCCAAGTTCTGCTGATGTCAACCATATACTGTACACAATTTTCTCACACAAATTCTCAAGTACTTCTGCAATAATATACAGTAAAAGAGTGATTTTTTTAAACAATAAATTGACACGGCTACATATACGTCTAAAAATACAACCCCCTCTTTAGAATAAAGCTGGACTCGGCAACCAGTAGCCCCCCCCCCCCAGATGTTGTTCAACACCATTTTCCACCAAGCTAATTAGCACAGACAAGGGTATAGTGTGATGGGAGCACTGGAAAAACACTCACATTTGTTGTAAAGCCCAGTTCACTAGGAGGAGAACAGATCAGCTGAAACCACTGTTAAAACCATTTGTGTCTGCTAAAACCATTTGTGTCTGCCTTCATTTAAACCAATGAGTTAAATTCTGAAGACAGTTCAAACCATTCTAGGTCGCATAATTGAGACACCAACCACCAAGTCAATGTCATATTTAGGCATGGGCATGAACGGCCATTTTGGCAGTTTGTGCTAGTTTGTTTAGCAGTTGAACAGGTGTTTGGAGCTTCCCAGACCCTCCTCCTTTGGCAGACACCCACTCAAAGGCAGCATCCTGCCTGTGTACTGCCTCTGAGTGGGGGCTCACCGGAGGAGGTGGGGCTATGAAGTGTCAAACACCTTTTCAGAACCTTTGTTGATAATAATTATGATTTTACAACCAAAGAGTTGATTACAAATTTGTTGACTGCGGCTAGATTAATAATTGATAGAAATCGGAAATCTAAATATGAACTATGTTTAGATGAATGGTACAATGAAATATGGAACATTGCTTTAAATGATAAATTGACATGTACTTTAAAGATTAGAAAAAGGAGAGTTAAAAAGAGATATTTTCTATGATATATGGGGTAGATTTATTGAATATGTGCTTGTACGAGATAAGGGTAAGGCTTCCGTGCAACAATCAACTTTGTTCTGGAGGGGAGGATAATGACTTTAAATAAGAAGGGTGATCCTTTTGGTGAAGGGGTGCACTGTTGTTGATGTTTTGTCTTTTTTGTATTTTGTATTGTGTAATAATTTTTTTAAATTTAAAAAAAAAAAATCTTTTCAGAACCAACACAAACTGCCCAACCAGTGGTTTGCGCCCATCTTAGTCCTATTTGAAAAGTTCAAAGTTAGCGAGAATGCCTGGCAATGGCAATACCCATGCTGTGTTCTTAAAGTCATGATATACTGGCAGATTTAAAGGGATATTGTCAAAAAATAAAACATGTTTCCATTAAAGGCAATACTGAGCTAGATGTGCAATGGTATTATTCAGCTTGGGGCATTTTCCTAGGTTCTACTAAGCTCCTATTTAGCGTTTATCGCCTGGAGTAGGAACTGGCAAACCACTCCAGTATTCCTGCCAAGAAAACTGCATGGATATGGGGTCACGAAGAGTCGGTCATGACTGTAACAACGCAACACACACACACATATAATATGATCTCCTTTTGTATATAATCTGCTGGGGCTCTTACTAAAAAAAATAGGTCACTCAAGAAGTACAACATTTGATACAATTTGTCAGGATGGGAGTTTTATGCTGTTCCTCTCCCAACACAAATTCCTGGGCTTCCTCCTCCACACCCCTTTTTATCTTTACATGTCCATGTGTGGGTTTTCTTTTCAATCATTGGGGTACCCCTTTCACCTAGCCACCTCATTACATTATAACTGGGAACAGATACTAAATGGTTGGCTACTTCATAATCCAGTTTCAAGGGCTCCCCTTGTGCCATCCTCCTTGTTCCTAATCCATTATATAAAACTGACTGGGTGGGTCATGGTGCATAGGCATTTGGCCACAATCACAAGCTTTCAGAGCTTATTGGGAACATAATAAACAAACTCCAGCTATAGATCTGTTGGAGGAGAATGTGCATATAATGAAGGAGAATGCACAAAATCAGATTTTTAGCAGCAAAGGAAAAATGTGAAAATCAACAAGAGCACTTGTGTGAACATATCCTTAATATTTTGATCTTCTACCCATCCTGTGACCTATTTGGGTGAATCCATCCACCCACAAAAGAATACCAGTTCTTTCACCCTAAAATCTCCCCAAAACAAGCTGCCACCCACCTTTCAGAGTATGCCTTACGTGTAATCTTACCAATACAATCTGTTGCAGGATGCTCCCTTCAAAACAAGGCTGGGGAATCTACAACTCTGGTTTGTTCCACCTTGTATAGCCAGTGAGGAGGAATTATTTGAGTTTAAAGCTTGTATGTTTGGGAGGCCTAACATTCACCTATTTCACCTTCAAAGAGCAGCAGATACAGCCAGTCAGCCATCCCCTGGACCAAAGACATTGTTAAGACCTCTTCTTAATTTTGCTTTAAGGACCTGTATCTGGTGAAGGATATGTAACTATCAATGATTAAATGGTTTTCTGGTCCATGAAAAACAACAACCTGCTGTTCCATTTGTTCATGCAATTTTGTTTTGTTTTGTTTTGTTTTGTTTTTGCCATAATACCTTAATATTTAGATAATAAAACCTTTAAATGAAAAAAGGAAGGCAATTCCCTTTGTTTCTACAAAATAAGACGTGGGAAATGACCTGTCAGGCCCAGCAGTTAATGCTGCAAAGATTGAAAGACTAAACTTACCCAGAAATGATTGATTGGGGGGGGGGGTACACAAAGCCTTGTGAGACACAAAATGATTGTTATCCAGTTAGCATTCACCAATATTTATATAGGTCAAGCAAAAAAGAGTGGTCCTATGCTGTTGGGCATCAGCAGTGCCATCACTGTAGTTGATCTCAATCTCATTCAGTGCTTAGCTTTCCAGGGAATTGTTCTCTCTATGCCAAACAAGATTGCTGTGCTCATGATTTACTCATAATGAGTTCAAGGTGATGTTCTGCACATCTATCAGCAGAGCAGTTGCATTTTCAGCATGGATGTTTGCCCAAGCAGGGAAGGTCCCCATCTGGAAAATGCTCATGCCCCATGTGTTGATAGCAAGGCTCAGAAGTAAAACTCCCATCAAATTCATCAGCAGACCAGTTCTTGCCTGTGGAAGAAAACAAAGGGATGAAGTATTCTTGATTTATTTAGACATTGTCTTCTGATTTTCTATAGAGTCATACAATCGGAAGGGGCCTGCCCCTTTAAAAAAATATTACCTGGTAATGTTACCTTGTGTCTCACCTACACTGTCACTAGAGGCTCTTAACTTACTGATTTCATGGAGCCTGAAAAGGTTACAGTTGTCCCCCACCCTTTCACGGTTCATATACTGCGGTCCCGGTATATCGCGGGCCGGCAGTACATGAAAAAAAAGGCCGCCTGGGGTAAGGAGTGACCTCCAGATCAATAGAAAGCACTTTTGGGGGGCCTCTGGAACTGGAAAGCCCCTTGCAGGCCGATATGGGGCAGCACCAGGCCTGGGATAAGTGCAAGAGCCCCCAGAGAGCTTGCCCAGTCCCGACCTGACCCAGCATCCACATATTGCAGATTTTCAATTATTGCAGGTCGGGTTGGGTCCCTAACCCCTGCAATAGGTGGGGGTTTACTGTACTTTTGTGGAGTAGGACTCTCAGAATCCCATAGCTAGTATGACCAACACCCATGCTTCCTGCAAATTTCTGCGAGTTGTAACCCCCAAAATAACCTTCCCAGGCTCTCCTTCTTGTGCAGTATTTGATAAAACTAGAGGAATTCAGTTTCAACTTTCACTACATTTCTGTTTTGCATCTCTTTGAAGACAAAGCTTGGGCCGGTTTATGTCCTTAGGTTATGTAAATCTGCAAACTAACAAGGTTTGACAAGAGCCAGTGGTGATAGTGAAATTACTACGCTGCTGGAATTTTCTTCTTTGAATCACATAAATATGGTTTATTTATTTATTTATTTATTTTTATATTTATATACCGCGCCTTCTTCCCAGGACGGGAACTCAGGGCGGTTGCTTGCCAACTGGAGGATTAACTTTTCCAGCATTACACATTTAAGCAAACTTGACTAAACCTTAAAAAGCATCAGTTTGGGCATTACCTAAAGGCTTGGGTTGTTAGTTAATCAGGCCCATTGAATCAAACTACTCCTTGTATTCCCATATTGTGGTCTACTGTGTAAATCATACCGGACAGGTGGCTGCAAGGGAGGGGAGCTGTTTATTGCTGGGACCCTATTTGTGGAACATCCTCCTAGAGAGCCTTGGATGGTGCTTACATGATGGTCTTTGTCATGATAAAGGAAAGTGTTTTTATTGTCCCAATCATTTTAGGCACTTATTTATCTATAATGCTTTTACGTGACTCTGCTTTATCTTGGCTGATGGTTTGACGTTTGATTTTGTGACATGCTGCTGCTAACCACACTCTGCATTTTGTTGACATGTGTTATTTTATTCTTCCTTTGTACTTGATGTTTTACCATGTGTGCCACTCGTCCAGCATCTCAAATAAGTGCCTAGAGGAAAAAACGTTTTGAAGTCTCGATAATTAATGGCCAGCTGCGTGGAGAGTTTGCACAGCCTCAGTGGCCTTCAGCGAGAGGCGAAAGCTTCAAGGTGTTAGAAGCATAGCAAGAAGCTAAGAAGCGAGTCATACTGAGACATACACAGATGTACTAAAGCCTACTAGGCATGGCTCAGGTGGTGAAAAGAGCCAAGGTGATTGGATAATGCTATATATACTGCTCCGACAAGTACATATCTTGTTGGCTGTTTGGATGTCGGATGTTCTGTTCTCATTGCTGAAGTAATGTACCAAACTGGGATTTTTATGTTCCTGAAAAGTTCTGTGAATGAAGGAATCACTCCCAGGTACTGCTGTATATATTGTACATATTGCAAATAGACTGCTAAACCCCGTAAGCATAGTCTATCTTCATGGAATCCACTTTCTCTGCTGCAAAGCTACTGTCTGTTTTTTCCTACAATTTGAGTTGGACAACATAGTCCATCGTCCGCTCATGCTGACAACTGAAACTGGCTTTAAAATGTAATTAGTGCATAAGTATATGTGGACGGTACAAGTCTGACGGTAAATTACTGCTAGGAGATATAGCACTTTTCGGTCGTTGAAGCAGAATAATTTGTTTGAGGGTGAGGGTGAATTTTATTGTAGTCTGTTTTCCAGGGCAAAAACAGTAGAATAAAAAAGTCCATGTCTAAGACAGCATCTCCTTGTCTATTCAGTGTAAGGAATGCAGAATAGCTATTGCCTTTCTTCCAGTCCTTGAGACAATATAGACAGGAAAAGCAACAGTTTATTTCTCTCACACACACACAAACCAGAGTGATATTAATCACCCGAATGTCCTTAATGTGAAAATTTTGTGGATCTCATTGCAAATAACAGCCACTGGGAAATCGGAACCTTGGTGAAGCTGCTACTTGGACCTCAAAGAAAGGCCAGTGTTCATTAGTTGTTTAATTTGTGACTCTGTTTTTTAATTACTAAATTTTATGTGTCAATTGATGGGGCTTTGGAGATTGCTTGGAAATGAGGGATGTAGTATTTATATTTGTTGTTACCTACCCTCGGGTGGCATATGAATGAATGAATGAATGAATGAATGAATGAATGAATGAATGAATGGTCTGAAATGCAAACCACTGCTTCAGAGAGCCACTTTTTGTCCAGAAAGCAGAGTTAAATGTCTTCCCTTTATCTATCATGGTCCCTTAACTACTCTTTATGGGAGAAAATGTCCGCATTAGCTCCATTCACATAATTCAAATCAAGCCCAGAGTAGCACTGACATGGCAGTGGTCAACATTATAACTACTCTGCTATTTAGTTATTTTTTTAAATAAAAAAGGAGTTCAGGTGCATATTTTCCCTTACATGGAAAATCTAGACTTCTGTGCCCTGTGATGCATGCTTGTACTCATACAAATCAGGTGGCAATCATGGACCCAATCCAGGAAGCAAGGCATTTTCAAGTCTTACAGAAAGAATTTGTTTCTGCATTATCCTGAATGATAGTACTGGTCTACGTAACCCCTCTCTTTCCTGGCAGGCACAGTTTTTTCACATCTTGTTAAGTTACCGTACATCTAAGAAAGTCTGTTCAGCATCCACAAGAAAACCTCAAATGCAAAAAGAAAAACTTGCTACTTTTGTGTTGAACTAAAGCTTTTAAAAAAGTTAAAAGGAGGAGGGGAAACTTCACGCCTGCTCAGAGGAAAGTTCTGTTGATCATTCTCAATGACTACATAAGAAAATGGAAATATTCATTATTTGGGAAGGAAGCATAAAGCCAATCCCACCCCAAATTAAAGGACATTCTCTCAAAGGTAAAAATCTGGCATGAAGTCCCATTCACATATTTCCCATACCACTTGCTGCTGCTGTTATTTGCCATCAAGTACAAACCTTATGAATGACCAATTTCCAGAAGATCTTGTTCATAACTGCCCTGCTCAGCTCTTATAAATCATCCTTCACGTTACAAAAATATCAGCCTGCATCCAATTGATTTCATTTTGCTTTAGGCAAATTCAACTACACTGATGTCTCAATTGCTCATTGTCAACCATTGCCAGTGTTCTATTATATACAGCATACAAATGGAATAGGAACAATGGTGGTGCCAGCTGATGCAAATTATGCATAATGCCACTAGGTATATTTTCTTTTCGTTTCATAAATAGGGTACTGTTAGTGTTTACTGTACAAAACAACTTACCATATCTTTCACCATCAAGTGCCCTGAAGCGAAGGCAATTGAATTTGGTGGCGTGGAAACTGGAAGCATGAAAGCAAATGAGCATCCTATAGTTCCTGGTATCATTAGGTAGAGGGGATTCACTTTCAGACGAATAGCCTTAAAAGAACATAAAGGGTACATGAGAGATTGAGAATGATGATTTATCAACTCAGTTGCAGGTGTCTAAAGGGATTCTTAATAGACCAGAAAGGGATGTCTGCTTGAAGAATTTCTGTACATGCTTGAACATCCTAGAACAGTGTTTTCTATTCTTCAGTCTCCAGATGTTCCCAAACTACAACTCCCAGAAATCCTGGCAAGCACAGCTAGTGATAAAGTTTTAGCCCAAACACATCTGAGGACCCAAGTTCAGGAATCATTGTCTTAGAAGATGAAAACATATTTATTTGAAATAAGCAGACAGGCTTTTTCGCTAATTCCTCCTGGAAATTTATTTATTTATTTATTTATTTATTTATTTATTTATTTATTAAAAGCTAAGACAAACCTCTTTCCATTTGTTTTAGAATACGGCAGGAAGACTAGAAGAGGTAATTCTAGAACAACAGACATTTCTCCTTGCACAGAACCTGGCAAAGTTACTTTTTAGGGTGCAACTAATATATGCCACTGGCCATTCTATTTGTGGAACTCAGGAAACTCTGCTCTTTGATTACGACTTCCTAAAACAAAAGATAGTGTGACTGCACTGACACTATGTTATCAATTGTTAGTTTTAATGTTGCCTTCTAATGTTGTAAGATGCCCCTCAATTTCCTGTTGCTCAAACTGAATATGCCTTAATTGTAATGGAGTGTATATTGTCTCTTCTTACTGTAAGCCACCTTGGGTCCTTTTCCAAGGAGAAAGGTGGGGTTATAAAAACCTCAAAAAAAAAAAAAAATTGTTGTGAATTTTTCGGGCTGTTTGGCTGTGTTCTGGAAGTTTTTCTTTCTGACGTTTCGCCAGACTCTGTGGCTGGCAGAGGAATAAAGAGGGCAAATAAATAAATAAAGCTGTTATTCTTCTCTCATTCCTACCCTCACTGTGTTATCGGGGTTTGCACAGCTAACTAAATCATTGATACAGGACAGATTGCAAAAGAGAAATGCATTGTACAGCACTGCTAGGGTAAGCTTTACATTTGAATCAGTGGTTAAAAGCCTAATCACACTAGAGTAAGCTCTTTGAATCAGTGGGGAGTTGGGGCCTTTTCACACGACCCCTAAGGTCCGCCACAAATGACTGCAAGGTCCGGACCTTAAAAATGTTTTCCCACCAGCTCCGGACTTTGCAGACATTTAAGTGCGACCCCGCCCACAAAGCGTGACCAAACAGCAGTTTTCTTGTACCTGCTGGTGGAGGGTGAATTTCAACCTGGTCCGGATTTAATCCGGCAGGTCACCCTCCACCGGGATCCCCGGTCCTGCTGCTGCTGCTGCTGCTGCTGCTGCGGCTGGGGTGCGCGCCTCTTCTTCTTCCTCCTCCTCCTCCTCCCCGCCGGGCCTGGTGTTTCTCTTCAGCTGCGGCCTCCAGCCCAGCAGAGCCTCGGCTGCCGCCGCCCTGTTGTAGCCGGGGTCGTCCCGGCCGCCGCCGCCGCCGCTCCTCCGCCCGCCGGCGCGGGGAGGACGACGACGCGGCTCCTCCTCCTTTCCCGGGACGTCAAAGGAACGCGGCGTTCCATCCGCTCCCTCCGCATTCAAAGGAACGCCGCGTTCCTTTGACGTCCCGGGAAAGGAGGAGGAGCCGCGTCGTCGTCCGGCGGGCGGAGGAGCAGCAGCGACGGCGGCTGGGGCAACCCCGGCTACAACAAGGGGGCCGGCAGCCGAGGCTCTGCTGGGCTGGAGGCCGCAGCTGAAGAGAAACACCAGGCCCAGCGGGGAGGAGGAGGAGGAAGAAGAAGAAGAGGCGGCGGGGCGCGACCCGGCGCGCGCCCCAGCCCCAGCCGCAGCAGCAGCAGCAGCAGCAGGAGGTGGGAACATAGAAAGAGCGACAAGCCCCTAAGATCGCTGGTCCGAACTTAAATGGCCAGCGGATCTTAGGGGTCGTGTAAAAGCGGCCTTGGTTAGACAATTCCATAAATGTCATTGGTTCAAGTGGCCCTTTTCTAACTGAACTTACTTTAGCATAGTGAGTTGCAACTAGAGTAGGTTCATTGAAATCAACAGAAATGATGGAGATTGTTTACTAAATCAACACCAATTCAATGGAGCTATTCTAGTATGTGTTACTAGCTAAGCACCAGGATTTCAGCCCATGTCAACTTCATTTGCACAAAGAAAGGCCTGCCTTGCTGCAGTCAAGCTGCTGCGATGTGGTTGAAAAGTATGCAAATGTCTCTTACCAGTTCTGCCAAGACGGGCAGGAAGATGATGATGGTGGCGGTGTTACTTGCAAATTCTGTGAACATTGCAATCACAATTGTGATGAGAATAACAGCAACAGGGGGCGGGAGGTGCTCCAGAGGGTCAAGGCGGCCTCCAATCCAGACAGACAAGCCAGACTCCTATAAGAAAGAAGAAAATCTGGAAGGTTATTTCAGAGATTCTATCATGGCTAAATCCTGCCTGGTCCTTTCACCTCTTGAAAAAACAAGGGACAGAGTGCCATGACAATGATTTTACAAGACTCAGCATGCGCACACTAGTTGCCACAGTCTTCTTATGAGTCAAAGAAGCGCAAGAACCCTGAAATTCTCTAAAAATTCTCTTCTTTTCAAATTATTTCTTAAGAGAATTTCCTTTCTACCAAATTGAAGGAGAATGGTTGAAATTCTTACAGCAGAAATTTTCCGCTCAGCACTAATTGACACATCTCAGCAAACAACTAAGGATGTAGTCTTCATCAGGACTGTAGTGCTAGAGAATGATATGGCTTAGATCCTCCTTTAACTACTACTTCAAAACACACACATTTATGCATATTCTGATGACTAGAGGATTCTGGACCACATTGTAAAAGCAAAACAAATCACCAAAAATTTCCCAGCTTTCTGAAAGTGGTAACAATAGTCCTTTTAGAAAATCATGGCCTTTAGAAAACCTGGAACAAGGGACATTCAAGCTGGCATACCTCACATCCTTTGGCCATAGCAAAACCCCCACCAAGCAACAGGATTATATTCCAAGGTACAGATTCTTGGGCTTTCCTCCAGGACAGCAAGGGTTCATTCTCAGTGTTTGGGGCTAAACATAGTGAGTTAAGACACAGAAAAAGAGAGATTAACAATATTTGTGACCGTAGCGTCAGAAACAAACTTCATGTTATGTTTCAACTAAGTCTTTGTTTGTCAGTTTGGTTTTAATCCATTGTATTGGTTTTAGAACAATTCATAGAATGGCCTAATATAAACAATAAAATATATTTTAATGTACAATTCCGTCTCACAGATTTCCTGTTTTCATATTTGTACATGAAAAGCTAATAGAAGAGCTACATTTGAAGATTTAGTGGGTTTTTTTTTTAAAGATAACAAATTGAAATCTGGATAAACCAAACACATTCATTAGTTTTAAGGAATTCTTGTGTATGAATATCTTTTCTACTGCAGAAATTAATGACCTCTTGTTATGAGGTCCAGAAGCATGAACATGAAAATACAGAATAACATGGGCAAGGTATTCCAATAATTTTTATTTATTTATGTATTTACAAAAAAAAATAGCCACCCCACTACCAAGTGGTCTCTGGGCAGCAAATTTTTTAGCATGGTAAAAAATGATGATGTTTACGCCCACCACATTAAAAAAAAACATAAAACAATGAAGACAAAGATGACAGTGTGTATGTTTGGAGAGCCACTAAAAAAGACAACAGGTGATGGTCATATAAGGTGCTTGGCTGGGGTTTACACATCGGTGTGCATGAATCCACATACACATTTCCCTTCTACTCACTGATATAGCTGTGCATATGGCTATGTGCATTGAGATGGGATGGGACAGTTTAAGCCTCCTCCACCTCCAATGAGCTTAAAAGCACTGTGAGGACATGGTAACACCTCCATTCCTTCTTGCAAACCTCACCAGGCTGCTAATGGAAGTGGCCAGGGAACAATTGTTTCCCTTCTAACCAATGGATAGTGTATTGGACTGCGGGGAAAAGTAGATAGTCCTTGTTGCCCTGTAGGATAGCAGCCAATGGCTGCATGCTCACCCCATACAAGTGAGATTCTGATATAGGAAGCCCTTGACCCAAATCCAAAGGACTAGCCACTTATATAGCAGAGCTGGATAACATATGCCCGCAGGCCACATGGACCCTGTCCATCCCCTCTGTTGTTGTTTTTTAAACTTCTTTGACCACTGTCTCAAAAGTAACTTCATTCCACCATTAATTTTCTCCTTTAAACCAAGGTAATGCCCCCTGTGTGCACCTCACTTGCCAGAAGATTCATGGTCTCCCAGTAAATAAGGTTCACAGGGAGGATGTTCCCCGTTTTAAAGGAAAAATGATATTATTAAAAGGAAACTGCCAAATTTATGGCAAATATTTGATTGTTATGGGCAGCATGCAGCTCTCCTGCCCCAGGAAGCTGCTCATTAAGCAAAAATAAATACCTATAAATCTACAGGTTGTAGCAAATGACTTAATTGCCTACCCTGCAGAGATAGGCATATAAATTTAATTAATTTGACATAACTAGTCTTGGAATGAAAACTTGGAATGAAAACTGGAGTAGATGGAGAAATCCTGCCTGAAACCTTATACGAGGTTGATAGTTACCTTGACAATAAAGCTTGTAGAACTGGTTTTTCACTAGTTTATGTACCTGCTTTTTGTCAGATGTGTTACACAACTCACTGCGTCCAAACATTCCTCACTTGAGCATCTATCTGTTCACATTAGGTGGGCATTTCCCCTACTTTTGTTTGAACTTTGGATCTGAAGTGTTAATTTTCTACCAACTGTTCAAATATTGTAAGATTTATAGCAAAAAAAGGACTGGGATCTTATCTGTTAAACAGCTCATAAATGGATTTTTCCAAAGCAAGATATCTGTTATGCAATAGATGTCCTATTAACAGGTGAAGGGTAAGGACAGGGTTGAGTCTTGATGTTACAGATGTCAGCAATATTTGCTGATCAAGGAACAAGGAACATGGTCTTCTAGGAATTAAACTCTGTAATGTCTTCTCTGTACAAACGATCTGTTCAGTAAAGTGCAAAGGATCTTCCTATCCCCATGATGAAAAGTCCAAACCAAACATTACCAAAAGTTCATTTTTGTTCCATTTCTCATTGGGACGGAGGTGCTTATGGTAGATGTTGAGGTCTTCTAAACCTCATTTGATCAGAAGACCACAGCTTCCAAAAAGCCACATGGCTCACTTCTCCCCTAAATCAAAGCATGTGGCTCTTGATTTGGCTCCTCCTTCTAGGCAAAACCAGGATCAAAATCTTTCCCAATAATCATATTTTAATGTTCCAACAACGTATTCTTCCTAGCTGTAGGATTTTTTAAAAACTAAGCTCCCCATCTCATTTTGTAGGAGATATCAAAGGCTGTAAAAATAGCTTCAGAAGGCTACAGTTAGCCCACCTCAATCTAGTTGTAAGTGAGCAAGTTGGTCCATATTGTACCCCAAAACACTTTATAGCACAGTTACAAGAGGTACCCCTAAGAAGTTTGCATTGGAAAGGGATAGGGGAAGTTACAAACTGTTAGAGCAGTGGTTCTCAACCTGTGGGTCCCCAGATGTTCTTGGACTGCAACTCCCAGAAGCCTCCACCACTCGCTGTGCTGGAAGGGGTTTATGGGAGTTGCAGCCCAGGAACATCTGGGAACCCACAGGTGGAGAACTACTGTGTTAGAGCATCTATGATTTTGTCCAGAGGAAAAAATACTCCAAAATGAAAAAAAATCTATTTCCAAAAGTAGAGGTTTGAATGAAATCTGTACCTTACGCAGATCTTATTATTTATTTATTTATTTATTTATTTATTTATTTATTTATTTATTTATTTATTATGAGAGCTTCTATACCGCCCATCTTCCTAATGGAACTCTGGGCGGTGTACAGGGGCTGAACTAGGTCAGCCTAGTAATACAAACAAACTGACAATGCAATACAGACAATTTAAAACAAAGTATTTATTTTCAAATTTATTTATTTTCAAATTTATATACCGCTTCTTCTTCCCAAACGGGAACTCAGGGCGGTTCACATAAAAATATAAAATATTAAAAGGTGGCAAAGAACAGTAGCAGTCACAGTAACAGTCCAAACACACATAAGTAGGCCAGGGCAAAAGAGGAAAAAAACAACAACAAGAGCCCTAGTCATTGTTAAAGGCGTCCCTGAAAAGCAAGGTCTTTAGGCCTTTCTTAAATGATGCCAGCGACAGAGCCTGCCGTAGATAGCTCGGTATGCTGTTCCAAATGGACGGCCCCACCACCGAGAAGGCCCGCTTACGAGTGCTCATTTTGCGGGCCTCCTTCGGAGGGACAGTCCAGAGTGAAAGCGCCAAAGATGAACGGGTGGGTCGGGCCAGATCTAATTGTTGGGAGAGGCGCTCTGCCAGATAATCAGGGGCCAAGCCATGGAGGGTTTTGTAAATCAAAACCAACACCTTGAATCTTATTCGGGAGGCAACGGGCAACCAGTGTAGGCGAGCCAGGATGGGTGTGATGCGGTCGAAACGACGTGCACCAACCACCAACCTGGCCGCCGCATTCTGGACCCGCTGCAGTCGCCGAACAAGGTTCAAGGGAAGCCCCATGTAGAGAGTGTTGCAGTAATCCAGCCTCGACATGACCAGTGCCTGTACCACTGTCCTCAGGGAGCTCTCGTCAAGGTACGGGCGAATCTGGGCGATAAGCCTTAGATGGTAAAAGGCCGACCTGGCCACGGCTGACACCTGGGACTCCAGAGACAGATCCGGATCCAGGACGACGCCCAGATTCCTCACTCTTTGCGCCAGCTGGAGGGTGGACCCACCCAGACTGGGAAGAGGGCCACAGTATCCATCCGGGCTGCCCCCCAAGAACAGAACTTCGGTCTTTCCAGGGTTGAGCCTGAGTCTGTGAGTCCTGGTCCAATCCAAAACTGCGGCCAGGCAGCGATCAAGCATCTGGACGGCCTCCACTGCACAGGTGGAGAAGGAGAGATAGAGCTGCGTGTCATCAGCGTGTCATCCAAAACTCCGGATGTTCTCAGCCAGCGGCTTTATATAGATGTTGAAGAGCATTGGGGAGAGGGACGACCCCTGAGGCACCCCACAAGAGAGTGTCCAGGGAGCCGACAACTTACCCCCCAAGCTCATTCGCTGGGTGTGGCCCTCAAGGAAGGAACGGAGCCAGCCAAAGGCCAGACCCCCAATCCCCACCTCTGAGAGCCGCCCCAGCAGGATACCGTGGTCGACGGTATCAAAAGCCGCTGACAGGTCGAGCAGGACCAGCAGGGTAGAGCAACCCCTGTCGGCCCTCCTCAACAGATCATCATGCAGAGCGACCAGAGCCGTCTCAGTCCCATGACGCGGCCTGAACCCAGATTGGAAAGGATCCAGGACATGGTTCTCCTCCAGGAATGACTGGAGATGCAGGGCGGCGACCCGCTCAACCACCTTGCCCAGAAAGGGAACATTGGCTATGGGATGATAGTTGGACATATCGTCCACAGCCAAGCCAGGTCTTTTAATAATGGGCTTCACCACCATCTCCTTCAGAAGACTGGGAAAAATCCCGTCCCTGAAGGAGGCAGAGGCAATTAATGAAGCCCATTTCGGCATGCTCCCTCCTGCGATCTTAATCAGCCAGGATGGGCAAGGGTCGAACAGAGAAGCCGCAGGCCTGCAATGTCCCAGGGCCCTGGAGGCATCCTCAGGTGTAACAGGCCCAAACTCAACGAACTGGGGCGACCGAGGCGGCCCGGCACCAGCCACAGCGGGGACTGGATCAGAGCAACCGGTGTCCAGCTCAGAGCGGATGGCCTCTATCTTAGATTTAAAATAGGCTGCGAAAGACTCACTAGTGAAATCACTAGGAGGAGGCCCAGGCAGACCGGGATTGGTGAGGTCTTGAACCACCCGGAACAATTCCGCCTGGCGATTCGAGGCCTCACCAATTCTCAGGGCAACAAATGATCTTCTAGCCGCCCTTATCGCTCAAGAATAGCGACCGGTCGACGCCTTAACCGCAGCCCAATTCAAAGCCGTTCGAGCGTTCCACCATCTGCTCTCTAGCCTTCTCCGCTCTTGCTTCATTGCCCGCAGCTTCTCAGGGGAACCAAGGAGAGGAGCGGGCTCGGCGCCAGATCAGGCGCTTGGGGGTGATCTGGTCGGCTACCCCGGCCACCTCCTACCACCTTTTGACCAGGGCGTCGGCCAGATCGTCATCCAGACCGTCTGGCACAGCCCCGAGGGTCTCCGAAAACCGCACAGGGTCCAGGAGCCCCCGGGGGCGGGCCCAGGTGGAAGGGCCCTGCTCCCCGCGGGGTGGGGTGGCGATTGACAGGGGGAAAGTCAGCAGATAGTGATCTGACCATGACACGGGGCGGGCCAGCAAACTCCCGACCCCCAGATCCAAACTCGCCGATGTGGAGGTAAAAACCAGGTCCAAGGTATGTCCTCCCTTGTGAGTGGGACTGATGACAAGTTGGGACAGGTTCATGGAGGCCATGGACTCCATGAACTCCAGAGCTGCTCCAGCCAGTCCAGCCTCGGCATGCACGTTGAAATCCCCCAACACCAAGAGGCGGGGGGATCTCACAAGTGCCGCCGAGATGAACTCGGAAAGCTCTGGGAGGGAGAGTGCAGGGACACGGGGAGCACGGTACACAAGCACTATCCCAAACCTGTCCCTCTGTCCCACTACGAGGTGAAGACATTCTAAACCTGGACTCACCAACATCGCAGATCTGCTGACATAAAAAGAATCCCTATATACAATGGCCACCCCACCCCCCGCCCCCCACCCCGGCCTGCCCAAATACTGCACACAGTAGCCCTGGGGACGAAGCAGCGAGAGGGAAGCCCCTCCCCCCTCGCCCACCCAGGTGTCAGTGAGGAATGCCAGGTCGGCTCGCTCATCCACGATCAAGTCGTGGATGACGGGGATCTTATTGTGCACCGACCTGGCATTGATCAGCAAACAGGACAGGCTGGGGGTACAGACGGAGTGGATCCCTGCCATGTGGCAGTGAGCCAGCGGGTCAGAACGTGGGACAGGCCGTATGCACCCAATCTTGGAATAGTTACTTATTAAAAATAGAATAGTCATTTCTGAATCTCCCAGCAAGCATGGCTGCTGATTCCCACACTAGCTGGGGAATTATGCTGGTTGAGTTGGTTGGACAATTCTGAAAGCTGTACTCTAACAAAACATCTCCCCAAAGCTCTGCCTGAGAATTGCTGTGGTCTCTTTTAGAGCAGCAGCACCTAGCAGATCAACACCTTCCTTCCCTGCTCTCTCCCCATGTCCTTGGTTGAAAATTCTTGGTGCTTCTATGGGTGAATGTACCTTTGTCAGCTCACACATAGTGTTTGTTGAAGCCTAGGCTTTGATTATCAGTTCCACAGAAACAGAAAACAAGGACTAGGTCCAAAGTTTGGTAGGCTAGCAACTTACCTTTGAGGTCAAACCACCATTTAAGAGATGGCCTTTTTGATGGGAAAAAGAATAGCACGATCACAATTGACACCCCAGTAACTGCGTCTGTCACAAACCTAATAAGAAAGAAAGATGAATTCTGTATAAGTGCTGGGAATCATACTTTGTCAGAGGACATTATAGTATTACACCAAGACACAGGAACACCCACTGAGAATGTTTTAAAGTGTTTCCTATAAATTAATAAATAATAATAATTGCATGCCACCAAGAGTGGGAGAGCATGTATGAGTTAATTGTAAAGAACTTGGAAGGTAATTTTGAATACTGAGCCTAATTGGTTAGGAGAACTTGTAAATGTTCTGGATGAGACACATGATAATGTTTGATGGGATTAGTTTAGACAGCTTTCCAGATAATCTTTGGCTTTCTTTAGGCAAAAAGATATAAGCACTCTCTTCTGGCTGCGCCAATGATTCATTCTATACTGTTGCTTTCAGTTTTTTAAACCAATTAAGTGTGATAGCAATTATGACCAAGGACATCACCTATGAATTTGGGCATGGGGGGGGCAGCAGAGTCACAAGGGAACTACACAGTGGCATGCTAGTGTACATAGTGTGCACATTGCACATTACTAGGTCATAGTGGCAGGAGCCCTGCTGCTTAACATTATGTAGAATTAACCAGCAATAGGCGTGGGTCCAACTGTGGTGGTGTTGGGGCCTTAAAGAGCTCCCTCCTCTAGAGATGGGCATGACTCAAAAAATGGTGTTTCGTTTGTCGTTTGGTCATTTAGGGGTCTGTTTCGGTTCGTTTTCGTTTTCGTGACGTTTTTTGCAAAAAAAAAATTGTTTTCGTTTCGTTAGGTAACAAAACGAAAAAATGAAAACAAAAATGAAAAATTGCTGTTTCGTTAGCATTCTTTTTAGTTCAATGCATCTGCTGCAACGAAAACGAAAAACACGGCAAATTTGGTCGTTTCATTTTCATTTTCGTTTTGTTTTTTAAAAAAATTCGTTTCATTTTCGTTGCATAACGAAACGAAAAAACAAAAACGAAAACGAAAACAAAAAATCGCTTGTTTCGTGCCCATCTCTACCCTCCTCTGTTCCCAAGAGCAAGATTGTAGGATTGCTTCCGGGAGCTTTGTGGATTCGTGTGAACTGGGAGGCCATACACATCACCACTAAGTCAGAAGCACTGTTGTTTGGCAGATAAAAAAATTAGTATGCTAAGAATGCTGGAACAGATGTGAAGGCAAATCTAGTCTAATGATTTCACCCTAGAGCTGTTAGTGTGGTGATTTGTCTGTGAAGATTCTCAATCATCCAGGTCAGTTTATCTGGAAGTTGAGTCATGGCAACTGGACTTCTTTTCTTGAGAGATTGAAACGTTTTGCTGCACATCCAAACAGCTTTGTCAGACTGACGAAGCTGTTTGGATGAGCACTGAAACATTTCAATCTCTCAAGAAAAGAAGTCCAGATGCCATGACTCAAATTCCAGATAGTTTAGTGATTCTACTGATACTGGGGAATGCTGTGAATGAATGTAGGCAACAAGAAAAAACTACACCGAAAGAAAATTCTTACCCTGGATTGAATAAACTTGCCCAGCCTGTAATGAATTTGGGGTCCCTGGAGAAGAGCAGGATGGCAAATAGACAGAAAAGCACAAACACTGCTCGTTCAGCAAACCTGTAGTGGAAAGAAAGGCATTGAGCTGCTGACATATATGCATCATTTGGTCCATTAACACTTGGTGGTAAATTCTTGAGACACTGTGGTTTGCCCAAGGCCACAAAGGAAGCCCAGTGGGGGATCAAACTTCAAACTTCTGGCTCCAGAGCCAGATATCTAACCCACTGGGCTGTCCAGCCAGCCCTACAGCTGGTACATACAGGGTGCTTAATTTCATGGACAGAATGCTGCATGTGTAGCAGAACATATAAGGGTTCTGTTCGTGCATTCCTTCTACATTGGAAAAGAAGACCTGGAAATGAATACTGTATATTTACAGCACACTTGCTGATTTTATCCCCCACTGCAATGTGCTCATTCGCTTGGTGGACAAAGAGACTCTTGACATGGAGTCAGTGATCCCGTATTTTATTGGTTTTCTATTTCCATGTGAAATCCTCTACCTAGACAGCATATGGCAGTTGGACATGAGAAGAGTGGGCTGAGCCCCTGTTCCCCTTTCTCAATTAGTACTACTCATCTTTTTCAAAGGGGGAAAACAGCTTATATTTAACATGACTCTTTTGAAAGCATCTTCTGAGAACAAATTGAAATTCATTTCAAGAACAATTGGAAATTTCAGTCTTCCGATATTGAAGAAAGGACAGGATAAGGAAACTCTAATTATGTTGTAGTCTTCCCAAGCTTATGCGTCTTGTAAATATAGAGAACATGACATGGGCAAAAAATCCACCCCTAGATTTAAGGAAGGAGTGACATTAAAACCATTTGATAGAAACCTGGAGGTTCTAATCAAATTGGCATGAGTTGCTTTAATAGATTTTCTGTGCTCTTAGAGTGAAAGAGCTCTTTGATTCTTCCGGTGACACTTTGCAGGTTCCCGGTGTGTAAGGACTTAAAAGGATAGCCAGCAAACTAATTTACTTCATAACAATCTATGAGCATGGAAAGCTTTTTAAGTTGTTTTGTGGCTAGGTTCAAGCCCCACCGATTTTCTTATTTTTCACCGTTTAAAGCATCCTTCTAATATTACATTTAAAATACAGTTCAAAAGATAGGAATGTAACATTAAATCAATGAAAGCCAAAAAAAAAGCAGAAGAACAAAAGGAACAATTAGAATCTGTTGTCATCTTCAGGTTTACCACATAATGTTGCAATCCTATTGAGCAACCAATAATTTATGCAAGTGTATAACTTGTATAACGATTCATTGTGCAGAGGCAGTTCATACTGATCACTAGTTGCAACTGCTACTACTATTCCAGTCCATGTAATTTTTCCATGACAATGAACTGTTTCCTTTTCCCGACAGCCTATCACAATGAGAAACACAAATGAAACACTCCAGATGTCACTAAGGGCATAATAACAACTGACAAAAGAACCCAATTTATGAGTATATTGAGTATTTCCATACTCACTGTATCAATACATTTATTTTTTAAGTCAGGTAGGAACATTCCCATTGGTTTTAACGGTACTGCTTCATTTGTTCCTGTTTAAAACAGTATTGCTGGCCACACCCATGCTATGTCCCCAGGAAAGGTGTCTGTGGGAGCCTAATCAGGAGATGCTTGACAGAGCGTGTGCATGAGTGCAGAGAGATCATAGAATCATAGAATAGTGAAGGGCCTACAAGGCCGTCAAGTCCAACTTAATATAAGAATACAAATCAAAGGCTATCTCCTAGGTGGTTGCCCAAAATTTCTCTTGTTGGAGCACTCAGCCACCTCTCCAGGTAACTGGTTCCATTGCTGTACTGCTCTAACAGTTAGGAGGTTTTTTCTGATATTCAGTCGAAAGCTGGGATCTCTTAACTTGAGCCCATTGTTGCATGTCGTGCACTCTGGGATGATCAAAAACAGATCCTGCTCCTCACAGCTTCGTTTCCACCTTCCTCATCACCTTTGTCGCCTTCCTCTGAGCTCATTCCAATTTTTCAGCATCTTTCTTGAAGAGCATCTGTTCCTTAGATTAATAAATGCCTGTCCAACTAGATCTTTAGTGTTGGCACTTAGGGTGTCCACCCCTAGGAAAGTCTGGAAAACTGTTACAAGAAACCGGGCTTTCACAGTGGCTGACCCTGCTCTTTGGAACGAAGTGCCAGTTGACATCCATTTAGCTCCATCTGTGGCAATGTTTAAGAGTTCTTTGAAGACCTGGTTCTACCATGAGACTTTTAGCACTGCTGAACATGTGAGAGCAAAGGGAAAGATACTTCTCTTCCTTTTCTTCTGAGGATCAATGCCTGTTGTGGCCAAAGAATTAGGGCAGACCAATGGGCATTCTCAACAATTATTTAGAGGAGGTTTGCATCCCAGAGTTGTCTGAAGAATTCTTGCCCAAGGAGCTCATAAAACATGTAATTTCTGCCTGTATGCACACTTAGCTGCAGATAAACATTTTCAAATACAGTGGAACTTACTTTTGAGCCAATTTTCCCAGTTTGGACAAGCAGTCTATATAGATTGACAGACTGACAGATACCATATATGAATAATTTGCTTTTCCTTTCTCCACTGATGTTTGTGTGTGTTTTTCAACTGTGTACACTTTAGCTGTTCACATTACAAAGCATCTCTCCAGTATTTCCAGAAACAAAGATCTTTCTCTTCAGGCAAGCTTTCCCTGAATGATGGACTACCTATTGTGTCTACCATACATGACTACACAGACTTTGTGTTTATAACCACTCACAACTTTGTGTTTCTATCTCTCCTTGTGTGATTGCATTAACACTATGTTATCAATGTTAGATTCCATCCCTCATATCTTTTAGATGGTCAACCATACATGATTACATGGAATTTATACTATTTTCTTTAACTGCTTGCATTCTCTTTTAGCTTTAATGTTGCCTTTTAATGCTGTAAGATACCCCTCACTTCCCTGTTCTCAAACTTGAATATGTCTTATTTGTACTGGACTGTATATTGGCCCTCATTACTGTAAGTCGCCTTGTGTCCTTTTTCAAGGAGAAAGGCAGGGTAAAAATAATTAAAAATAAAATAAATAAATAAATTATTTGCCACCTACCTGACTCCCTATTATGATTTGCTTGCTCTGTTTATTATGTTTAGTTAATATATGTAAATGTTATTTTTATTTTGTTGTTTTACCATTACTTTTACACAGCCTGAAATTGTTCTCTGAATTAAACTTGGTGGTATATAAATCCAAAAATAAATACATAAATAAAAATTTAGATTTAATATGCTTTTTCGGCATTTCTTTGCCAACCCACATTTTGGTGTGCACTGACAAATACATATTCTCAAATGTAAAAAAGGTGGCTACTGGCTACTACTGGCTACTGAAGGTGTATTTTTAAGAACTGAATTGACTAACTATGAAAGTGAAAGGTCTGATCTACAATAAATATTTTATGAATCCAAATCCCCTTAATTTTTGTGCTACATAGCTCTCATAATACACAAGCAATTATTCATGAATTTTTGCAGACATCACTTATTCATCTGCAGGAGCATGGTGAACTACACATTTTCAAAACTTAGCAGATTGGCTAATTAGAGAATTAGTCTATTCCTTGCTTAAATAATTTACCAGAGATAATTAGACAACACAATCAACTGCAAAATAACAACTTGATGTAGCAGTTGAAATTTGCTCTGAGGATATAATTTGAGCTAAATTTTCTTGAGGTACATTCCAGCAGCTATGTAGCATTTTACAAAAAATGAAGGAAGGGATTTCCTTTTAGTTTGAAAAAAGTTACTGTTTTGGGACTGCAACTCCCAGAATTCCCTGGAGTTGAAATTCAAAACAGTAACATTTATAAGCTCTTCATTTAACAGAAATGTATAATGTCCTAAAGTATAGGTTGACAGCCTGAAATCCACAGGGAATGTAGTTGTGCTCCATAATGGGTATGCAAGTCTCCTAATCTCTCTCTTTGAGAAATTAGCCTGTCAATAGATCAACAAGAAAGGGGATTTTGCTGTGGAGGAGAAACAAGGGAAAATATATGCTCGTATACTTCTCAATCACCATTCTGCATCTACACATATACAAGCACACAATTCAGTTGATTGGGGGAAGCATTAATCAACCAGACAAGGCAGGAGAAGTGCACAATTATGATAATGAGGATGGGATGGAGAATGATTCTTTCCTTGCACATTGACCTCACCATCACAACAATCTTCTCCCGGCCATTTTTCAAACCCACAACATAAGATGAACAATCCTGACTTGGTTTGTGAATCAAGATGCTTCTTGGTTCTATAGTTTTTTCTGCCTTTCTGTTTGTTTCTCTCTCCCAGGATTTTTCAACCAGCAAAACATCCTCACTTTTCCCTCATGAAATCTTATCTGTAATGCCTTCCATACTGTACATAATTGGCACCAATCTCTGCAGGATTCTTTATTAGCATCTCAATAAATCTTACCTTTGCTTATGCAGCAAACAATGAGTGTTAATCAGATTCCCTCTGAGCACTGATCATTACTTAGTCATTTAAAAAAGAACAGTAAACAATGAAGACTGTGATGATTCCCATTCTACCGGGGTGAACTCAGCCAGGTAACTATCCCAGGTCCTCCCTCCCTCCCTTATGTCTGCATTATTGCGTCCAGTTTGTTCTTAAGTTGTTTTATTACACATGGTATATTGTTTCATGATTATGTTACTAGTCTGTTCTGCCACTTGGGCTTCAACACAGAAACATTTTGGCCTTCCTCATTGATCTCCTATCAGGGCCGGCGCGTCCATTAAGGCGAACTAGGCAGTTGCCTAGGGTGCAAAAATGGAGAGGGGGCGCTGGCCAGCTTGCTGCCCCCCGCCACCCCCGCCGCTGGCCACTGCTGTCCATCTCCCCGCCCCCGTCCCCGCCCCATGCACCCATCGCCGCCGTCCCCCGTGCCCATCGCCATCTGCCCCCCACGCCCATTGCTGTCCCCCATCATCCGCCGCCCCCTGCCGCCCCCCACTGCCACCCGCCCCTCACCTAGGGCACAAAAAAACCTAGCGCTGGCCCTGTCTCCTATGCAAGGTTCAGCCACCAGATGTTTGAATCTCTTGACTGCACTTGCTTTATTTCACTCTCTTATGCTGATTTCAATTTCAATAACTAACAGAGGCAGACAAATGAAAAAGCATGAAGCTGGCAAAGGCAACAAAGGGATACAATGATAATGCGAATGATAATCTCAGAAGCAATCAGCTCAGGAACGTTCAAATTGAATCTTGTGCAGGAAGTCAAAAAGGAGGGTGGTTCAGGATTTGGGGGGGGGGGAAAAAACTGAAATATTCTGAGCCACCGGCCAACAATTGCATCCAGGATGCTTCTCTTGACCACTCTCAATTTGTACTGATTATTAATGTTCTGCCTATCAACTGATAAAGTGATGGCACAAATTAATATCTGAAATTCAAGAGAAAGAATTTTATATGTGTGGTACTAATATTAGATTCAAATTTCTTCAGGGCCTCTCATCCTGTTATTGCCAGAAGGCAAAGTGAAATGGGTTTCTGGCCTGTTTCAGACTGGCCAGTCTTATACTCTCAAGTGTAATGGAAGAATACACTAAAATCTACTTGTCACATACCTGATGCTTCTTCCCTCCTTCATATTTTTACCTTTTTGTTAGTTTCTTTCATTCTTCTCATTGTGACTTACTTTATTGGTCCCAGTTTCCGATAGTCCTCTGTTATTACTGCCTTGGCTCTGGCTTCTGCATCAGCTCTAATTTCTGGTTTCTTCTTTCTCCAGCTGCTTGACAACATGGAAAGAGAGAGAAAATGCTTAGTTCACACATTACCAGGTTTACATGCCTCCTATCAAACACTGCTGCTCATTCTCAATCATTGCTGCAACAGATTCCCTTGTGGAAATGTTTAGGGATAATAAAAGATCTCTTATCTGTAAGTTAAGATCATTTTAAAGAGAAACTTTGACTATGTAGTTCCTTGCAGTTCTTGCTGGACATAGTTACCACGATCCATTTTCATACTTTTAAGGTGTTTTGCTTCTCACCTAAATTTCATATAAATGTCACAAGATGCACCATCCTAGAAGTAGATTCTCCAAAAGATGGTTCAACCATTGAGAACTTTCAAATGCTCCTCCCACCTCTATTTGTACATCAACAAATTAGAGGACTTCTAATTACCTCCTTGGGAGATCTTAACACCCAAGCTGGAAGAGTGATAAAAGTAAGGCGTATCGGTTATGTGCAATATAATACCTCTCTCTCTTTTTACATTGTTTATTTATTTTCTACACCAAATTACATAAAACAAATATATTGCTTGTTTCCTGTCATGTTACCACTTCCATCACAGTTTTTCCCAACATTTGAGACCAATATAATTCATATCTCCCTTCCCATCTTAAATGACCATACTTAGTTTCGTTATTATCTCATACCTATACTATTTATCTTTACTTACATCTATTTTAATACAAAAAATATAGCCTATCTAATCTCAACAATCTATTCAAACTCGTTGTTTAGCTCTTCAATATTAAGCAATTTAGGAAAGATTTGGCTAACTATATATATTCTATATATCATCCACAGTATATTTACCCATTCTTCCAAAGAATGCCTAATTTCAGCCATCATCACTAATCCAAGTTAATACTTTATGGGCTAATATAGGAATGTTACTTCCTGGTCTATATGTTTCACTTTATTCATAGAAGTTCTTGTCTATATCTAACTGCATGTATTCTTTTAAAAAACTAACAGATTAACATTTATTTATGTATCAGGTTTATCTTCACATTTCCATTTTTCATTTCCCAAATCATACCAATTAACTAGTGGCCTTAGACAATCAGAATACAGAAAACATTTTTATGTAATAGATTCAATAAGCCAGAAATTCTTTTTTTCAATTTTCCCTTTTCATGCCAAGCCCCTTATCATCACAGGTTGTTCCCCCTTGTCAAATCCTTTATCTTCATGGGTTGTTGTATTATCTTGATAGTAATCTTGATGGCCGCTCTGCTGCTGAAAATGTCACAAGTTTTCCTCTTTTTGGCAACCCAATTAAGTAAAACAGATGGGCTTATCATATTCTATGGACTTGGCACATCTACGGGTTTAGCCTTCTTGTCATGTTTGTCTTCATGTTGAGATTCACCCTTTGTTCTGGTTAATCTCTTGATTCAAGTTAAATTCAGTAGATGTATTTATCATATTTTGTGAATTTGGTATATCCAAAGATTTATCCTCCATCAATCTTGTGTTTGTCTATAGATTAAGATTAAGATCAGTGTCTGTAGATTAAGACCCAGTGTTATCCACCACTCCATCTTCAGTTATCTGTTTTGCCTGTGACTTTATCAGAATTGAAAATCTCTGTATCTTCAGAGGTTGAGTCTCTCTCTCTCTCTCTCTCTCTCTCTCTCTCTCTCTCTCTCTGTGTGTGTGTGTGTGTGTGTGTGTGTGTGTGTGTGTGTGTGTGTGTGTGTGTGTGTGTGTGTGTGTGTGTGTGTGTGTGCGTGTGTGTATAGGCAAATTGGATAGAATTATGTTGGCAAAATCTTCTTCTGAGATGTTCTCCCAATCCATTGTGTTTTATAGCTCACAAGAAATGGTTAATATTACTTGTAATTGTTTCTTCCACTCAGTTTCCAAAAAAGAGAAGTACAGAGGAGAGTAACTAGACTAGATTGAAGCCAAAGCAGCGTGGAACAGCCTTCAAGCATTGTTTAAACATGCGGTAACTCCAAAGTCAGATGATGTTTTTTGGAAAAACAACTTTCCTCTGCTGCTCTTACAGTTGTGTCCACAAGAAGAGAACAATAGGCAGAAAGGCAAGTTCATGAAATAATGTGAAAACAATCACTTCTTCTGTGCTTGACTTTTGAAAACATTCTCCCCTTCTTTGCTAAAAGCTGCTTCCTCAGAAGGGGGAGGGGTTAAGTGTTTGTTTGAAGGAAAGATTTTCCAGATACCAAGGAGAAGCTTCACAGAGAAAGAGATAGAAGCATTCTACTCATGACATGCCAAGTATTTACAGCTTTAATGTCCGGCACCGACAGCTCCACCTTCGCCATAGCAAAGGTCTTCCTGCAGTGGGAGATGAAGGATTTTCCTGCTTCCACAAAGTTCACTGGTCCTCCTTCTTGGTCTTTGCTGCCTCTTCTTTGGTTTCCCTCCAAGGAAACTTTACCCTTATTAGGATCCCTTTATCTGGAGGAATTCAACTTGATAAGTGGAGCACTTATCAAGTTGTCTTGCCCTGATGTAGCCAGAACCAGAAGTCAATACCTCCCTCTTGAGGCTCCCAAATGGGGCAGAGGGAGTATGGAAGATGTGTTCCATAAGATATACAGTTGAGTCCATGGTATTTAGGTTGAAAACATTGTCAATTACTTGATACTTCAGACAATGGTCAATTACGTGAAACTTTTTGAGATTAAGTTCCGAAAAGGCACCTTGAGGAGTATCCTGAAATTCCAGAAGCCATCGTAGTTTTACTTTCCATTGCACAATAAAACAGCTCCTTCCCTTTCCATCTGCAAAGGAAATTATCTTCGCTTCATATTATTGTATATAAAACATATTTATTGCCATGCTGTGGCAGAAGAATCTTCCTCATAATTATCAAAGCCTGCATTCCTAACTGCTGCAGTGCTTCATCACTTCCACACATCCTCTCCTGAGATATAATCAGATTTTTTATTTCACAAGTTGTCAAAAAGAAGATGCAAGATGCACCCCCCAGGAATAACTAACAGTTTCCAGCTATCCTAATTAGGCAGAGCAGTCAGTGATAATAAAACAATATATGAGGAAGCTGTTGTGAGTTTTTTGGGCTGTTCGGACATGTTCTGGAAGTTTTTCTTCCTGACATTTCACCAGACTCTGTGGCTGGCATCTTCAGAGTTCAAGGAACTCAGGAAGCCAGGAGTTCTTTCTGTGCTCTGGGATATATATATATGAGGAACTCTGAGGAGGAGTAAAGAATGAAATTCTAAACCCACCTAAGACATTTTGATGACCTTGGAGAAGGACAAAATGGCATCCCTCTCTATAGTTCACATCAGAAAGAAATAATACTGACAATGGGGCAACAATCTAAAAAGGCTGTAAGCGAATGACCATGGCAGAGAATTCAAGGGGCCCGGGCAATCATGGGTACCTCATAACATTAGTCAGCCTGAGGCAGTTACCCCACTCCATATTCACAGGGCCAGCTCTGGCTGCTACGGCACTTCAAACAGCAACCGCTTTTTGTTTTGAATCGCCTTCTGCCCTCCCCTGGTCACGTGGTCACTGAAGCGATTCAACATTCCGCACTTGGCATTTTCTTATGAACCGGTTTCCCCATCCGCACTTTGCTAAACCGCTTTTTGTTCTGATTTTGCCCGTCATTTTCCCATCATCTGCTTCTATTTCGGAAGTTATTTTTAGGGTAATGTCATGCCATTGTTCTTCCATTCTAAGTAATGTAGCTAATTTTCCGCTTTTCCGACAGCAGGATAAGGCATACAGAGTGGGAAACCCGGAAAAAAACAGTGCATGGTGTCCGTAGTTTCAGCCAAATTGCTTCAAAAAGCAGTCTAGAAATTGGTTTAAAAAACACCACCCCTGGTGGCTGTCGCAAGAAAAACCGACACAGCAGCCAAAAAGGGGTGTGGCCAAGGGGGCTCCACGGAAAAAGTGATTGGAAATGCGGTAGGTGATTATTAAGGTGATTTGACTTTAAGCAAAAGGTGATTCAAAACCTAAGTGCGGTAGGCCTCTCTGGTTGTCAAGCTGAAGGTCTATTTGCCCTGCCAGAATAAATTGGCAGAGGAAATGTATTTTTTTCTTTGGGCTGCAGTCACATGCACATCAGCCTGAATGAAAAACTTTTGTGGCATTATGTGCATCCTCACCACTACCTTCTTAAGATCCTTGCCACTGCCTTGGGTTTCCTACTGCTGCCTTGTTAGATTGCGGCCCCATTGCCCCAACCTGTCAGATGGATTAGAGGGGGTTATAGGGGAGAATGGAAAGGAAGGTGGAGAAGCAGAAGGGAAACTGAAGAGGGTGGGAGGACATGGGGAAAGTACTTGCAAGGGAGTGATATCAGGAGACAGATATCTAGTCTCATGCACTCCCAGACGCATCTGGTGGGGCTACTGTGAGATACAGGAAACTGGACTAGATGGGCCGTTGGCCTGATCCGGCTTGGCTCTTCTTATGTTCTTATGAGGCAGGGGTGAGTGAGAGGGAGGGGGCAAGAAAGAGTGTGAGAGAGGGCAACTAGATAGACAAAGAGGTGAGTGGCTGGGCATTGGGTTTTTGTTTGTTTGTTTTTTTATTGTTTTTTTTTTGCAAGCCTGGTACTTTTGTGGTGCTTTTAAATTCCTGCTATCTGACAGCAGGATTTGTTTTAGGAAAAAAAGCAAAGCAAAGTATTCTGCTCATATACCACCTTATAGTACTTAAAATGTTCTCTAGGCAGTTTACAATTTAATTATGCAGGCTAAACATTGCTGGGTACTCATTTTACCAACTTTGGAAGGATAAAAGGTTGAGTCAACCACAAGACAGCTACAGATACTTGAGATTGAACTGCAGGACATGAGTGCAGTTTTGGCTACAATACAGCCGTTTAACCACTGTGCCATGAGGCAGATGAGGAGTTTACATATACAAAACTGATTCTAATTCATTTATCTGCATCTCCACCTGTTCCAGCTTCCACAGTCATTAGTCCATCTTCAAACTTTTTCATGTAAATAGTATCCTGCTTTATATAAGCTTCTGCCATTTCCTAAACCTGCCATGTTAGAAACATTCTACGGTAGGATAAAAAATGAGGTACACAGAAGCATGTATTTGCAATGCAAGGATTTTTTTTTTTTTCCATTTTCTTTCATTACCCAAATATGTTTTTAAAAGGCCTTCAATGTCCTTAAGGTGTTTAAAAATAATTTAATAAGTAGGTCAGTACTGATAGTCTCCCCCCCACCCCAGTGCAGAACACTCTGTAATCAGACCTAGGAAGCAAGTACCAGTAATCAAATCCCTGCCAAGCAATTAACTCTGTGGCTGGTCTTGGGCAAAATATAATTGTTTGGTTCCTGCTCTCCCAATATGTAAAAAGGGACCTATCCTGCTGATTTGATGAGCAAGATAAAAAAGAAATGCACAAAGAATTTTATCCATTAATAGTACCATATGCATCACTAAAAACAAGTCTTCAAAGTTATATAACTGAGGCGTATTTTCCACTTCAAACTGTGATCACATCCCACTCTCACTGCTTCTTCGTAGCATGAAAACCCATCTTTTCAGTTTCAAGATTTTTTTTATATTGTAACAATTTTGTTTTAAATTGTTTTCCATGATGTAAAATGCTGTTTTTAATGGCAAGCTAAGATTAAAATGTAATAGGTTTTTTTTAAAATTCAGTCTTCTGCTATGATCTACATTACATCAAAGCTATGATTAATTCAACTGGTAGAAAAAAAAGTTTCCAAATAGATCCCACATTTGTTCATAGCAATATATTTTTGCATGTCTGAAAGTCGGTTTCAGAATGTCAGAGATGTGCATTAACCAAATAACTGCTTAATGTGCACACAGAGATGAAATATCTATGTCTAAAAACTAAGGCAACCAAATGAACAAAACTGGCTGTACATGTCTACCAGTTAATCAGCAGTAACTCTGAGTACAACAATCTGCAAAAGAATTCATGGAGACTTGATAGGATGTAAGTAGGCAGATTAGCAATATATTTACAATAAAACCATGTTACTGCTCAGTTACCAATTACCACATTGTGTAATGAGATCACTGAAGCGTGACTCTTGTAGAATGTAACATGTTCCAAGCTAATTTTCCAAAACATATCGACAACTAAACCTGTAAAATTAATGCAGCATGAACACAATCTCTGGAAATCAACAGAACACAACCCCTTCCCATAATGTTTGATTGCACAATTGCCTGCTTGCCAAGAAATTATGGGAAAATAATATATGCAGCCCAAATAGACACTTGTTTCCTAAAAGGAAGCCTTATCTTTGAACCCTAGCCTTATTGTAGGAAATTAGCAAAATTCTGTAGACTGCTGTAGAACTGAGCCAAAACCCACTACCTGATCGTCTTCTGTGACACGTTAAATAATTTGGATGTGGATAGGAAAAACTGATAACCAAATCAAGATGAAGGAGCTTGTATTGTGTTCAACCTACAATACTAAGCCAGGATTAAATATTGCAGGAGCCACTACAAGCTCATGCCTTCAGCTCACGGGCTTCTCTGTTTACTCCAATTTTGATGAGTGTGCCATTCTAGTTGTTGGCTTGTTTGTCAACTGACTACAGTTTGTGGTAAGCCAGGAATTCACTAAACCATTCTAAGACATCATTTTCTAATAGATTTGCCATATATAGTAGAATATAAGTCGAGTTTTTCAGCCCTTTTTCCCCATTCATGAGAAAGAGAAAAAAGTTTTCAAACCCGCCACTTCTCCCCCCCCCCCCCCAAAATCGGGCACTTATAGAGAGAAGCAGTGGGTTTTTAAAACTTTTTTCCTCTCTCCAGAAGCAAGAGCTGATGTCCACCATCGGCATTTGGTTTGTGAGAGAATTTTTTTTTATAAAAACCTGCCGCGTCTCTCTCTCTCCCCTCATCAGGCACGTAGAGGGAGAAGCAGTGGTTTTTAAAAACTTTTTTTTATCTCCAGAAGGAAGCGCTGATGTCTGCCATTGGCGCTTGCTTCGGGAGTGAATTTTAAAAAAACAAAAACCTACCGCTTCTCCAGCCCCCCATGGGAGGAGGAGGAGGAGGAGGAGGAGGAGGAAGGGGAAGGGAAGGGGAAGGGAAGGGGAACCTCCACAGCAGCTGCCACCACTGCCACCGCCACCGCCAGCACCAGATATTTTAAATACCTCGCACCTTCCCCCAGCTGGCTTGGGGGAGGCAGCGGAGTGAAATATTGACTCGGGTTATAATCAAGTCAATCAAGTTCCCCACTTTTTAAAGGCAAAATTAGGGGCCTCGAGATATACTCAGGTCAACTTATACTCAAGTATATGCAGGTAATTCATCTGCAAAACCACCATTTAGATCAGGATCTTTGTTGAATGTATTTAGTAAGCTAGACTGCCTTTCAGATTTCAGTATTTCCAGCCCTCTATTAACATTTAGTAAATGCATTCTGTCAGTCTGTTACTTTCAAAGAGCTCTTTTCTGCAGTAATTCCACACTACTGGTGTATTCTTGAAGTCAAATATCAGGGAAGTATTACCATTTATCAGCAGCTGGCATTGTTATGTTTGAATATGTCTGCTGCCTCTTTGATTTCTTGTGCGCATTAAATTTTTTCTAAATATTTTCTAGTATTTCAATCTCTGTACATTATACAGACCATTATTTTTCTTTGCCTTTCCTTTTCTTTCAAATGTTCTTCTATAATTATTTACATTTGGTGTCAACTTTTTCCATTTCATTTCTCCATATCATCCATTAGTGCTAATATTTTTCTGCCACCTGCATTTCTAATTTTGAGACTGTTGCTGATCATATACATTTGTTAGTTTAGAGTGAATAGCATTGATATGTGAGGTATATGGACATTGGTTTTTTGAGGCCTTCTTGAATCATTTCCATTACAACTGTGTATTTAACTGGATCAGTTAGTGCAACTTCTATGAGTTTTTGTTTACATTTTGTCCATTTTGTTTAATGTAAGGAGAACTACAGCAGCAGTATTATAATCTCATAATATGGAGTGTCAACTAGAGATTAGATTTAGCACTATTTCAGTACCTTGAATTAACTAGGTTATAATCTATTTGCTTTCTTACAGAATTGTCATTGTGACAGTCTTGTAGGAATATTCATATATGCAGTCTGTTTGATGGTAATCTGAATGCGGCATGGATGACTACATTTGTTTTTTCTTCATAAAACTGCACCATACACTCTCCGTAGTCATTTCACATTCTAAACTTGTGCTGTCCAATAAAATCTCTACAGATTTATCTTCCTATCTGAGCATTAAAATCCACAATTATGAAATTAAGATATCAAAGGGATAACCTTTTATGTACCATACCATATTCTATCACAATATAAAATGAAATGAATTGTTACAGGACTGTGACATTTTTCTTCTTTTTCTGTGAACTTCCTCTTTTTGTTTACTGTTACATAATTTGATTTGCCCACTATATTTTGAATGCATATATACATTAAAAGGCAAAAAAAACCTTAGCTCTGCCACTAGAGATGGGCACGAAACAGAAAAATGGTGTTTCGGTTTTTCGTTTGTCATTGAGAGGTCTGTTTCGGTTCGTTTCCGTTTGTTGCGAATTTTTTGAAAACATTACCGTTTTTTCGTCATTTTTTCGTTTGTCGTTTCTACCTGCTTTTTGCATGGTTTTTAAAGCATTTCTGTGCGCAGGCATCCCCCAACGCCCTAGACCAGAGGGAAAACACTAAAAAAAAAAGGATGCTGGCAGAGACACAGTATAGACTAGGTATGCAGGGAGGCTGCAAAGGCAGCGGTGGGCGTTGCCCAGGGTGCAAGGCAGCCACAGAGTGACTGCACTGTGGGGCAGGGGAGGGTACTCACCGAGAGGTACGCAGCACGCACACACACAGGGAGGCTGCAGGACTGAAGCTAGAGTCGCAGAGACAGCAATCCCTCCCTAACTCCCACCAGAAACTGCAAGGAGGACGGGGGCTGCCAGAGCTTTTTATGCCCTCTGTGGCTGCCAGACCTGCCCGCCCAGTCTGCAACCTGGGCATGCTATTGGTTGAACATGATCCCACATCACATGGCTTGCCTCCATTTTGTGGCTGGTGGCGACATCCATTTTAAAGGGAAAAGAAAAATACATCGCGATGGGAGAAGACAAAAACAAACGTTTTAAGGCCCCCAACCCCCCTGGTAGGTATTATCAGACAATATAAATAATTATCACTGCATTTTTACAGATGTCCAGGGCAGTTTTTTAACATTTAAAACAGCTCATTACATTGCGCGTCGCCATTAACGGAAACGAAACGTAACGACCACAATTTTTGTGGTTCTGTTCATTTCGTTTCATTTTCATCACAATTTTTGTTTGTTGTTTCATTACGTAACGGAAACGACAAATGGTAACGGAAATGAAAAAATGTTCGTTCCGTGCCCATCTCTATCTGCCACTGTTCATTTGGTATAGTTTCTATAGTACACCTATCATTTGTTGTTGTTATTGTTCAGTCGTTCAGTCGTGTCCGAACCTTCGTGACCCCATGGACCAGAGCTCGCCAGGCCTTCCTGTCTTCCACTGCCTCCTGGAGTTTGATCAAATCCATATTGGTTGCATCAACGACACCGTCCAATCATATCATTCTCTGCCGTCCCCTTTTCCTTTTGCCTTCAGTGTTTCCCAACATCAGGGACTTTTCCAAGGAGTCCTCTCTCCTCATGAGGTGGCCAAAGTACTGGAGCCTCAGCTTCAAAACCTGTCCTTCCAGTGAACATTCGGGGTTGATTTCTTTCACAATGGATGATACATTTGATCTTCTATCATACTAGAAGTGTATTTTATGTCATAAGTGGTATGGATTTTTGTTTTTGCTTTTAAATTGTTTCTCAGCATGTGTCTGTGTTGTATCATTACTGTCGTGACCGACTCTTCATAACCCCATGTCCATGGAGTTTTATTGGTAGGAATACTGGAGTGGTTTGCCAGTTCCTACTCCAGGCGCCTGCAGCACCTGGTATTCCCTGGTGGTCTCCCATACAAGTACTAACCAGGGTAAAACCCTGCTTAGCTTCTGCAATCAGGCGAGATCGGATGTGCTTAGGGCATGTAGGCATAGTGGCTGTAATATTTATAAGGAAAATAGAATTCAGACAAGGGAATGCATATTCACCCTAATAAGGCAGGCTTTT
The DNA here is from genome assembly GCA_037367245.1 of Phrynocephalus guinanensis. Lineage (NCBI taxonomy): Eukaryota > Metazoa > Chordata > Lepidosauria > Squamata > Agamidae > Phrynocephalus > Phrynocephalus guinanensis. The sequence goes on from CM074737.1 coordinate 102,957,135, forward strand.
TCCAAAACCAAAAGAGGAAAAATCCTCTGGTAATTAAATGATTTTAGTAATTTAATTTCATTTAATTACTAGTAATACTCTAGTAATTAAATGAAGACCAAGTTGTTTAATTGCTTGATGTTGAACAGCATTAGTGTATTCTTATGGAGGTTGGAATCCACATGTCAAGTAAATCAGAAGTAAAAGTACCTTAAGCTAATGCATCCATAAAGGAAGGAGATCCAGAGCCAGCCAACGAAAAGGAAGAGCACCATCAAAGGACATGCAAACACGAACCAAGATCCAAAATTCACAACATCACACCCTGGAAAAAAGCTTTAAGAAACAGAAAGGTTCCTGAATAACAAAACACAGGGAAATGATGTAGGATTCCAAACAAGAACCAAAGACAACATGTCACACAATCATTCTTGATATGATGCTCAGATGTTCTTAATATGTATCAGCACAAATGATGAAATAATCTTTAATGAATTTAATTTTTTTAAAAAAAATTATGGTAGAATTAAGATTCAAGAATGGAGAACTTTTAAGCAGGAATATTTTGATTGCCTCTGACTCCATGGAGGCATTTTTAGGCTCTGTCTCATAATGGCATCCTCTGTCTCTCCAACCACACAATTACAATTAGCAATAACAATCCTGGGAAAAGTTGTCCTAAGGGTACATTGCTATGATCTGTTCTTCCTCTTCTCCTTATTCTGGCTGCTCAGATTCTTTGAATGCCTAATTAACATTGTTTATTGCAAGCTCCGATTAAAATCCCCCCTGACAACTTTCCTTCATACCTCTTTAGCTGTCCTAAAAGAATGAGATTTGGTGCCGTTCCAGTCAGAGTTGCCGTTCCACCAATACTAGCAGCGTAAGGAATTGAAATGAGGAATCCTTTCCACACATTTGTCTTATATTCTTCCTCCTTCTTTGTGTCTGGGGATACTTCAATTGTGACTTCTTTCTCTTCAGTCACATCTTTCCTTTAAAACATTCCAGACAAGGGCAATTATGACCATGAGTACTTTCAAATTGCTGAGGTGCTTTTGTTTTTTTTACTTTCAGTTCTATAGTTGAATTGCAAATTAAGTTTACAGTTGAATTTATTTATAGTTGAATTGAACTTTTAACTGACAAGACAACAGGAACCTGGACTTGGAACATGATTTCATAACAGGGTACTTGCTTAGCTCGCCAGGTTTAATTCCTGATATTGATGGTTGAGAACAAGGAGAACTGGGAAGTTCTTTGTCTGAAACCTGCAATTCTTTCTTCATTCGTGTTAGAAGCACCAACAAATTATATTGAGAGATAAACTTACACTACTATGCAAATAAGTAATAAAATTATTGCATATAATAAGGTACAGTGGTACCCCGACTTACGATGCGCCCGACATACGGAAATCCCGAGTTACGAGCGGGTTAACATAGGGTTTTAAATGCCGCTTCCTTAAGAGAAAAATATAGGGTTTCCCCGAGTTACAATTTTTTAAAAAACTGTTTCTCCCATGGCACTTTGTGTTTGGGAGGTTTTAAAATACCCACACCATTTTCCTGCACTTCTCTACTGTGAGAAAAGTAGGTTGATTTTTCCTCTGTTATTTTTATATACTGTACTATAATTTTTTGTATGTGTTTCCGGGTGGGGGTTCTTTTTCTTTTGCAATTTTTAAACAACCTGCGCTTTCCACCTCAACCAGGCGCATTGCGGGGGGAAAGCGCAGCTTGTTTAAAATGCCTTTCAGCCACCAAGCCAAGCAGTTGCCTCGGTGGCTTAAAGACATTTTAAGCCACCCACCACTTCCCCCCACACCGGGGGTGTTGGGGGAGAGAAGCGGCGGGTGGTTTAAAATGTCTTTAGCCACCGAGGCAACCACTTGGCTCAGTGGCTTAAAGACATTTTAAACCAACCACTGCTTCTCTCCCCCCCAGATGCATTGGGGGGGGGGAGAAGCGGCAGGTGGTTTAAAATGTCTTTAGCCATGGAGACAAGTGGTTGCCTCGGTGGCTAAAGACATTATAAACCACCTGCCACTTCTCCCCCCAACGTGTCCAATGAGGGGGAATCTGCGAGTGGTTTAAACCAGTTTCCTATAGGAATGCATTGAAATCTGTTCATCCGGAATGGATTAATTGACTTTCAGTGCATTCCTATGGGAAATCACCCCCCAACTTACGAGCTAATCGACTTATGAGTGTATGATTTGAACGGATTAATTTCGTAAGTCGGGGTACCACTGTATATAAAATGAATAAGGTTTAAACAAAGAAACTAGATCACATTCTCCCACATCAACAGCATTGCCTCTTGCCAACATAAGATTTCTCCATGCATGTTGAAGGGCATCACATGCACTGAAATCTAGTCAAACTATTGTCAGAAAAAGGAATTACTGAGACATAATGCTAGACTGTTGTTTGGTATTGTATTCACCAGCCATCTGGTCTCCCCTTACTTTGGAGCAGGCACAAAGAGATCAAAAGCATTTATATCTATGAGAACATTACAGTTTGTTAATGTATCTCAAATGGCAACATTGGTTAGATTGAACTCTGGTTTAGCCATGCAATCCAGGATGATAAGCCATTGCCTGATCCTGGCTTGTTGGAGCAAAATTCATAGTTAAAAGTTAACAGTTTGCCTTGATTCAGATATAATGTCAAATCTGTTAGTTGAAAATAGAAGCAAATGCAGGAAGATTGTTGAAAAATTTGGACAACTACCTGGCAAGAAATCTTTCAATTTGTATTCCTGCATTGAGCGGGGATTTGACTTGATGGCCTTGTCAGCCCTTTCCAACTTCACTATTCTACGATGCTGTTATTCTATGAAAGCTTATTCCCAGGTATAGCTTAGATCAGTGATGATGACTGAACCTTTTAGAGACTGAGTGCCCAAACTGTGATTCAAAGCCCACTAATTTTCACAAAGTGCCAATACAGCAATTTAGCCTGAATACAGGTGGCTGTGAAGAAGTGATGTTGGGTGCCCACAGAAAGGGCTCCAAGTGCCACCTTTGGCACCGGTGCCATAGGTTCACCAACACTGGCTTAGACATATTAGTTTTATGGATTACAACTCTCACTTTTGCTGTACAGTGCAAAATTAATTCTCCTGGATCTATTCTCAAGTTCAACAGCCTGATAGTACGAAAGTATAATCTTTGATTCTCACTGCCCTTATTTTCCAAATCTTCAATAGAAACTTTACAGTCTACTCACTCGTCAACATTTGCTAGAAGTTTCATATCAGTTGGGACCGCATGAAGTCTATTCTGTGGTACAAAACCTGAAAAAAAGATAGATTTTCAGAGAATTTAAATGTACTGGAGGGGAAACAATCTAAACCATATTTTCAGATGGTCAAGCTGCTACATGACATTTGTTTTTATGTGCTATGAAGTCGGAACTGACGTATAGCGGTCCTAATAGGATTTTCAAGATAAGCAAGGCATGGCCTTTATAGTTTCACTCCACCAATGAGTTTCCATTGCAACGTGGGAAATCAAACCTTAGTTTCCAAAGTCCTAGTCCAGACATGTCCAAAGTCAGGCCCGGAAACCAAATGTGGCCCGCTTTCAAATTTCGAATGGCCCGCGGCCTCTTCTCCCCACCTGCTCAGCCTGTCACGGATCCCCACCAGCTGCCCCCTCCACATACCAGATGGAGGTGTCAGCTTGCCGTTTTAGGGTTTGCCTGCCCTCCCTGCCTCTGTCAATTGCCCCCAGCCACCTGCCCAGCCTACTCGCCCCAGCTCCATTGCTGCAGCGTCCTCCCCGCTTCCTTGCATGTAATAGAGACTTATCCAAAGTCTGGCCCAGGGGCCAAATGCAGCTGAATGGTCGGCCCCCACACATTTTCACCTCGCCAAATCTGGCCCTCCTTGCAAAAAGTTTGGACATCCCTGTCCATCACTTTATTCAATACACCACACTACTGTGGCAGAATCAAGCTGGTTATTAAGTATAACCACATTGAAGATGCTGGTGTTTGCCAATGACAGGAATAAACAAATGCACAGCTTTCTTCAAAATATTAGGGTTAGGGAAACAATTCCTATTTTCCTGGCTGCAGTTTCAAGACATCTTCATTATATTTGCCAAATAATAGGCGAGAAAAACATCTAATGCTACAGCTGCATAGGTGTGAAGACATCTTTTCTGCTCCTCTATTCTGTTTTTTCACCATTCACCTCTGCCTAACGGGGAATGTGGAGCTGAAAGGCTTTTACACAAGCTTCAAAGCAATTTGCTGGTCTATTTTTTTTAAAAGACTTGTTTAATGTGGTTCATTGATCAGTTAATATCGAAAGTTCTAACAGTTTAAAGGTGTTGAACCACATTTAAACACAAGACTGTAAAAACAAGGTAAAGAAGGAGAGTGCATTTAAAAGCAACAATCGAGTGATAACTCAACCCAAATGGGATTAAGCTATGGGTATGGCCTATACTGGATAATTGGCCAAGTGGATTACCAGCTGAGTCCAGCACATTGCCTCCCCACACACTGCGCTCAGCAAGCTGGGTACATAATTTACCAAGCCCAGAAGGATATCATGAATGTCAAAATGTATTTGTCCAAATGAACAAACTAAGAGAGCTTTTGCAACAGCTAAAAAACCTATCAAGACACACCAACAAATACTTGTCATGTAAATGTGATTTTTTTCAGACACCAAAAGGTAAGGAAGACATGTCTGTTTTTAGTAAAGCAGCCACTAACACTTTGGTAAAAGAAAAGACAAAAAAGGACATTTCTTCTTGCAGTTCTACTACAGGTCCAACAACATCATGACTAATTTGACTTCAGATATGGCATCCCTAAACAATAATGTTATGCTCCATCTCAGCTAGTCTCCCAATATATATTTGACCTTGCTCCATATTTATTCCCCAATTTATCTTTACTTTAAATGCACAATTATAATAATCCAGATTTTAGCTTTCTGCATTATATGATTTGCTAGTCTTGATACATTTCATTTAGTAGTTTGTTATCACTCACGCTCTTAATTCTAAGGATTGTGTGATACATTTAAGTTTTTTCTTTTAAAGCTGTTCTTGATAACATTGACTAATATCTCTATCATTTTAGAGAAGTAGTATTGACATTTGAGCTGAGTAAATGATCTTTTTAATGCCAAAATGAATCTCCTCCTTGATACAAGCTTACTGATGGGTCCTTTTCCAAGGAGAAAGGCAGGGTAAAAATGCTCTAAAATTAAAAAAAAGAAAATACATTTTGAATATAGTGATGATAATGGCCTGGATGTTTTGTTTGGAGGTTTTGGGCCACAAATACCTGATAAACACCTCAATGTGATTCTGTACATTTAGGAGAATGACCTAAATTAGAAGGCTTTCATGCTTAGCTTGGCTAAAATCTGACCAAATTTCCTGTTTCTGACCAGTCCTAGATATGAGTTTCCTTCCTGGGTAGAAAGATTGTCTATTTAAATATGAGAAGACAACTTGACAAGGAATTGTTAAGCTACATGATATATTCCATCAGACAGAAAAAGACAAAAATGACATTTCTCTCTCTCTCTCAGCATTTGTAAAGATTATGCAAAATGTCTCTCATGTCTTTGAGAAGTAAAGAACATGTATGCAGAACAAGCACAGGAGCTACTAATTATTAAGATGAAAACGACCATCTAGTGCACTGATGGCTGCACCATAAATAAAGCTGTTGAATTGTACACATTGCAGAGATGTACAAATTTGGCCAGTTTTGTACACACACAAAAATGGCAATTTGGTGCAAAGTTTGCATTTGCACAAAATAACTTTTTATACCACAGTGAGATCTCTATCAAAGGTGCCAGGAAACTCTTCGGCGTATTTGCCAGCAAAGAACACTGCAACTCTTTAGAGTGAGAAAGGGTAAAATAAGCAAAGGCAGAAATTAAAAAAAACACAATTCATATCTGCCACAAAGCAAGGGAGGGAATTACAGGACTATTGTGTTTCTGAAAAGCTTCTCAAGAAATAAAACATTACCTTGACTTTTTAAAAAAGGAATAATTCTCTAACTGTGGTCATGATGACACAACTGGGAAATGAGATTTCTTCTATAAAACCTCCACATTTACAGCAGTTTTATTTCAACAGTGAATATAAATGTTTCCACTTTCAAATTTAGTAGAAACAGTTGTCACCCCCTCCCCTTTGCACCCGGAAAATTACCAGGTTTCATTTACAGAGGTCATAATTTATTGAAATGCTTTGCCTCTCCCAACCCTCTTATTATATTATTGGATTTTTAGCTGAGGGCCAGGATTAGGATAATTAAACACTGGAATGCCCTATTGGTTCTTGATCTGAATTGAATGACTCTTCATTTGACCGTAGATGCCACAGTATAAATTTTTCCATTTGGAAAAGTTGCCTTTAAAAATCCTATCAAATTATAGACACTTAGCACAGAATTCCTTCTACTTTTGTGGAGCAACGTGAAGTAGTTTTAGTTTTTTCATGGAACTGGGTGAAATCTTCAGGCCTAAATAACCTCTTCCATGTGGAAGAAACCTGACTCGCTTCAGACAAACAAGTAATATGAAGGAACATGTGGATGTGGACCTCTAAAATATCAGGGCTGTGTAGTGTCCAGTGTGTAGTGTGTAGTCTCCATATCTGCTTTATTTATCTGTAGTAGGAAGGTTCATATGCTGCAAAATAATAAAGCAAAATTAATGTATGTCTATCAAGACAATGCGATCTTCCACCAGCACATGCTTTGGCAAGGGGAAAGCTTTTAGAACCCCCTATTAACCTCTTAAGAACCAATTAGGTTTATGCCAAACAAAAAGAAAAAGAAGAACCCTTCTTAATGAACCTAGAACAAGCCCAGCAGACATACCTTGATTTTCCTCTTTCTCCCTGCTGAGATCCCGGAATGTTTCTTTCTCTCCAAAAAGATTCTTCAGAACAGCCATTGCAATGGGTAACATCATTGCTGTAGAGGCTGTGTTACTTAGCCACATAGAAAGGAAGGATGTTGTCAGCATCATTCCTAAAATAAGCCTATTGAGAAAGAGAGGGAGAGGGAATTTTGTAGGGTTTTTGCTCTTGTTCCAGCTGACCAGGGTTTCTGAAGATTAATGGGAACAAAGCTATAGCAGTCATATTGTATAAGAAATCCAAATCTGTGCAACCGGGATAAATGTTAATCTGAAACAGATTTATTTTCTTATATTTTTTTAGTAGCTAAGGGGAACAGTTAGGAACTTTGCTAAAGAGAGCTTAGAAAGGTACTTTTTTTGCATAACTGTGTCCAGAAACTCCCAGACAACATGCCTGGTGGCCATGGTAGGCTGGAAGATTCTGGAAGCTGTAGCCCAAAAATGTAACTTGTCAAAGTCCTCAATCAAATCTGTGATTTAATATTTGAAATTTATACGTAGTGATCCCTAAGAATTGTCTCTTTCATTACCACAAAAGAGTTAAGAATAAAGATGCTTCCAAAGTCAGTCTGTGAAACCCCTGGGCAAGCTGCACGGCGCCCGGATGCCCCAAGAAGAAGGGAATGGTAAACCACTTACTGCAGGGGTGCCCAAACTTTTGGTAAGGAGGGCCAGGTTTGGTGGCTGAGAATGTGTCAGGGGCCAGTTGCTCCCCGACCCTGCCACTCCACTGCAAGCCCCACCCACTGACCCATAAGCCCCACCCACTGACCCCTTGCAACCCCACCCACAGGAAGGAAGGCGTGGACCAAGGGAGGGAGGGAGGGAGGTAGAAACCAAGAGAGGAAAGAAGGAAGGTGTGGAACAAAGAAGGGAGGGAGGTGGGGACCAAGGGAGGGAGGAAAGAAGGAAGGTGGGGACCAAAGGAAGCACAAGGAGCCGTGGCCACAGGTCGCCCCTTGGAAGAGGCAATCTGTGCGATTTTGCACCCCCAAGCTCCCCAGCGGTGGCTGCAGACCGCCTGTCCACCCAGCCACCCAAGCTTCCCAGCGGTGTCAGTGTTGGCAGAAGATTAAAAAAAAAACATGGGGCAAAGGAGGGGGAGGGAGGGGTCGGCCAGCCAGCCGCGGGCCACTCAGAATGGCCTGACGGGCCGGATTTGCCCCCCCCCCCCCGGGCCGGACTTTGGGCAGGCCTGGCTTACTGTATATACTCAAATATAAGTCTAGTTTTCCAGCCCTAATTTTGGGCTGAAAGAAGGGGCCCTTGACTTATATGCAGGTCAATACTTTTAGCCACCGAGGCAAGTGCTTGGGTCAGTGGCTACAGTCATTTTAAACATTGAACGCCACTTCTCCTGACCCCCCCCCCCCCCTGCATCATGGAGGAGCAGTGTGTGATGTTTAAAATGACTTTCAGCCACCGAGGCAAGAGCTAAATGTCATTTTAAACATCACACACCACTCCCCCAGCCCACAAAGGAGGAGCTGCCAGGTCCTGCTGCATTGCCCACCCTAGACTTATAAATGAGTCGATAAATTTCCCCAGTTTTTTTGGGTTAAATTATGGGCCTCGACTTATACTCAGTTTGACTTATACTCAAGTATATACAGGCATGTGTTTCTCCACCTGAAAAGCCCAGAAAAAGTTCACTATAAGTCAGACTTGACTTCACAGCACACAAATATTATTATGAGTAATAATAATATTTAGACATAGTCTGCTTTTAAAATAATAATAATAATTAAAAGGATTCCCCTCCTTATCACTCTACCTGCTTACTCTTCACACTTTATTTACTCTTACCTTGGCCTCCATTAGAAACACTCAAGTCTGGAAAGATCATATCACTGCAACAAATTATTATGTGTTATATACACCAAAAACTGCCTCAATCTGGAATATCTTATAAATGGGGCACATTTCTACTTTTGTGTCCCAGTTGATCAGTGAGGCTACAAAATAAAACAGGCTGAACTTTGCTTTCATCATTGTAAGGCTAATTACACTGGTGACAATGAGGCCTGTAATAATAAGACTTCCTGGGGTAGGAACTGGCAAGCCACCCCGGTATCCCTGCCAAGAACATCCCATGGTCAGAAACAAAAGGCTAAAAGATATGACGCTGGAAGATGAGCCCCTCAGGTCGGAAGGTGTCCAACATGCTACTGAGGAAGAGCGGAGGACAAGTACAAGTAGCTCCAGAGCTAATGAAGTGGCTGGGCCAAAGCCGAAAGGACGCTCAGCTGCAGACGTGCCTGGAAGAGAAAGGAAAGTCCAATGCTGCAAAGAGATATACTGCATAGGAACCTGGAATGTGAGATCTATGAACCAGGGTAAGCTGGATGTGGTCAAACGTGAGATGGAAAGAATAAACATTGACATCCTGGGCATCAGTGAACTTAAATGGACAGGAATGGGTGAATTCAGTTCAGATGACTATCACATCTACTACTGTGGGCAAGAATCCCATAGAAGAAATGGAGTAGCCTTCATAGTCAACAATAGAGTGAGAAAAGCAGTGCTGGGATACAACCTAAAAAATGATAGAATGATCTCGGTACAATTCCAAGGCAGTCCTTTGAACATCACAGTAATCCAAGTTTATGCTCCAACTACCGGTGCTGAAGAGTCTGAGATTGACCAATTTTATGAAGACTTACAAGAACTTCTAGAACTGACACCAAAGAAAGATGTTCTTCTCATCATAGGGGATTGGAATGCTAAAGTAGGGAGTCAAGTGATAAAAGGAATAACTGGCAAGTTTGGCCTTGGAGTTCCAAATGAAGCAGGGCAAAGGCTAATTGAGTTTTGTCAAGAGAACAAGCCGGTCATTGGAAACACTCTTTTCCAACAACACAAAAGGCGACTCTACACATGGACATCACCAGATGGACAATACCGGAATCAGATTGACTATGTTCTCTGCAGCCAAAGATGGAGGAGCTCTATACAGTCAGCAAAAACAAGACCTGGTGCTGACTGTGGCTCAGATCATCAGCTTCTTATTTCAAAATTCAAACTCAAACTGAAGAAAGTAGGGAAGATCACTGGGCCAGTCAGGTATAACCTAAGTCAAATCCCATATGAATACACAGTGGAAGTGAAGAATAGATTCAAGGAACTAGATTTGGTGGACAGAACACCTGAAGAACTATGGATGGAGGCTTGTAACATTGTACAGGAGGCTGCAATGAAAAATATTCCAAAGAAAAGAAAATGCAAGAAAGCAAAGTGGTTGTCCAACGAGGCCCTACAAATAGCGGAGGAGAGAAGGGACGCAAAATGCAAGGGAGAAAGGGAAAGATACAGAAAATTGAATGCAGACTTCCAAAGAATAGCAAGGAGAGACAGGGCGGCCTTCTTGAATGAACAGTGCAAAGAAATAGAGGAAAACAATAGAAAAGGAAAAACCAGAGATCTGTTCAAGAAAATTGGAGATATTAAAGGGGCATTTCGTGCAAAGACGGATATGATAAAGGACAAAAATGGTAGGGACCTAACTGAAGCAGAAGAGATCAAGAAGAGATGGCAAGAATATACAGAAGAATTATATCAGAAAGATCTGGACGTCCCTGATAACCAAGATAGCGTAATTGCTGACCTGGAGCCAGACATCCTGGAAAGTGAAGTCAAGTGGGCCTTAGAAAGCATTGCAAACAACAAGGCCAGTGGAGGTGATGGCATTCTAATTGAACTCTTTAAAATCTTAAAAGAGGATGCTGTAAAGGTGCTGCATAAGATATGCCAGCAAATTTGGAAAACCCAGCAGTGGCCAGAGGACTGGAAAAGATCAGTCTACATTCCAATCCCAAAGAAAGGAAACGCCAAAGAATGCTCCAACTATCGCACAATTGCACTCATTTCACATGCTAGCAAGGTTATGCTCAAAATTCTACAAGGCAGGCTTCAGCAGTATGTGGAAAGAGAACTTCCAGAACTACAAGCTGGATTTCGAAGGGGCAGAGGAACTAGAGACCAAATCGCCAACATGCGCTGGATTATGGAGAAAGCCAGAGAGTTCCAGAAAAACATCTACTTCTGCTTCATTGACTATGCCAAAGCCTTCGACTGTGTAGACCACAACAAACTATGGCAAGTCCTTAAAGGAATGGGAGTGCCTGAACACCTTATCTGTCTCCTAAGAAATCTATATGTGGGACAAGCAGCAACCGTCAGAACTGGATATGGAACAACTGACTGGTTTAGAATCGGGAAAGGAGTACGACAAGGCTGTATACTGTCACCTTGCCTATTTAACATATGCAGAGTACATCATGAGAAAGGCCGGTCTGGATGAATCTCAAGCCGGAATTAAGATTGCCGGAAGAAATATCAACAACCTCAGATACGCAGATGATACTACTCTAATAGCAGAGAGTGAGGAAGAATTAAAGAACCTCTTAATGAGGGTGAAAGAGGAGAGTGAAAAAAATGGGCTGAAGCTCAACATCAAAAAAACTAAGATCATGGCCACTGGTCCCATCACCTCCTGGCAAATAGAAGGGGAAGAAATGGAGGCAATGACAGAGTTTATTTTCTTGGGCTCCTTGATCACTGCAGATGGCGACTGCAGCAACGAAATAAAAAGACGCCTGCTTCTTGGGAGGAAAGCAATGGCAAACCTAGATAGCATCCTAAAGAGCAGAGACATCACTTTGCCAACTAAGGTCAGGATGGTTAAAGCTATGGTTTTTCCAGTAGTGATGTATGGAAGTGAGAGCTGGACTATAAAGAAGGCTGATCGCCGCAGAATTGATGCTTTTGAGCTGTGGTGCTGGAGGAGAGTCTTGAGAGTCCCCTGGACTGCAAGGAGATCAAACCTATCCATTCTGAAAGAAATCAACCCCGAATGCTCACTGGAAGGACAGATTTTGAAGCTGAGGCTCCAGTACTCTGGCCACCTCATGAGAAGAGAGGACTCCCTGGAAAAGGCCCTGATGCTGGGAAAAATCGAAGGCAAAAGGAAAAGAGGACGACAGAGAATGAGATGGTTGGACGGTGTCATCGATGCAACCAAAATGAATTTGACAAAACTCCGGGAGGCAGTGGAGGATAGGAAGACCTGGCGAGCTCTGGTCCATGGGGTCACGAAGAGTCGGACACGACTGAACGACTGAACAACAACAACACCAAAAACTTAAAAGCTTGATGAGAAGGTAACCGTTAGGGATGGGCACCTTACAAAAAAAGACACACTGTTTCATCGTTCTGCCAGCTTATGAAACCTTACAATTTTTTGTTTTGAAAATGAAATGATTCATCCTAGCCTCTTGATCTAGCTGCCTTGAGAACAGGTGGTTTAATTTTAAACTGATTGATTTGTTTGCCTTTCTTCCCGTGCCTCAGCTATTGAGATACCTTATCTCTGATCTTGATCTGCCTAAAGCTAGACAGCCCAGGAGCTGAGCTGTTCCATTCACTGGCTGTATTTGTAAGTTGATTTAATTGATTGTTTTCCTTTCCCTTTTAAGTAGGACTGTGGAGGTTATTTCTTTAAATAGTTTCTTTCCTTGCCTCACCGCACTGCGGATCAGCTGTTGAGTTTATCTTCCCCAAACCTCTGGGCAGTGGGCTCCCTGTTAAATAAAAAAAGGAACACTCCCCATTATTTATAGCCTTACGCAGTGTTTCATTTCATGACAAAAAATCTTTATTAACAAAACGAAATGAAGACTGAAACTAAACTAAACACTATATTTCCAATTTGTGCCCATCTCTAGTAACCATATGTCTCTTTCTGACTTGGAGGATTAATTGTTACTGTTCCCCCCCCCAACAGTTACAGTAGGTTTCTCAGCTGCTTCTGTATCACATCCCTCTCACAACTCTTCTGTAATTCAGACCAATCAAGTGAGGGAGGGAAGCTTCGGCCCTCACATTTAGCAGCAACAAAGCAGCTTGGCTTTGCAGTCTGGGAAGAACCTTGCAAGACAGTAAGCTGTCGTAGTGGGATTTATCCCTGCAGAGAAATGCAGAGAACTGTGGTTTATTATAGTATTAAAATGTGTAAGAATTACATTAGGCAAAAACTTCTTAGCTGTGGCCCTGCCCCATAGCAAAGCTGCCCACTGATGGAATATGGCTCCAGAAATTCTCCCTTAATTGGAATTCAGCCCTCAAGTTAAAAAATAATAATTACTCACTGCTTTGGTCAAAGTCAAATTAACCCAGTTAACTTTCCTTCTTGAAGGGATGTTGACTCCCAGGCATCTTCTTCCCATTTTTAAAAATAATGAAAATGGTCCCTACCAAGTGTAGAATATGAATTTTCATGACTTCTTGAAATCTCCTTATTTATTGTTTGCAATTTGCTTCAGTAGCATTCTACAACCATGAATTTATGTTCTACCACCATTCAATAATGTAACAGAGATATAAAAGTGCCCTTGTAGACCAGCTGAGAACCGTTGTCATGTCCCAATTCTTTTTTGTAGGTTATCTTGTGAAAAAAGAAAAAGTAGCATCCCTCCCTTTGCATACGTTGAGCTGCATGCATGCATGCATGCGTGTGTGTGTGTGTGTGTGTGTGTGTGTGTGTGTGTGTGTGTGTGTGTGTGTGTGTGTGTGTGTGTGTGTGTGTGTGTGTGTGTTCTTCTTTCTCTCAGAGGGCACATAAAGTTCCTTCATGTCATCAGGGTGGGAATACATTCATCAATAAGATGGCCAGATCATAGCAACAAATTTTCTCAGACTTTTATCAAATTAAATATATTTACGGTATCTAACTTTTAGCTCTTTTGAGCCACTTGGCATAAGCAGGCCTTCTCCTTCCAAATGACTGAGCTCAATTTCCTTTTTCAGGGGCTTGTCCTTGAGGAAAAATGGAATAATGTATCCATCTTCAATGATCATATGATCAGGTTCTCTTGGTTGGCTCACCAAAAATGTCAAGGTCAAATGTCTGACACTTAAGGACCTCGGAGCACTATAAAACTTTACAACACCCGCAGACTCAAACTACCAAGGAGTATCATAAACTTTTATAGCACTCTGAGGTCATTGTTTGCATGTCATACTTTTGACCTTGACACCATGGCTTATTTGTCTTTGCTTTAGTAAATGTATTTCTATCACCCTCGACTTCAGCCAATATAAACCATACAGCTAATTAGCACATGGTCACTAGAGCTGCCAGATTATGGGTGCCATCTAAAGCTTTTGGTAACAGCTTTGCTTTCCTGGTTCTCCATATAGCAAAGCACTGTCAGAAGAAAAATTTGATTTCTTAGCTGATACCCAGACACAATAACCTCACTGCAAATGCATTTGTGTGTGTTGCTCACAATGTGACATCACCACATCAAAAAAGACAGTGTGGGTCGAATGACCCAGGAAAGAACTCGGGTACACATGCATTTGAGCCCATCATGCTAAAGCTGGGAGTGGAGTGCCAGAGTCATACTTTGTGAATCTTCTCAGTGCACCGTTCTTGGCAGCTGTTGTAATAGCTTCGTAAATTAACTCTGGGCTGGGATGATCCTTCTACAATTTACAGCAGTAGCACAGATTCTGGGGAAATTCCCCAGGTGTCACCTGTGATGTAGGTAAGGTTGCCTCAGTTGCTGAGGCAATTTTTGATGCTTGCCTGTGTGAACCAAAAATGTTTCTTCTCCATCTCAAGGCTGCTATCCTATCTGGTTAGTTGGATTCTGACTCTGCTCACCTAGATGGCAAAGTAAAGCAAAGAAGCAGGCTAAGAGGAGCAGTAATGGTAACAGAGATGACAGATGCCCTCTCAGTGAGAAAAAGCAGTGCCATCCAACATTCCCAGTGTTCTGCTCTCTCATGCAGTTGTCTCGCCAAGCCGAAAGGTAGAGCAGGCCCTATGTGTGAGCTTAGGTTTTAATTCATATTCCCATTGGCTGTTTCTGTAACCTCTTGTTCTTCAGAGTACTATGCTGGTACAGGGTTGTTTTTGTTTTTGTGGACATCTAAAAAATAATCAGTGCTGAACAGTGAATTTTACAGTACCACAAGCTAAGTAAGCACCCTGTGTGACAAGACAGAATGTTGAGATGTCAGATCTGGCCTGAACATTGCAGATAATCAAATTGTTTATGTTCTTTAAAACTTTTTCAAGGTAATGTTTCATTTGTATCTCACATTAAATCGTTAGATAGGTCTATCCAGTTGATGGTTTAAAGCGTGAGTTGATGGCTTAAATCGTTATATCCTAGATCAGTGGTGGCAAATCTTTGGCACTCCAGATGTTTTGGACCCCAACTCCCAGAATTCCAAGCCTGTATTGCCAATGACAAAGGACTGTGGGAGTTGTGGTCCAAAACATCTGGAGTGCCAAAGGTTCGCCACCAATGTCCTAGATAGATAGATAGATAGATAGATAGATAGATAGATAGATAGATAGATAGATAGATAGATAGATAGATAATAGTACTTGTTTGCTTTGTTTTCTATTTTGTTAATACAAAGCCAAGTGCAAGCTCATTGATTTTACCTTGCTGGCTGGACTCCCACCAACATAAGGATTCTCAAAGCAATCCTGCGATGCAGATTCCACTCCTCAATTGCAGCTGCCATGATGAGGCCACTGAAGAAGAGGAAATTGGTGTCTAAAAAGTACTGAGGACAAACCTTGCTGGCTGGAAGAACCCCAAGGAAGGGAAAGAGAACAATGGGAAGGAGAGCAGTCACGGATAATGGCAGGGCTTCGGTACACCAGTACATGGCCATCAAAAGAATGACATAGAGACATTTCCCTTCCTGCAAGGAAAGCAAAGAAGAAGAGGGGGGGAAAGAGAATGATAAATATTATAAATAATTTGTTCCTAGGGGTACAAAAAGCCCTTTATCATCTTTATTGTCATGTAGCAATCCATTCCAATAGCCAACCCCACAGAGAAGAGTATCAACTTGATTTTAACAGATGGAGATAAAGCTGGCACAACGTATTAGGCCAGGCATGCTTCTGTTTGTTTCTTTGGACTTGCAGTCATCTTTACATATAGGGCAGTGGTGGCAAACCTTTGGTACTCCAGATGTTTTGGACCACAACTCCCACAGACCTTTGTCACTGGTAGTCTTGGCTTGGAATTCTGGGAATTGCAGTCTAAAACATCTGGAGTGCCAAAGGTTCACCACCACTGATAAAGGGATTACAATAAGTAAAAATGTAGAAAGTATATACTGTATGCACATATTCAGCATTGAAAGGACAAGGAAAATTTCTTATCAGCAGGTAGCCACTGCATCCAACTGAAAGCTTGGAAAGGTTGTGCATGTGTGTCGGGGGTGGTGGTGGTGGTGGTCTATAGATCCCAGTGGCCACTTGCTGGCTGCCTGAACAATTTTTTTAAAAAGTAACTTTTGCACTTTTCACATTAATGGAGTATTTGTATAAGACATATACATAATTTTACGTATGTGCGTTGGAGATATAATCTGGCAGAGGAACTCAACATGCAGAAGAGAGCTATGTAGAAAATAAGAACAGACTCTTGGCTATTTGATGCCAGTTTGTAGACTATAATAATAAAGATGGTCAAAATAGATCAAACCAGAAGATGGACAAGACAAATCAAAAGGCATCATTTGTTGTGTGAATTTGGAGGTTTTTTTTTTAAAAAAATAGAAGGCCTGCAGATTCAAGTGGCTAGCTAAAAAAAGATACAGCTTTGGGTAACCTTTAAAATGTGCACAGTTAAAAACTAGGCAAAATATTCTTGCAATATTCTTGTCAAATATTCAAATGTGTACAGTGCTATAATTTTACAATTGTATCAATTTTAAGATTGCTATTCTATATAAAAACTATATTTTTAAAAAACCCAAATACAAACTTTTTTTAAAAAAAGGTTGGAATACACATTCCGTTTAACATCTAGTTTGATCCAGTGTAGGTTTACCTTGCATTTAACATGTATTTCCACAAGGGATGCACCTGGCTTTGGGAAAAGACGCTGTTTGACCTTGAATCATTGGAGTTTGGGGAGTCATTTCAGTATCCAGTATGAACTACTGCAAGCAATAAAAGATCCATGGAAAGAGAAGACATGCACTGCAGTCCCTATCGTACATGGAGTTTATAGGCTGGAATAGAGATCTCATAACCATTGCTTTAGTAGTGTGTTTGCTCTTATGAGCTGCTGGCAGACCCTCCTTAGCCAACTGTTTGGCTACGTTTTGAACAGATTGTTGAATCAGAGATGTACGGTATTTCTGTTTGATTCAGCAGATCTCTTATCATACCAAACTGATAGAAACATCCATGCAAAATTGACCACATAGAAATGGCATCAGCAAGGGATCTAGGAGGAAGCTGCATTTCCCTTAGCAATATTGCTTTGGTATGTAATATTATATCACTTCTCACATTCATATGAAATCACATCCTCTGCTGGAAAGTGAAATTATTTATCTGCATCTAAATGTAAAAGTGAGAGAGATCTCTCAAACCAAATACGTCTATCCAAACCAAAATTTTGCAGGGTTAGCTAGACAGACATATCACAGGCAAGCCAAACAAAGGGCCTATGATGCAATCTGACCACAAACCCATTGATACAGATGCCCTTCCTGATCCAGCTTTGGGTTTCCAAATATAAATGTATTACAGCAATCTGATTTCTCATAATTCATTTTGAAAATGAGGTTCTAGAAAAGCAAAGTCCATCTTCTGCACGTATATATGGCGTATGTGGTCAAAGTGCACCAGCTCCCCAGAGGAATGAAATGTGTATGTACAAATAGTATCCTTTCTTGACTACTTCTCCCTGTCACCTGAAAAATCAGGTTCTACATCTGCTCTCAGCTTGGATCCATGACTGTTATTAATCAATTTCAATCTAGCCTCTATGTTCCTGCAAGCAATTTATTGGAAAATAAATTATTATCTTGCTTGATTAAAGTCCAAGATCATTTTTTGGTCACAAAATTCTGACGTTCTAATGAGTCTTGTGGTTGAGTTAATTTTCTAACTGTGTAATGATTGCCAACACAAGAGGTTTTTCCACAGTTGCACAAGAAATTCTTTATGCACGCGCGCGCGCGCGCGCGCACACACACACACACACACACACACACACACACACACACACACACACACACACACACACACACACACACACACACATTACAACACAAAAGAAAGAAAACTTTGATATTGCAGTGCCATTGTAGACATAAAGCAATGCTAAGAAGATTTTTTCCATAGCTTTAAAGAAGAAAGTGAAAACAGCCCCTCTTCCTAGCTGCTAACTATTGAGTAATACCCACTTATGGGAAAGACAGCTTGAAGGACAGAAAAATACCAGTGACACAAACAGCAGATACTCTGAAACACAAAATTCCCACAGAGAGGGAAAGGGATCATATAGACATAAATTGTACAACTTCACCACAACGGATTAGTTGTTGGCCTAGTGCTCAGGAGGCCCAACGCTGGCTAAACCTACACACAAAGGATACAACACACAATGCTTTGGAGAATCAAGGGCACAGTTTTATTGGTTGCAGCAGCAATCCCTGGCTCAGCACTTGGAGTTGGATCCAATGCATCAAGAGACCCAAATATCCCCTAATGCCCACCACTGACCCCTTTAGTAGCAACTGAAGCTTGCACCAGTAGTGGCAGTTTTTTAGAGAACTGGGTATACTGTATACCTTCCCTTCCACTTGAGGGAAGGTTGGCTCAACAGATTCCCAAGGTAGGCCAGACTGCGGCCCTGCCCCAGCAACCCTTAAGGGGATTCCTTTAACTCCTCAGATGAGCAGGTTCCAGCGTGCCGCCCTCAAACTAGCTGGATCCAACCCCATGTCCAAAATGCCAATGGAGTTGGGCGCTGCTCAGTTTCCACCAGGGAACTGCAGCTGCCACCCATACACTATAGCAGCCACACTGACATATCTTAACCATATACCTTGCTCTACGTTTGATACGTCAACCCCCTCTGCTCAAATGGTTATGCCCATTTACAGTAAATGAAATATTTGGTTGCTTAATCCAGCTACGATCTCATGATACTATCATCTGACTGACTACTCTGGTCACTATTTGCCTTGCGATGTCCACTTTCCCTGGCCCCCTGCCATAACTGTCTCTCAAGCAGGTCTGACTACATAATCTTGATAGTGGGGTCGCAGCTATGGATCAGTTAGAAGTCCCCTTTAAGATAAAAAGTAAGATCCACTCCCATTCATGCTGCTGGCAAATCACTGTGCCAGCTCCCAAGGAAATGAAGGGAAAATATAGAAACAATGTTCTTTCTTACCCATTTCTCCCTTCCACTAGGAAAAGCAGCTTTCACATCAGTTTAACTTGAATCCATGGCAGCTAGTAATCATTTTCAATCTATCCTCTATGTTACTACAAGCAATTTATTGGAAAATAAATTATTATCTTGCTTGACTAAGCTTCAGATTATTTTTGGTCACAAATTCTGACGTTCTAATGTGTCTTGTGGTTGAGCTAATTTTCTTACTGTGTAAGAATTGCCGATGCGAGAGGTTTTTCCTCAGTTACACAAGAAATTCTTTATGCATTCTCCATAACAACACAGAAAAAAACCCCTGGATATTATAGCATCATTGTGGTCATAAAGCAATGCTAAGTGGTTTTCTCCTATAGTCTAAAGAGGAAAGTTGAAAACAGGGTCCCTTCCTAGCTGATGATGACTACCTGGCAGAGCGAATCTCTCAAAGACCAACTGAGGCCTGACCTACCAGAATGTCGCGGGCGCTCTCACTTCGGGTGGGGGAGTCTCGGAAAATGGTGACACGTAACCGAGCCTTCTCTGTGGCTGGTCCTGTGCTTTGGAATCATCTCCCGAGTGAGTTGTGCCTTGCACAGTCCCTGCCAGCCTTTAAAAAAAGCCTTAAAGACCTGGCTTTTTTGTGAGGCATTTGGTGACAGTTAAATTTCCCCCCCCTGTCCTGGCATCACACCAGTGACTTCTTTTTGTAGTTTTATTATGATGTGGGTTTTTTAGTTCATTATTATTGCTGTTGTTTTCCTTTGTTGTAAACTGCCTGGAGTTCCTCCGGAAGACGGGAGGTATATAAGTATTAAAATAAATAAATAAATAAATAAATAAATAAATAAATAAATAAATACTGAGAAATACCCACTTATGGGAAATACTGCCTGGTGTACAGTGGACCCTTGTATAACAAACAGCCTGTATAACATAAAACTTGTACAACATAAAAATTCCGGAGATAGGCGAAATTTGCTTAACATAATCGCTTATGGGGAGAATTCGTACAACATAAAAATGGGATCACTCCGTTTTCAATGCACTCCTATGGGAATTTGTATAAAGGAAAATTTGCTTAACATAATTTCATTTGGAACAAATTAATTCCTTTATACATGGTACCACTGTATAAGAAAACACCAATGATACAAACAGCATATATTCTAAAATACAAAGTGCCCACAGAGGACAGGGAATCATGTAAGACAACAATTGTATAGCATCACCACAACTGATGTGCCCCACACAATGATACAGTACTAGAATGTGAAATATGGTCCTCACTAATAGAGAAATGATTACCTACAACATAATTTTTTTATTTTTTACCAGGACTGGAACTCAGCATTTAAAGCTACTAAATCAGATTGCTTGCTAATCTTGGCATTATCCATTCTGAAGGACAGTAAGTCTTGCATTATTTGGTGCACCATTAAATGAAGGAATTCCTTAAGGGTGGACTAAGTATGAATGTCACAGCAAGAGCTTTTCTCACCTCCTGTATCTTGCAAATTATCTTGCTAATTTTATTACCAGTTTGTGGACATAACTGTGTTATTTGTTTGGAGAAAAATATTATTCATATGCAAAATACAATTTATCTAACAATGGTTCCTAACCACGAGTCCCCACATGTTCTTGGACTACATCTCCCAGAAGTTCTGGACAACATAGTTAGTAATGAAGGCTTCTGGGAGAACAGACAAAAGAAATTTTTTTTTCACCCAGCGCATTGTTAGTCTGTGGAATTCCCTGCCACAGGGTGTGGTGATGGCATCTGGCCTGGATGCCTTCAAAAGGGGATTGGACAGATTCCTGGAGGAAAAGTCCATCACAGGTTACAAACCATGATGGAGATGTGTCATATCCAGGCTTAAAACCAGGGTACTTCAAGGACCAGATGCAGGGGAGTGGTATCAGGAGACAGATATCTAGTCTCGTGCACTCCCAGACGCATCTGGTGGGGCCACTGTGAGATACAGGAAGCTGGACTAGATGGGCCTTTGGTCTGATCCAGCATGGGTCTTCTTATGTTCTTATGTTCTTATAACATCTGAGCACCCAGGGTTGGAAACATTAATTCAAAAATATATTGCTTAAGCATTAGCCAAGCTCTTCCTCATATCTGGTTGCTGAGTTCCTTCTAATCAGGAATGAAACTGGGGCATTTTACCGAAAAAAAGCAAGTATTCTAGCTTTTGCTTTACATTTCCCCAAAAACACTCCACACTTGATATGCTGTTTTTAGCATTGGTAGCCAATCAAGAATCATAATAGGAATTACCAACAGTATTGTGATGAATATCTTATGCTCAAAGACGCTATCCAAAAAAGACACATACAGAGAGAAAGCCACCATATGAGGGAATAGCAACAACTGACCACCCATATGTTCATGGACAATAAATTCCCTCATTCCTTTTCACTGTCTTTATTGAACTGGGCTGATTAGAGTAGCTGCCCAGCATCATCTAAAGAGATACCAGTTGCATGTTCCTGATATATCCTGTGGCCTCAACTGCTTTGGAAGGGCTTGTCTGCAACTAGTGTATCTGATTATCTGGAGTGGAGACTTTTAACTTATTCTTTCTACAAGGTATTTGTTGAGTTTAGACTTCCTCTGGTTTACTCTTCCTAAACTATAAACACATCAAGTAAGAAAATGCAATATCAGCACTATGTCATCACCTCCACTTGTGAACAGACATGTACTATATATGCGAGTTTGTAATAAGCTCACATAGATTATTATTATAATGATATGTGAGAAGTAATGAGTTTAAATGGGATGCAGAGTCAACACTGAGGGTGGGCGATTACCAGAAAGTGAACAATAAGAAGTAAGCAATAAGAAGTTAATATAAATAATACATATACTCCCTTCTGCTCACTTTCACCAGGCTAAAGGATCTATTACTATTTTAATACATTTTGGGCTTACCATGAATGAACACGTTAATAGTAATTACTAATTCTATTAGTGTTCCATTTTCAAATAGCTGATCATCAAATAGTTAAACAGTTTGTTTCTAATTGTATTTTAGAAATTTATTTCTTGATTAGAGGAATTTATACTCCACCTTTCAGTAAAAATCTCAGTGAAGAAAAAGTATTAACACTAAACTATTTTGCTGAAAACCAATCTGAGTGTGACAACAGAAAAGTAGGAGATAAATAACACTTAACATAATAATTAAAAACTAGGTTAGTAAGTGTTGGTATAATAGCAATCTTGCATGCACTCACATTGGGTATCACTGGGAGGGGGCTTTACAGACTAATATGGTTTTCCTTTGCCACTAACCTAATCAGTAATGTTCCCCCCCCTCCCTCCCACATAACTGGCATTTGAGACAAGCCCCTGCCCCTCTTCCTGGCTTGTTTGTTTCATTGATAGCCTTCTTCCCTTTCTGACCTTCCTCTAAATAACAAACATTGGGGAGCTTCCACATGGTGAAGATTCCATTTGACTTTTTTTTTCACCTTCTGACTGTAACTACAGATAGTAGCTGTAACTAAAGATGCCCTTTTTAACTTAAATGTTTCTAGAGTAATTTTTATCATACAAAGTGCTAGTTTGTTCCAGGAAAAAATGGAGGGAGCTGAAGAGACTGAGCTATCTCTCAACATTTCTGCATTGCTACTGATTTTTTCTACCTCATGCTCTAACTAAAAGGGAATGACCGAAATCGCCCAATAGTAAGTTCTATTATCACTTGTGTGTGTGTGTGTGTGTGTGTGTGTGTGTGTGTTGTGTTGTTACAGTCGTGACCGACGCTTCGTGACCCCATGTCCATGGAGTTTTCTTGGCAGCAATACTGCAGTGGTTCACCAGTTCCTACTCTAGGTGCCTACAGCACCTGGTATTCCCTGCTGGTCTCCCATCCAAGTACTTACCAGGGCCGACCCTGCTTAGCTTCTGAAATCAGGCGAGATCAGATGTGCTTAGGGCATCTTACTTCCAAGTAAATGAATTTAGAATTGCAGTCTTCAGTATGTATCAGTGAGATAAGGTATAATGAGCTGTTGCATATTTTCAACATTTATAATTCCAGAGATTAATAAATACCATTTCCCCCCTGAGGTGTTCCGGTGAGATCCTCTGACTCCTCACACTACTGTAGGAGCTAATAAACTAGATAAACTACCTCTTAACTTTCTTCAGTCAACACATTTGCGTTGATCAATAGCTGTTAAAATTACATTTATACTACGTAAGGTATAATCTTATCATCAAACTATGCAATATTTCGCCCAATACCCTGGATTAGCTCTCTTATTGAATCTGAATCCGTCTGCATGCTGGCCCAGGGTAACTACTATCCACCCAGATCTTGAGAAAGGTATTTTTTAAAAAATATCCCAGAAAGTTCCAGTAATGACAGTTATTGCCCATAAAGTCTGAGAGGTCCTCAAAACAGTAATCCCAAAATCAGCTTTTCCAACCTGCTGGATAGTTCATTATTTTCGTTTTATGGATTGGAGTTCAATTCCCCACTGTGCCCCCTTGACAGGGTCTGGACTCGATGATCCACAGCATCCCTTCCAGTTCTCCACTTCTATGATTATTAAATGAAACTCTATGTCCATTTATTGCAGTGGTTCCCAATCTGGGGGGTCGGGACCACTTTGGGGGTTGAACGACCATTTCATAGGGGTTGCCATGAGCCAGTGAAGAAAAAGGCACAAACGGCTTGGGTCTGGAGGGGGAGGGGGAGGACGTGGGGGAAAGAGTGAGTTACAGCTTGATAGGTTGGAGGGGTTGTCAATCAATGGCACTGGAGGCTGCGATTGGCTGAGGGTTCTCTACGGCACTTGAGGCAGTGGCCTGCCAAAGGGGGCTTGTGGCCTCTTCCAAGCAGGGCAAGGGGTCACCACAACATGCGGAACTGTATTAAAGGGTCACTGCATTAGGAAGGTTGGGAACCACTGATTTATTGGGAAGGACTGCCTATGATACTGTCCTGCCAATTCTGAAATTCAGTATCAGTGACAGAGAGTTCATTAGAATCTGTAGTGACAAGCATTTTGCACACCTCATTAAAAATGTCCCCATGACCCTTCCAAGAACACAGCCACTACCTGCCCCCTGCTGAGCCACCTCCTCTTGCAATCATTTGCCATGTACAGGAAGGGGATGAAGGTTCCTCCTGTTCTAAAGTTAACCCTTCCCTCCAGAGCAATGGGAGAAAGCAAGGGTGTAAAACTGGTTAAAAAGGAAGAAACGCACAATAAAAGAAGATCTGGATCATAGCATTTTATGAGGGAATGATATTTAGAAAACTATAGGCCAAGTTCTTGCTCTGATGCAACTGGCTGACAGTCAAGACGAATGCAAGCCATTTTGCTGCCTGAGGTAACAAGACTGTGGCTCCCACATCCCCATTCCGCATACGACCAGTCTAGCAGTTTATTTGTTTATTTAAACAAAAGCATACAGTATATCCTGCTCTTCTACTACTCATACAATATAGGGCAGTTAACAACAACTAAAATCAACTATCAAATACAGCAGAATGCCAACAAAGCAAACAAGGGATGAAAACAAATATTACTGATACAACATTAGACAGCAACTTGTAAGAAAAACCAGAATTAGAAATGGGCATGAAATAAACAAAGAAACAAAAACAAAACAAACAAACAAAAACACACAAAAATCCATGAATCAGGCAATTTTGTAGTTCATTTCAAGGTGCTTTGTGAAAATATGCTTGCCCAGAACAAAACAAACCACCGAACTATTGCATTGGTGGTTTCTATACAGTGGTGCCTCTTAAAATGAATTTAATTCATTCTGTGGGTCAATTTGTTTTAAGAAACATGGTTTCCCAAAGGAATGCATTGAAAATGGATTACTCTGTTCTGTAAGTTACGGGTCACTTCGTTTTATGAAAAATTTGTCTTACGAAATGCGGTTTCCCACAGGAATGCATTGGGAGCAGATTAATCTGTTCCAGAGGCTAGAATAAAGACAAAAATAACTGGGTTTTTCCCTGGGCACATGCAGAATGGTTTTTCATCTCGCAAAGCATCCCATAGCTACTAAAAGCATGCCTATTCCTGGGGAAAAAAATTCTCCCTACAAGTTTTTTGTCTTGTGAGGTATTTGTCTTAAGAGGTACCACTGTACTTTGGTCTGGGGTGTGTTCTCCCTGGCCAGACAGCCTGGGGCCACTCAAACAATTCCCTAGACAATGCTGGGGTGGACCTTTGCACAGGATTGATTGTCAGCTCAGGCAGCCAACCATGGAACTCCAGGTCTGCTCTCCAGGGGTAGCTGGTAATAGGGACCACACCCCAGGCAGCTGAGATGGTGGTTTCATTTTTGCCCTAGCCAGCCTGAAAACAGGACACTTAGCTGGCTAATCCATTTATCCCGCCCCTTTCTGTTCCTTCCTATTCTTAAGCCAGATATTAAAGAGCACTATCCTGCAGTGTCTGCTTTGGGTGGCCATTAACTTGGACATCCCAAATCCAATATTTGACAAAACTGGAAAGGGTGAGGTAGGGAGTCAGCTGAAGACATGCTGCAAGTTTTGTGCCTCTAACTCACACAGGGGCCATTCTACCGCTCATGGAAGTCTCAAATCACATGAACCACAAAGTGGTTTGTTTCATCTTCAAGTCTGTGGTTCATGAATAGTGATGAACCACAAACCATCACAAACCACCATTTTCATGGTTCATGCCCATCTACAACCAAAATATCTTCATGATATATCAAAATGATTCCAGATCCTCTCCAGGCAAGAAACCTCTCAATTTAGGTACAGTCAAAGTGTTCTGCTTATATGCCGCCCCATACCACTTCAAGTAGTCTCTGGGCAGTTTACAGTTTTAATTACAGTATGCAGGCTACACATTGCACCCCATAGCAAGTGTGGTACTCATTTTACTGACATTGGAAGGATGGAAGGCTGAGTCAACCATGAGCCTGCTACCTGGGATTGAACCCCAGGCCGTGAGCACAGTTTTACTTGCACTACAGGCATTTAACCACTGTGCCACAGGGCTCTCTTTAGGTACAGTCACTGAGAAGGCTTTTACTCTTCACCCTATCAATCTCATCTTCCTCACAGCTGAAACACAAAGAAAGACCTCATAATCAGATCTTAGGATAGAAGGAGGCTAGTGGGGGAGGCAGTGGTCCCCAGGATATCTTCAGACTACTTCAAGCCTACCCACCTCCAGCACACATGAGAGAAGCAACTTAAAAGGCAGAGGTCACACTGTCTTCGCCAAAATTTTCCCACCACTCTCTATCTATCAGTGATTATCCTGATGTGATTCCAGTGGCAGAGCCGGCCCTGCTGTCAGAATCAGGTTTTGTTTGACATATGAAACAAAAACAACTTTGGGGGCAGGCTAACACAATTTATAGAAGCTGGGGAATTTTCTTTTGGTGTACAAATATATGTAGGACTGGATCCTTACCAGTTCACAGGGGATGAAATGCTTTTTCTGAACTGGTGGTTAGCTGTGACCTGCAAATGAACGATTATTCCAAAAAATAAACACTAGACTACAGAGTCGTCCACTGAAGCTGAATGACTCAAGGTAGACAAAAGTGCCTTCTTCTCCACACAGCACATTGTCAGTGACCTCAGTCCAATTCCTACTGCCAACTAGTGTGTGTTGTGTTGTTACAGTAATGACCGACTCTTCGTGACCCCATGTCCATGGAGTTTTGTTGGCAGGAATACTGGAGTGGTTTGCCAGTTCCTACTCTAGGTGCCTACAGCACCTGGTATTCCCTGGTGGTTTCCCACCCAAGTTCTAACCAGGGCCGACCCTGCTTAGCTTCCGAAATCGGGTGAGATTGGATGTGCTTGGGCATCTAGGCAGTGGCAACTACAGTAGATCCAATGAAATAACAGGACATCATGATTGTCTACATGGCTGGGTGGAACAGGCTAAAAGGAGTACAATCCTCACATCCAAATGGCATAATGACCTCAACCAATCCTATTTGTTCCATTTTTAGTGTATGTATACACGATGGGGATATGTGTTATCTCCAAGCTGAAAAGGAAGGTACCTCAAAATGCCAGATGTAGGGGAATGGTATCAGGAGACAGACCATCATGTGGTCTCAGAGGCATCTGGTGGGGCCACTCTGAAATACAAGAAGCAGGACTAGGTGGACCTTTGGTCTGATCCAGCAGGGCTACTATGTTCTTATGAACTTTTTATGTGTATTACTAGTGCTCTTGAAGAGAAGAGTTAATAATAGAAGAGGCATTAGGTAATGCACCTTGCAAAGGTCTGGTTGAGAGCCTAATACACATACCTAATATACAAATACACTTCTTTCCCCATCTGAAAGTCGATAAACTGCTGCAGATTTGGCTGTGAGCAGTTTCTTGACTGACCCTGTAAATCAGACAATTCGGAATATTGCCAAATCAAAAATGAAAGGTCTTTGGTTCATTCCCAGTGATCCCCTGCTCTAGAAGCAGATTAAAATAGGCTGATTTTAACCACACCCAAAAAGTGAAAGTCCCTCATAGAGGCCAGAAAGATGTGGATAGGACTGTTCTTAGAGTGAGCAGATGGACACCAGCAAAGACATTGTCTGATCACTGCCTTTGAGAGCCAACTAGTCCACCCCTTCAGAGGAAACAAACAGCTGACTAAATAGTGGGCCAAGCACTTCCTTAGGCACCCCCTCTGTTAGAGAGTGTTTTAACAAAGCAAAAGTAAAGTGTTCTGCTTATATACTGCCCTGTAGTGCTTAAAGCACTCCCTGGCCTCAGAAGGAGAAAAGGCTGAGTCAGCCATGAGCCACCTACCTGGGCTAGAACACCAGATCATGAGCACTGTCAGGAAACTGGAATTGTTGTAGTAGTTTTAGCATTATGGGGCGTATACAAGTCAAACAACAACTACAAGACAGCATATCAAAACTGATGTAAGCCTCATTTATGCAGCATGAAAGCTCAGAAACATCACTTTTAGACCAATATACCATGTCCCCAATTGTTCTTGGAGTAAAATTCCCCAAAGCCTTCACTATTAGCTGTGCTTGACCAGGAGCTCTGGGAGCTGTAATTCAAGAACATCTGGAGGCCCAAGGTAGGAAACCTACTGCTTTCAGGCTATGCCAAATGAAGGAAATTCAAAGAGTTATAGTCCAAGAAAGCAAAATTTCCAAGCTCTCGTCAGTGCCTCTGTTCCAGTTAGTGCTCTGATCTAAGAAGATTGGGAGAGATGTTCTAATTTATACTACCAAAGAAAGGTGAAATCTGAAATCCAGATGTATGACCTGAGACTTCAGCTCCGATTGTGAAACTTGCTTTTAATGAAGGAGCTTGGCACACCCATTTGGCTGTGAGTTGGGGAACTTTTGTGTTTCTTCTATAAAAGGTTCTGTGCTACTCAGCCTGATGATGACCTATATGGGATGTGTTGTGTTGTTACAGTCGTGACCAACTCTCCGTGACCCCATGTCCATGGAGTTTTGTTGGCAGGAATACTGGAGTGGTTTGCCAGTTCCTACTCCAGGCGCCTACAGCACCTGGTATTCCCTGGTGGTCTCCCATCCAGGTACTAACCAGGGCCGACCCTCCTTAGCTTCCAAAATCAGATGAGATTGTATGTTGTTAGGGCATCTAGGCAGCTCCTATGTGGGATAGAATGCTCATTAGTGATTGTGTGTGTGTGTGTGTGTGTGTGTGTGTGTGTCCCTTGTCTTGGGACTGCATACTCTAACAGATTAACAACTGGGATGTAGCCAATGCATCTTCAGAGTTTAAAAAGTTAAAATTTGGTGGGGTTTGAATTTACAGCCAGCATGGCCAAGGATCATGTTGGCAAGGAGATTTCTGGGAGTTGTAGCCCCATTATAGCTTTTCTAAGCTGTGCACAGGACACATCGTTGTTGTTGTTGTTGTTGTTGTTGTTGTTGTTGTTGTTGTTGTTGTTGTTGTTGTTGTTGTTGTCGTCGTCGTCGTCGTCGTCATCATTCATGTGTGTGTGTGCTGTCAAGTCAGTTCTGACTCATGATGACCTTCTCCCAGTTTTCCATGTATACTCAAGGGTGTTTCATCCTTTCCCTTATTCTGGGGACAACCTGAGATTCTGCTGCTTGCCCAAGGTCATGCAGGCTGGCTCTGTTCACAGGAGGCACAGTATAGAATCAAATTCTCAACCTCTAACTGATCTATCTATCCAGCTAACATGTCCCTTTGATGGAATGTAAACTCATTGAGATCAATCAATAGGCAGTCAGTTATGCAATGTGTACGCTATATCTACGGTACTATACCTACAGTATATTGCCTTCAGTTTTAGAATCTGCATTTGAATTGTTTATTGTTGGAAACAACAGCATGAGAGATCTATTGTCTGCTTGTGGACTATCTCCAGAGACACAGGGTCAGCAATGTGTAATACTGGGAGCCACACAAAATAACCTTTAGACTGACTCTCAAGAAGGACTGTTTCAGGATTCTTTTCAAAACATCCTCCAGCCACCAGTATAGATAGATTTAGTAGTCTTGGATGTGGAGGAAAAGAATTAAACAGTTTACTGTTTCATATACAAAGTGGTCTGCTTATATACAGCCCCATACCACTTCAAGTAGTCTCTGGGCGGTTTACAGTTTTAATTATAGAGTGAGAAAACCAGGGCTTGCATGTCTATTGAACAAAATATGTACTCTTTTCCTTTTCACTCCAACAGAGATGGTCTTAGAACTCCACTAGTTAATGGAAATTCTAGTATTCCTTTTCTGACCAGACTCAGATGTGTGTGCGTACAGCACAAACGTTTTTCCCTGTTGGTATGCAGCCCGGATTCCAACAACCCCATGAACCTCCTCTGCCTGCTGTGACTTCGCCTCTCCCAACCCTTTGGCATTTTCAGGACACAGTTGAAAATGTAACCTGTTTTCACAGCAGCAGCAACCTGCTGGCTACAGCCAAGCAGAAGGAACCGAAGCACAACTTTCAGCATCAGAAGAACTCCGTCTCACATTGGCATAACCCAACAAGCATCTCTGGGTGCCAAAATAAAACAATGCAATTTTCCCCCAGTCAAAATACATTTGCTTATTTAGAGCACAAACAAAATTCCAGGCAAGCACAAGAATCTGCTATGAGCTCTTCCACACTCTTGGCTTGGGTGGACAACAGGTTCTGAGGATCACCTGAACCAAAGGACCATCACAGAACCTAGAGGCAAAATAGTGGCTGGTGATAGGGCCATTTTGAAGCAAAATACTACTTCAAAGGACATGCTGTAGTCAATAATTTGCAGTGTATCATAAGCCATAAAATGGGACAAATTACATGTGCTGGTTCAGATTTAGAACTGAGTTGCCTGAGATCAGAGATTCCAACATCCAAACTCAAGGATGCAAGGAAAAGCCATTGACTCCCATTTACTCCTTTCTATTTCATCAGCTTCAAGTCCATAAAAGGCATTTTTCTCAAAAGTTGTACATGCTGCATTTGCTCAGGAGCTTTGATGACACAGCTTGTCAAATAATTTTTGGAGGTTCAAGTAAACAGCAGATCATTTTAACAATACAGTCCATCACAGGTTACAAACCATGATAGAGATGTGTAATCCCCAGGCTTAAAACCGGGGTACTTCAAGGATCAAATGTAGGGGAGTGGTATCAATTATTTTATTTATTTATTTGTTTGTTTTCTATACCACAACCATCTAGCAAAAAAGCTACTCTGGGCGGTTTACAAACATATACAAAATATAAAAACAGATTAAACAACTTAAAATAAAAAATAATCAATCAAACCAAATAATCAAATCATAACAATAAAAGGAACAAATAAACAAATAAGCACAAATACAAAAAATCAAAATGCTTTAACAATTCAAAATAAGAACAAATGGGAAAAATAACTAATAGAAAATTTGTTATTTTCTATTTTTTTCCTAACAGACAGATATCTAGTCTCGTGCACTCCCAGATGCATTTGGTGGGGCCACTGTGAGATACAGGAAGCTGGACTAGATGGGCCTTTTGCCTGATCCAGCAGGGCTCTTTTTATGTTCTTATGTTCTTAATACAGGTATGATAACAATACAGAATGGTATACTGTACCACAGTAATTTGTGGGGCTAAACACAATTATTAATTCCACTTAATAGGTAAAGGTAAAGGTTCTCCCCACACATGCGTGCTAGTCATGTCTAACTCTAGGTTACGGTTAGGGTTAGGGTTAGGGTTAGGGTTAGGGTTAGGGTTAGGGTTAGGGTTAGGGTTAGGGTTAGGGTTAGGGTTAGGGTTAGGGTTCCATTTTTAAGCCCAAGAGCCACTGTTGTGCAAGTCCATGGCCATGTGGCTGGCATGGCTAAATGCATTTCTGTGCACTGAACACTGTTTACTTTCCCACTTTTTACAGCAGTACCTATCTATCTACTTGCATTTACATGCTTTCAAACTGCTAGGTTGGCAGGAGCTGAGGTTAACAGTGGGAGCTCATTCCACTGCGAGGCACCTGGGATTTGAATCGCAAGGCTGCCAACTTTGCAACTGACAGTTTCAGTGCTGTAGCCTGCAGAGCCACTGCACCATCTAATCCCGCCTAAAACAGACCCATAAAGTTTTGGAAGGAAGTCATTGACTTACTATTTCTTGGCACCCTTGATGATGCTATGGAGTTGCTGCTCCCACTAGGCTTGCTCCTATCAGGCAAGCAATTTGTTGCATTGCTAATTATTAATCTGGCCGGAAAAGTACAGGAAAGAAAAATACATGAAGTGCTCTCCAATTCTCTCAAACGGCTAACTTTTGATGCTGTATCTTGGAAATATTTATTAAAAGACAAAACCAAAAAATACTCCAATTGTACAGTACTTAGGATTTATAAGTTGCCATTATTTATTTTTTATTTTTATTTCAGAGTATTATTACCCCACCTTTCTCCTTGGAAAAGGACCCTTGGAAAAGCACTTTATTCTAGGGTGCCACCCCGGCCACCCCTGGGGCTTGGTGGGTGCTCCTTTATTTTATTTCACTTCATTGTTATTTTTATTTTATTTTTATTTTTTTTACTTCTGATCACATGGCCCGTGCTACAGCTGTAGCGCGGACCGGTCGGCTTTTGTTTTTTTCTGGTCACCCCTCCCTGCTCCCAGGAAGACCGGACCAGGAAGACCAGCACCAGGTAGGAGACATCTCCGGCACTGCCATTAACGAACCGAACCAAACTAAACCAACTTTTTCGTTTCGTTTCATTTTGTTCTAAATTCACTCTGGGGTTCATTATTCATTTCATTAGGTAACAAAATGAATAACGAATAATGAAACAAACGAAAAGTTCATTTCGTGCCCATCTCTACTCAGAAGTGGCTTTGCATTCCCTTCTTCTGGGGGCTGCCCTGGGACTGTGCCATTTGCTCAAGGCTGCACAAACTGACTCTACTTCACAGAAGGCACAGCATAGAATCCAACCTCCAACCTCTGGCTCTGCCCTCAGATACCTAAACCAAATTTTTTTACATGGTAGGCTTCTTGTCATTTGAGACTCGACTTTCATTAAGAGTCCTACCTGAACACAAATAAAATAATCCTTGTAATCACACTATAGTGAGAATATTATGGTGACTGTGAAGAACTCCACTAGACTTAACAGCTTTCCTGAACACAAACATATAGAAGAATCTCTGAAGGAAATATATCTAACCCAAAGGCTGAAGAACAAACACGAGCTAGGAAAGAAAAGAGGCCCATATTCTTTACAACAAAGCCAGAAAGTTAATAAATCCATAACCAATGACACTGAACAAAGTCCAGAGGCAAAAAGGTCTTTCCTGGAAACTGCCCTTCCAGCAGCCCCTTCTTAATAAAACAATTCACTAACAAACACCTAAACCTCAAGAAGTCTTTTCATGCAGCATGTAGGACTGTTTTGTTTTAAATACAAACTGCATGAACTAGATTCCATTAAAAGGCAGCCTGATTCCATTAATTAATGGAAATAGAAGAGACAAGAGAGCATGGGTATCTTCCTATCCTATCCTATCCTATCCTATCCTATCCTATCGTATCCTATCCCATCCTATCCTATCCTAACCTTATCCTATTTACTTATTTATTTATTGAATTTATTCTCCTGCCATTTGTGCCAAAGATACTACTCTGGCAAGTTTTACAGGAGCCTCATGGCGCAGTGGTTAAATGCCTGTACTGCAGGTGAAACTGTGCTCACGACCTGGGGTTCAATCCCAGGTAGCAGGCTCAAGGTTCACTCAGCCTTCCATCCTTCCAAGGTTGGTAAAATGAGTACCCAGCTTGCTGGGGGGGGGAGAGCAATGTGTAGCCTGCACACTGTAATTAAAATTGTAAACTGCCCAGAGACTACTTGAAGTGGTATGGGGCGGGATATAAGCAGAATACTTTGCTTTGCTTTTTGCTTTACAAATACAGGTGTATCTCAGTTTAAGAAATTAATGCATTCTCCAGGACCTTTCGTAATGCGTAAATTTTGTAAACAGGAAACGCAGGGGGCACAATGCATCCTGGGAAAGGAAGTCCTTCAGGGGAAAAAATGTAAACCAAGGTTTTTCAGGGGAAAAACAACAACCCCATAAATAGAGGCATTATTTTCAATGGATTTCCTTTCACAAACTGAAAATTTCATTAACGGAGGTGTTTGTAAACCAAAGTATGCCTGTATAAAACATAGAATCAATTAAAAACAAAATATTTAAACCCACTACAATGTTGCTATGCAAGCAGATACATTAAAACTGATATATATATAACCCAGATTGAACAGGGACAAAATAAACACAGTACTCAGCCAGGGTTCTGTAGAGCATGGTTTTTAACTGCCTACTGAATGTGTAAGGCAGTGGTGTCCAGACTTCGGCCCTCCAGATGTTTTGGACCACAACTTCCACACTCCTTTGTCATTGGCAATCCAGGCTTGGAATTCTGGGAGTTGTGGTTCAAAGCATCTGAAGAGCCAAAGTTTGGACACCCCTGATATAAGGGAAGAGTGCCATCTGGAGCTCCTCCAGGAGTTGCTCCACAGGGTAGGTGCCACCACGAAAGCCCTACCTCTTGTAAAAGACTTATCAGCCTCCCCTAGGAATATCTTGTGTATCACCTTAAGGAGAAATACACTGACAAGTAACATGGACCCAAACCATGGAAGGCTTTATAT
Organism: Phrynocephalus guinanensis; assembly: GCA_037367245.1. NCBI lineage: Eukaryota > Metazoa > Chordata > Lepidosauria > Squamata > Agamidae > Phrynocephalus > Phrynocephalus guinanensis. Next base: position 102,991,391 of record CM074737.1, read on the forward strand.
GTAAGTGGTGATACCTTGAACCTGATCCAGGATGCAACAGGCAGCCAGTGAAGGCAAGCCAGAAGCAAGGTGAAGCAGTAGAATTTGCTCAAACCTGCCACCAGTCTGGTCACAGCATTCTGGACCTGTTGAAGTCTCCAGAACAGGCCTGAGGGAAGGCCCACATAGAGGGTATTGTAGAAGTCAACCCAGGAGATGACCAGGGCCTCCGACACCAAAGCCCTGAGGGATACCTTGTCCAGGTAAGGATGGTGTTGGGCAATCAGCCTCATCTGATTGAAGGCTTATTTAAAAATGGCTGCAATCTGGGATACCTAGGAAAGAGCCAGGTCCAGAACAACATCCAGATTACAAACCTTAAATGGGAGGGCAATGCTATCCAGCCAAGGCACAATTACCCCTAACCTTTATGTGCCCCCCACTGATTAAAAGCTCTGTCTTATCCAGTTTCAGTTTGAGCCTGTTAACCCTGGTCCATTCCAGTACTGAAGCCAGCCAACACTCAAGCATCTGGACAGCCTCAACTGCAGAGACTGTAAGAGGGATAGAGTTGGGTGCCATCAGCTTACCGGTGACACCTTACACCAAATTTCATGACGACCTCCCCAAATGGCTTCACATAGATGCTGAAGAGCATCAGAGATAATGCTGACTCAAAAGGGACACCAGGTTAAGGTCCAAGTGTCCATCACATCTTCCCCTAGCTGGATGTGGTTCTCAGGGAAAAATCAGAGCCATCTCAATGGTAGGCCCCCAATCCCACCCTCCAAAAAAGTCCCTCCCTCAGTGATGAATTAACCATATTCATGATCACACCAATCACGTTTAATCAGTCATAATGGCCACGAATCATGTTAGGAGCAGCCAGCAAGCACCCTGGAATCTTCCTCCGTTACCCCAGGGGCAACTGAACCAAGTGGGCAGAGGGAGATGGGGCTGCAGTGGTCACGGCCAGAACAGCTAAATTACTGGAGGAGTTGAGATCGGAACAAATCAGCCTCAATTTTTATTTTTAAAAAGGCTGCAAACCAATTACTAGTGAACTCAAAACTAGGCCTTGGAAGGCCAGAATTGGTGAGATTCTAAGCCTCCCAGAACAATTCCACTTGTTGGTTTGAGGCCTCACCTATCCCCCAGAAGATGTTAAAGGAGGATTTTGCCCTTTTAAGGACATTGGCATATTTATTAGCCATAGTCTTAATTGCAGTCCTATTTTGTGCTGACTGATCTCTTCTCCACCTGCTCTCTCGCTGTCTCCTTAATAACTTCATAGGTGGCATCCTCTCACTATCCCAAGGAGCCGAGTGAGCTCTGGAAATGAGAGGGCATTTGGGGGCATTTGTGTCAGCCACCCAGGATATTAAAATCCTAAGGAGATCTCCATGAAAGAAATCTGTTCACTTGTACAAAGGAGACGTTTCACCCAAAGCAAATATCAGCATCTGAAGGATTTTCCCTGGGACCACAGCAGGGAGAAAAAAAGAGTAGGTTTCATGCCTGCTCTAATCCTATTAATTCTTTTTTTCTACATGCATACAGGCTATGTGGTGTTTTTTTAAGAAAAACCTGCACACTATATGGAGTAGTGCAGGCCTGCACAACAGGTCGACCACAGACTACCAGTAGCCCGCAAAGGGTTCAAAAGTAGCCCGCTGGCCATCAATTTAAAAAGTGAGGAGATAAGTTCTCCACCCATCCCAAGGACCACCACTGTCCTAGCAAAGTTCTGGGTCTGCCAGCCCACTGTCTCAACCAAGTGGGGCAGTTCGAAATCTGTTCCCTCCAGAACAGATTAATTGGTTTTCAATGCATTCCTATGGGAAACCACTGCTCTACTCACAAACATTTTTTACTTATGAGCATGTGCTTGGAACGGATAAAATTCGTTTTTAGTGTAGTAGCCCTCAGGCATTTTGGGCTGGAAAAAATAGACCTCAGCCTGTTCAAAGTTGAACAGCCCTGGAGTAGTGCATCCAATATAATTTGGCTCTGAGAACAGATTCTACATCAAGTAACCATGATGTAGATTCAATCACAGTAGTAAGTCGTCATTGTAGTCGTCGTCGTCGTCATCATCATCATCATCATCATCATCCTGGATCTGCAAAGCTGGAAGGAACCCTATGGATGACTGACTCCAGCCCCTCTCAAAGAAGCACAGTATGGGACTGACCTCCTAAGCGTATCTAAGCCACAGAGCTAGAATAAAAATGTAAGGTTTCATAATTAAAAAAAAAAACACTGGAGAAAATATAATCTTCTGTACTGCATTGTTGGATGGGAAATGTGCAACCTTCCAGGTATCCATGGATGGCAACTCCCATCATCCCTAACCAAAACAGCCACTAGTGAGAGATGATGGGAGCTGCAATCCGAGCACACTCTTACATTGCATAAGACCTAACACTGGGCTTGGAGGCAGATCATCCAGATTCAAATCCCACTTGGGTTC